>CM040184.1:24469922-24759922 GCA_022606455.1 Callitettix versicolor | reverse complement strand
AGCACAAGATAGCTGCAAGATTGGCAGGCGAAAATCTTGTATATATTTGAATTACCAGAAGTGATTGGAGATTCCGTACAGAAAGAAATTAACGGTTTTTTCCAAGACAACTGGAGCGCATGAAATTTAATGAACTTCAGTTCACTAGAATCAGACAACTTTAAAGAGCCAATGCCAGAGTGATGCTCATCTCGTCAATGACGTCGAGGGTAAAGTTTTACACACACAAGGCAACTCACTTGAGGCCGAGAAAGCCAAAGCTTACAAGATTCAAGCATACCTAAAGTTGGGAATCTCTTCTTGAAAAAAGGAAGTAAGAGATGCTCGGAGGGTTTCATTTCCGCTTAAACAAAAAGGGGTGTTCCGATGTTAGCGGTCCTACTTCTGCAGCTAAAAGGTAAAGTCCCTTCCTGTATTTGGATGGAGCAGCTGGTGCGAGAGGTGGCAGTATCTAGTGGAGGATGACAGGATGGCCAGAGTGCGCCCAAACGTTTAGTGACACTCTGGCGTCTGCCGTTGTCTCTTGTCTGTATCCAGAGGATAAATTAACAAAGGTTTCATGACTCTCAGAAGAAAGCATGTACAATGTTTGTCCCAAATAAAAAGGAAGCCAACTTTAGCGGGTATTACCTACAAAGGAGTCTTTATCCTCTCATGTTTCTAAGGAAATTCTGTTAGTGACTGTCCTGGCACTAGAACTTACGGAGGTAAAATTGGGGAGAAAAATACATTCTCCATAGCTTAAAAATTAAATTTAAATTGTAAAGTGAAATAATGCAGAAATATTAACATACTTTCACATGTACTAAAATATTTTTCCAAAAAATCCGGTTTTGAAGCTATCGATTAGTTCATTTTATTTTTTCAAATTTTGATCACGCTGATCGATAAAATAAATATGTTGGTTAGAGTTAACGTTGTTTAAAATTTACTTCCAAACTATTAATTTATTTGAATCTTCCTATCTTCATTAATGTTATGTATCTCAATAAAAAACCAATATTTTTTGAGCAAAATCTAGTGAACAGACTTTGAAATGATGCCTGTTTTGGTTAAATGGAACTATTTTTAAAATTATGAATATTTTTGTTTGTGTTTTTTTAAAGTTAGATGATTTATTGCGGAGGATACGTACAGAAAGTTTTGTGTGGACTAATTAAGGGCTACATTTAAGGAAAAGTTAATCAAAATCGATCGTAAAACTTCGCCCTATTGGCTTTCGAAGTTCCCGTGTTATGAAGACGATTTTGTTCGATCACTGAAGCATTACGTTCATTAATCGAGCGAGGCATTAGATTCACTTCAGAACATAGAACATACCAATATTTTATTCCCTGAATGTTTATGTTCACGCAGATGTTCTCGTTCATGTAACAATTGTAACGCTTTGAAAACAATATAAGGTTGAAGCTCATTTCAACGTTTCGGGTCTGTATCTTACAACCACGATGGTAACTCCAATAGCTCGGTTTTCTATGGTTATAGATAGTAAATGGTGACAGTATTTTTAGAAATGAATATTTTAATTAATGTAAATATAAGCTAATTTAGGCCGTGGAATTTGTTTGTCAACGTTCTCGCTAGGTGCGCTGTAAACAATCACCTGATATGGATAACTTATCCACTGCCTGACTGATTGGTTCACTGAACACGCGAGCGCTATTACTGTACGTATTTTGATAATTATGTCCGCGTGATTAGGTCTCCATAGAGGGTTGACCATATTGGAAGGAACACAATTAACACGGTAATGAAGAATGTTGTTTATTGTATGCAGCCAATTTGAAAGAATGTTTTGGAATTGTAGGTGTATACAAAATTGTTAATAAATGCAGAGAAAAATTGTGTTGAGTCTGATTGATTTTTGAGACAGGCCTATACACGAGTTTGTTTCAAATTAGAAATTTACACGAGATATAAAAGTTGCAAAAAGCAATTTGAATGGTTGGCGGATGTTCTGGGTAAATAAATTTCACTGCGAGTTAAGATGAAGTCCAAACTATTGTCGAGTTCTGATGTCACATCGATAAGTAAAAAAATTGTCTGCCCTGATCGAACATTTTGATATTTAGCTATTTTTTTATTTTACACAAAAATACATTATTTATATCGTCTACTTAATCTGAAAATAAATTTTCACTATTGGACTCTGTAATCTTTCAGACTTACAAATTCCATTTAAATTATAAAGAAACACAACTTGACTAACAGCGGTTACAATATTACAAAAAGTGTAGAGTGAAAAAGTTACGCAATTTTTAAAATTTTTAATCACCGCCAACTGGAAATATTTTTCTCTTTAGGCGTAACAAACCTGTTCAAGCGATTTACAAAAATAATTTGTTTTATCGTTAATTAAACTATAATGGCTGCTCCAATAGCTTATTTCACTAAGGACATTTGTTAATAATTATTTTAATAACTTTCTTGTTACTACCACCATAGTTAACTATTTCTGTAAATAACTAACAATTTATTATATTTGTTAATAGGCCCTACATTAGCTACAATTTAAATCCTTACAAACTTTCCAAGTTTACTTATAAGTAGGGGCCTATTTATTTATTACTTGTGCTTTAGCGACACTGCCACCTGGATTTGAAGAACATAATGTACCGACTGAAAAATTCTAGCAACTTCTTAAACTGACAACTAAAACGTGATTCACATTTAATTCTGTAAAGTTATAATTGACTCAACAGTTCGGACTTGCAGTTGAACAAGATTGTTGGTCCGGAAATTGTCGCCGGGTGTAACGTTGCCTAATTGTTAGACGTTGCCAATTATACGAAGCGGAGGCAATATATCAGTGCCTCATTACGAAGTATGGCAACAATTCAGGCACTGGACCGTACATTAGTTAGCTTGTTATTATTGCAATGACTGAATTTCATATGTGCGCATGTGAAGTTTGTTGAATTAATAAGTATATAACAAATTAATAAGTTCTTTAACTTTCTTGTAAGTCCTCACTTAATTACTAACACCTCAGTGACTCTTTCACTCCTCATATTATCGAAGTTTTTATTACAGACTCCTGACTTCGATTCGTTGTTACAGGCAAACAAAAAATAACCTAATAAATGTAATTTATGGTTACCTAAAGTGTCTTATCCTGAACAATTATAAATATACATTTTTTCAAGAATTACGCACAATTTTTTCAAGAATTATATGCAATTTTTTCAAGAATCATATACAATTTTGTTCAAGAATTATAAACAATTTTTTCAAGAATTATATAAAATATTTTCAAGAATTATATACAATTTTTAATGTGTAATATGTTTAAAAACCATAGCTTTTCATAGTCTTTTTGTTGGTGTTGAACTTTATGATTTTATCAGGTCTAGAGTTTTGGGTATAAAAATTCTTCTGCAGCGATTGTCACCCGTAATTTTCTGAATGTAACTGGAATTTTTCAGTTTATTATTTTTACTTTCTACAGAGTTATTAATTTATTTATGATACGCTGTTCGTTTCGCATGTAATAGTATTGATCAAATGATATTTACATGCACATAATCGGTATATCATTAGCATAAATATTTCATAAAAGAGAATATTGTAAAATTATTAAAATTACTATTGACAATTGATAATCATATAAGATATATGGTGAAGGTACAGTCTGGGCTCAGCAACAGTGGATACGCAACGAGTTGTGGTTTGTAAAACGAGATTGTCGGTCGGACTTATACAACCTTAGTGTAGATTAAGACTTACACAATCTTATTGTAGATTAAGACTTACATAATCTTAGTGTAGGTTAAAACTTACACAATCTTACTGTAGATTACGACTTAGACAATCTTAGTGTATATTAAAACTTACACAATTTTACAGTAGATTAAGACTTACACAATCTTAGTGTAAATTAAGATTTACACAATGTTAGTGTAGATTAAGACTTACACAATATTAGTGTAGATTAAGACTTACACAATCTTATTGTAGATTAAGACTTACACAATCTTAGTGTAGATTAAGACTTACACAATCTTAGTGTAGGTTAAAACTTACACAATCTTACTGTAGATTAAGACTTAGACAATCTTAGTTTATATTAAAACTTACACAATTTTACTGTAGATTAAGACTTACACAATATTAGTGTAAATTAAGACTTACACAATGTTAGTGTAGATTAAGACTTATACAATATTAGTGTAGATTAAGACTTACACAATCTTATTGTAGATTAAGACTTACACAATATTAGTGTAGATTAAGACTTATACAACCTTAGTGTAGATTAAGACTTACACAATCTTATTGTTGATTAAGACTTACATAATCTTAGTGTAGGTTAAAACTTACACAATCTTACTGTAGATTAAGACTTAGACAATCTTAGTTTATATTAAAACTTACACAATTTTACTGTAGATTAAGACTTACACAATATTAGTGTAAATTAAGACTTACACAATGTTAGTGTAGGTTAAAACTTACTCAATCTTAGTGTAGATTAAGACTTAGACAATTTTAGTGCAGATTAGGACTTACACAATCTTAGTGTAGAGTGTTTTTCTTTTTCAAAATACGAGCTAGCATTAAGTAAAAACTGCCTTTGACATTAACGAAAAATATTTTGACATGTTTTCGAAAAATACAGTCTACAAAATACACAGATATTTAAGCTTAATACACTGGTGATTTCATTTATAACAACTTGTGTGCCACCGACACATCAAACAAAAAAACTCCATGGATTGACGTCACAATTCACAAAGAAAAATGTTTACAAACCAAAATCTTGTAGTGTCACAGAAGTAAAATAAAGAATCTGTCTTGCCTTCCATTTTTTGCAAATCGGGTTATGTCTCGTTTCACAGAACGTTTCATACACACAAACGCTTGGTCTATATAGACGGACCAACTTTACGGTTTTTATTTCTCACCGATAGGTTGGGGCAAACGAAACCCAACAGCTTGTAATTGTAGCTTCTATCAGTCAACTCCACGCGATTATCCACTTGACTGTACTTTGACTTGACGCTCGGCCACAATATGTCCAATATTTGATTATAATTTTTAAAATACCGCTTTTTGAAATTACTTATTACTGGAACGTACAGACTAACGAAATGTCAACGGTTATTTTCGTGCAAATATATGCCAAGAAAGTCAGTAACTATAAACTTAAGCATTATTCACAAAAAACTTAATAACTGGACAAATAGTAGAGCTTTCTTGTTACTACCACCATTTCTGTAAATAACTAATAATGTATTATATTTGTTAATACCTTAAATACAATTTAAATCCGGACAAACTTGTCAATGTTTAGTTGATTCATTTTTGGACAAATAGTTGAGTAAAAAATCCCACTGTTATATTGTTTCCAACGGTGCTGTGTTCAATCGATGCAAGAAATATTTCGTTATCCCTAAAACTCTTGACCTGGTGAAATCTTATATTTCAACAAGCGCAAAAAACCTACGAAAAAGTGTGTTTTTTAAACATGTTATTCTAAAAAAATTGTACATGCGTAATTGTTCCATATAATTACACTTATTACATTATTGTTCGTTGTAAGTGTTCTGTAATAGATAATCGGATAGTGTGATTTTCGAAAGAATGTTCGAAAATCGTTGATAGCTCTCCATAAACATGTCTACTTGAAATGTTTCTCAAAATGTTATAGAAACAACAATAAATTAGCAGTTAACTGAAATCCGATCGTTGTTTACTTAATTCACTTACTTTATTCAAATTATTTCAAAACGTGAACATTTACCGAGATTTGGATCACCATGAGGCCGCTTCATCTAAAAAATATCTTGAAAATGAAACTCTTGAGAATAACACCATGTAGTGTACGTAGCCTGCTCATGTAACCTGCTCATGTAGCTTGCTCATGTAGCCTGCTCATGTATCCTGCTCATGTAGCCTGCTTATGTAACCAGCTCATGTAACCTGCTCATGTAACCTGCTCATGCAGCCTGCTCATGTATACTGCTCATGTAACCTGCTCATATAGCCTGTTCATGTAACCTGCTCATGTAGCCTACTCATGTAACGTGCTCATGTAGCCTGTTCATGTAACCTGCTCATGTAGCCTGCTCATGTATACTGCTCATGTAGCTTACTCATGTAACCTGCTCATGTAGCCTGCTCATGTATACTGCTAATGTAGCTTACTCATGTAACCTGCTCATGTAGCTTGCTCATGTAGCCTGCTCATGTAACCTCATGTAACCTGCTCATTTAACCTGCTCATGTAGCCTGCTCATGTAGCCTGCTCATGTAGCCTGCTCATGTAACCTGCTCATGTAGCCTGTTCATGTAACCTGCTCATGTAGCTTACTCATGTAACCTGCTCATGTAGCTTGCTCATGTAGCCTGCTCATGTAGCCTGCTTATGTATACTGCTCATTTAACATGCTCATGTAGCCTGCTCATGTAGCCTGCTCATGTATCCTGCTCATGTAACCTGCTCATGTAGCCTGTTCATGTAACCTGCTCATGTAGCTTGCTCATGTAACCTGCTCATGTAGCCTGCTCATGTAACCTGCTCATGTAACCTGCTCATGTAACCTGCTCATGTAACCTGCTCATGTAGCCTGCTCATGTAACCTGCTCATGTACCTTGCTCATGTAGCTTGCTCATGTATCCTTCTCATGTAACCTGCTCATGTAGCCTGCTCATGTAACCTGCTCATGTAGCTTGCTCATGTAGCCTGCTCATGTAACCTGCTCATGTAATCTGCTCATGTAACCTGCTCATGTAGCCTGTTCATGAAGCTTACTCATGTAACCTGCTCATGTAGCCTGCTCATGTAACCTGCTCATGTATACTGCTCATGTAACCTGCTCATGTAGCCTGCTCATGAAGCTTACTCATGTAACCTGCTCATGTAACCTGCTCATTATTAAAGTACAGAGTCCGTCAAATAATAAAAGTCGCAACTCGCAGCTGGCTCTTTGACGTCAGGAGGATTTTTAACAAAATTTAATATCACTCTTAAAAGAACCTTTTAATAAGCGAATATTTTTCTACTGCACTTAACAAGGAAAATACTTAATCGAACCATGAACGCTGTCAAATTTATAACATTTTATCCTGAATTCCTTTGAAAATCTTATGTTACTCTTCGTAAGGGTGCATTTAAAATTATATTGAAAATATAAAAATGAAGTCATTGGTTTTTTAAATTTACTCCAAAATGTTAAATTTCACTAATTAAAGTTGCTAAACTATGAAAATCTAAAATTTGATTAAAATCATTTGAATCGATTTTGAGAAAGTCGGATAGTTAAAGATCTTTTGACCAAGAAGGTCCTTCAAAAACCATTTAACAGATAAGTGCGCTCCCGCACGGAAAAACATACTTTTGAAAATGAACCAGATAGATTCGATAAAATTTTAAGATCGATTTTTTTACAGTCACCAAGCTTTCTTTATACGTCGTATTGTCAGAAAATAAAATACAACTGATTCGTCTTCATTTTCTTCTACGATCTATTTTTATACCAGTCATGTTTATAGATTAAATTACAAAATGGCGGTCTCAATAAGGAAATATAAACTTGCCAACAACTGCGTGAATAAATCCAATCTCAGCTCATGTTCCGTGTTCCGAGGAGTGATGGAATAAGAAAACTGCAGCTAAAATGGGCGCGGGACAAGCTTCGTTACTTTGGATGATTGTCCCGTCGAGACTAATCTACAAAATGGCGGCCTCGATTTGCAAATAGAGACCGAACTTGTCCGGAATAAATACTTACGGAAGTTGCGGACAGGAAGTGATTTGGCAAACTTTGAGCACGGCTACAACTTGAATATACGACAAACCTAATTTAAAATGTCGAGTTATTTAATCAAAGCAAACAAATTCTAGGCAAGATGGGTTTCTTGTAAATTTAAGTTGACAAAATGTCTGCTAAAACTCATTACAGACTGTCGCATCGATAAATAAACATTTTCTTGGTGTTTAATATCAGTATTATTGACGCTTAAGTAGAAGCTGAAGTTACATTTCAACAATGAAATTATTGTAAAGTTGTTTGGCCAAAATGGGATTAGTAAACTAATATTTTTGAAACATTATTTACGGGTGAAAACGTTAAAAAAAGTTTTCTCACAATACGATTCAAAAGTTGCCAACAAAATTAAACCGGAAAAACTCCGTTGTTTGACAAAATCGGTTCATGAGATATCGCACGAAATATTATTATAACTGAAGTCAGTATAGTCAATTTTCAATAAAAGCAATTTACATTTTGAAGCTAATTGGAAAAAAACTTTTCAATTCTTTAGATAACCGTAAACAAAATTTCTTTGTGTTGTTAGCCTATTTCTTATGTTTGTGTTTCTTTATGTTATATTTAATTTCTTTATGTTATGTTTGTTTATATTAAAAGAAATTATTTAAGTTACATTAAAACATTTTTTTCTTATGTTTATGTTTCTTTGTGTTATGTTTAATTTCTTTATGTTATGTTTGTTTATAAAAGAAATTATTTAGGTTATATTAAACATTTTTTTTCTTATGTTTATGTTTCTTTATGTTATGTTTAATTTTTTTATGTTATGTTTGTTTATAAAATAAATTATTTAAGTTACATTAAAACATTTTTTTCTTATGTTTATGTTTCTTTATGTTATGTTTAATTTCTTTGTGTTATGTTTGCTTATAAAAGAAATTATTTAGGTTATATTAAACATTTTTTTTCTTATGTTTATGTTTCTTTATGTTATGTTTAATTTCTTTATGTTATGTTTGTTTATATTAAAAGAAATTATTTAAGTTACATTAAAACATTTTTTTTCTTATGTTTATGTTTCTTTGTGTTATGTTTAATTTCTTTATGTTATGTTTGTTTATAAAATAAATTATTTAGGTTATATTAAACATTTTTTTTCTTATGTTTATGTTTCTTTATGTTATGTTTAATTTCTTTATGTTATGTTTGTTTATAAAATAAATTATTTAAGTTACATTAAAACATTTTTTTCTTATGTTTATGTTTCTTTATGTTATGTTTAATTTCTTTATGTTATGTTTGTTTATAAAAGAAATTATTTAGGTTATATTAAACATTTTTTTTCTTATGTTTATGTTTCTTTATGTTATGTTTAATTTCTTTATGTTATGTTTGTTTATAAAATAAATTATTTAAGTTACATTAAACAATTTTTTTCTTATGTTTATGTTTCTTTATGTTATGTTTAATTTCTTTATGTTATGTTTGTTTATAAAAGAAATTATTTAGGTTATATTAAACATTTTTTTCTTATGTTTATGTTTCTTTATGTTATGTTTAATTTTTTTATGTTATGTTTGTTTATAAAATAAATTATTTAAGTTACATTAAAATTTTTTTTTCTTATGTTTATGTTTCTTTATATTATGTTTAATTTCTTTATGTTATGTTTGTTTATATTAAAAGAAATTCTTTATGTTGCATTAAAAATTTTTTTTCTTACGTTTATGTTTCTTTGTGTTATGTTTAATTTCTTTATGTTATGTTTGTTTTATAAAAGAAATTATTTAGGTTACATTAAACAATTTTTTTCTTATGTTTATGTTTCTTTATGTTATGTTTAATTTCTTTATGTTATGTTTGTTTATATTAAAAGAAATTCTTTATGTTGCATTAAAAATTTTTTTTCTTACGTTTATGTTTCTTTATGTTATGTTTAATTTCTTTATGTTATGTTTGTTTATAAAAGAAATTATTTAGGTTATATTAAACATTTTTTTTCTTATGTTTATGTTTCTTTATGTTATGTTTAATTTCTTTATGTTATGTTTGTTTATAAAAGAAATTATTTAGGTTATATTAAACATTTTTTTCTTATGTTTATGTTTCTTTATGTTATGTTTAATTTCTTTATGTTATGTTTGTTTATATTAAAAGAAATTCTTTATGTTACATTAAAAAAATTTTCCACCATTTTAATCAAGGTTAAAATCCGTGTAAATTAACATTTTAAATTGTCGCTTTTAATATGGTGAGGCCAGATTTTATATGAGATGTACAAAACTATTGTTGAAAATTCACGTCCATTATGTCAGATGCACCTCTCCGATTATTTAACAAAAACCATTCCAACTTTCGTTATTATTGCAAACAGAAATTGTAGACTTACTGACCAAATTTGTGTTACAAAACCACAACCAACTATAATTGCCTATTTAACAATGGCGCCTATGCGATAACACCGTGTGATATTTGATTAATTAGTTTTTCATATTGCAACAGACCAGGCGGTGACTGCCGCTGGTCTAATTACACAGAAACTCATTTATCCGGGAGACGACAATCAAATGCCACTTGGCTGCTGTAAAATATAGACTTCCGGTTTTAATTAAATGCAAATATTTAAAGCAGTTTACACAGAAGTGTCTGATTACATGGATCTGTTCGGTCAGACGAAGAGCAAATACGTTCCGCTTTCTCACTATACGAAGCATAAAACGGTTTGGTGGACGGTAAAACAAATCAATCTTCGGAATTAATGGATTTCAAATCCAGAGGTGTTTAGGAATCTATTTTTAATTAAGAAAAGCCAATTTTTGGTTTACAAAATATTTAGTCTTTTTTCAAAATCAGCTTTAACGATTTTGTTGAAGTTTTGCTAAATATACGTACGTGTTGGGTGGTCGGTTTTTTTTTTGTTTTTTTGGTGTTTAAAGTCCGACTATTGTGCACACTTGGGCTAATGCAGACGATGGGATGATTTATAGCGTATGAAAATTCCAAGCCCTGGCCGGGAATTGAACCCGGGTCCTCGGGGTGAAAGCCCAGTACGCTATCAACTAGGCCACCAAGGCTGCTGTTGGGTGGTCGGTTGATATATTTCCATACAATAGGGTTTGAGAACCAACAGAAAAAGTTGGTTCTGAACCAAGAAAAAGAACCAAGAAAAAAAAAAAAAAAAAAAAAAAAAAAAAATAGGTTTAATTGATAATCAAATATTGATTAAATTTTAATCAAATATGAAAATTCAATACCCGTGTAAGTGTAGCAAATCTAACCATCAAAGTTTCACGTATTGTGAGTACTGATTTGGCAATTCCGAAGATTTCTAGTCCTATCCTTTCTTCATCTCTCTGCTCTTGGGCTAGATTCCTCCGTCCTAAGCCTAAAGCTGCGTGGCTTAGGGGAAGTTTAGCTAAGCACCGACAAGAAACATGTTCCTGTGCTTCAACCCTTGTGCTTAAGTGAATACAATAAGGGTTGACAAGATGGGCTGGTTGGTAAATAAATACAGGGAGAAAATTAAGTCAAAAAAATGGTATTTCTTTGCTTTTACCAACCTTATTGACATGATTGTCGTAAATGCTCGTGTACTTTACCAAATGGTAAATGAAAAAAATCCGTATCTTAAATTCAGAAGAACACGTGCAGGACATACTTGGCTGTTTCATCAATATCAAATCCAAAACTGACACACACCTTCGCAGCTATCAAGCGAGTGCCTAAAGTCGGTCACTATATCGAACAGAAAATGAGAAGCAAAGAAGTGCGCAGTGTGCAAAACGAATCCGAGGAAAAGTGTACAAAATGTAATGTTGGACTGCATCTGGCGTGTATGGAAGGGTGGCATAAAGGGTGATTACAATTTGTATTTTCTTACACTATTTCTGATATTTTAACTGATATATTTCTGATATTAAAAATACAAATCCTTTTCAACTTCAAAAATATTTTTGTATCAAATTGTTTACTGGTACCTGTTGTAATCCCCAAATGGTACTTTTTCGAAAACTACATTTAAATCAATATGTTAAAACTTAATATTACTACTGGCATAAATAATACGCTATTACGATATAAGAAAAACATTGATTATTTGAAGAAATAAAAATTTGGCAGTCAATGGGCTTAAATATTGCAGACTTTGGATATCAGATCAACGATGTCCATGCAGATGTACCAAAGCATGCGTGGGTCGATGTCTCTGTGTGGGTAGACGTTTTATTTCCTTAGCTATTTGTGGATTGACAGAAAGTCAAAATAAATAAAACCTCAAAACTTTTCAGACTAATATCTCTTAAAAAAATGGAATGCTTCACACTACACAGCTGTAGGACGTACGAATTTAGTGCATGCGCCGTTCTGTAGCAGCATTATTCGTGGGTTATTTCATACATCGTGTTTTCACATATGATCAAAATTTGAGCAAAATATGTAAACCAATGTTCAGTTTTTTGTCAATAGCTTTTAGACAAGATTTTTTTGGGAAAATAATTGAATATAAGAAAGTTTGTGCATAGTTATCAGCACACAGCTACAAGACAGGTTTTGCATGATACCGACCTAGCGTAGAGGATTTATACAAAAATAAATCGTTACTATTAATGGTTTAACGGAATTACGAAATACTGAATTAAAAAAATGACAAAATCACTAAGGATTCTTATAAAATACAGGTTTCCCCGAAGTAATTGAGCACAACTATTGTTGCGTAGGCCTAGCTGTCAGGCGCATGCGCGGTACGCGGTTTTTATTCCTGCCCCAATTAATCCAACAATCACACTTCCGCTCTATTGGGTTTCTTTTTATTTCCGCTGATTCTAAAACACGGCTTTGAGTTGACAATTTATTTGCAGTCGAACGCACAGCTTCAAAGTGTTACAAATATAAATTTGTGCATTGCATGAGTTGGCAACACTGAGCCTTGTGGTAACACTGAGCTTTATTACAGTTTACGCTGTTTATTTTAAAGGTTATATTAAAAAGTTTAACTATGAAATCTGACTGTACATATAACGTGACAACATAACAATAACCTCAAACTCAACTATTTCCCCCGCCCAGAAATTCTGTTCTTCAGTTTTTAATCAAAATTTCTGAGCACACATCAAAATGAAAAAGGTTTTACAAATTTTAGTGAAATAAAAATAACGTTTGACATATTGTTGAATAGAAGTAAAGAAGTATAGTTTATGTAATATTTGTACTATTCAGTGATAAATTTTACTTTTATCTGATATAAATCGAATATTTCAAGCAAAGAAAGAAATTTTCGAAATCGTTATCTTACTCTATACAACTAGCAAGTTTCAAAATAAAAATCCCTATGGAGACAATGTTTGAGTCCCACAATAAATTCTCTCTATAATACTCAGAATAACGTGTAACTTTTTTTAAAAAATAAAAAATTCTCAGATAACTGTGGTCACGTTATTCTTCACAATTATCTAAAATAATGTGCATTCATTGCTACCAACAGCAAAATATATAAAAATCTGATGTTAGTAATCAGCATTAAAATCTGTAGGCCTATAAATTAACATTTAAAATTCATCGTAAAAGCGAAAAGATTTTTATCTACTCTTCGGTAAAGCTTAATTATTTTGCCTGATTTTTTCGAAATACTTTTGTTGTGTAACATTTTGTCCAAACTATGTCTAAAATCAAATTTTCTTTACCAAGAAACGTACGTATACGTGCTTTTGTTTGTGTTTGATTGTGTTTCATCGATGATTTGATTACAAAATTATTTGATTCTTTAAATAATCGGTACGTAAAGAAAAGGAAAGACAAAAGGAAATTTGTTTTGGTTAACGTTCATTTCTTTGTAACAATTACAAATGCAAAGCAAAAATAGGCCGGAAGGAAACTGTATGACATTGAGATGCTAAATAGGCCGCAGTAGGCCTCATTACGTATGACAGTCAGGTGTGCCAACATCGGGAATACAATTGCAAAGGTTTGTTTTTGTTTTGTTTTTTCCTGTTGAAACAAGACTTATTTCAAACTTGCGGTTACTATGTAGGTCACAGATTATATCTGTTTCATACTGTTATCAATAAAATTACACAGAAATTGGACAATGAAAAGTTGAATCAATAGTATTTTACTGAATTTTCGAAGTCAACTTTCTCACTGAGTAAAAAAATATACAAACTTTAAGAAAGTGTTGTAATAATCCAAAAAAATAGTTTTTGCCTGGATACATGTTTATATGAATATGCGACCGAGCTTCCGTTTGAGTGCATATCGCATTTCTACAGAATAAACTAATTGGTCTACGAAATTCGTTATACGTTTGTCATAACGTGACATATATTTTTATTCTTGCTAGTTGATTTTCAAAACACTTTTGAAAAATATACCTTACTTTATCACTGTACGAAATATAATGAAAAAATCGATTCGGTGATCACGAAAAATATATTTTGAAATTTTATGAATATATCGGTTCTAAGTTCACCTAAGTCAAAAAAAAAAAAAATGGCATATATGAAAAGTCTGTCGATTTGTGTGTGTGTGTGTGTGTGTGTGTGTGTGTGTGTGTGTGTGTGTGTGTGTGTGTGTGTGTGTGTGTGTGCGCGTGCGTGTACGTGTGTGCGTGTGTGTTTGTGTGTTTGCGTGTGTGTGTGCGTGCTGTGCGCGTGCGTGTGTGTGTGTGCGCGCGTGTGCGTGTGAGTGCTTGCGTGCGTGCGTATGTGCGTGCATATCGCTTGAGACTAAACCACTTAATCGATTTTGATGAAATTGGATGTGTATTTTTAGTTCACAGATTTTACAGACCATTTTTTTTCAGAAAAGATTTGAAACTCTTTTTTTTTCGTAAACAAAATTTTTTAAATAGTTTTGAATTGTGTTTTCCACAAATAAAGCCCATAAAGTGAAACCCATTTGTCGAAAATTAGGTCATCTTTGAATATTAATAACTGAAGTTAATAACTGAAGTACCTAAATTAAAAATAAAAGAAATTTTCGTTTCGGTAAAGAATATAAACAAAAATAAAAATGAAATCTAATCAGCTGTCGGTTTTTCCTGGATATACTCTCTAACCATAATTTCTTATTATTTCAAATTCAATACACGGGATTCATTTTTGATCTTTCTTGTATGATCCAAATTAGAGGAACACCTTATAAAATTATAAAAACACCTTGTAAACACGTAAAACGACTTTTACAAACAGTTGTTTTCGGTTTTGTCGTCAGTAACTTCCGAACCTGATTTTCACGTGTAATTAACTGAACTCGAGGACTGTTCTGTATTACCTTGCACTATTCGTTTAACTTGTAAACGGATAGGTTATAATTAAAACGAATAAATAATTTACCCCTGTAATCGTAGCTCTGGAAGCTGGGTCAGCTGAAGTAAATGCAGACGTTTGTTTTATTTTAAGATTAAAAATGCAATTAATTACAATGCTGGCAACATAACAAGTCAAGAAAGTTTAATTAGAGTAAAGCAAAGAAAACGAGAATAAAGTTGATGTTTAAACAGACAGTGTTTGCTTCTAATTTGTATGTAAAGACTCATTGAGGCACGTTTTAGGTTTAGCTTTGCTCGTTCCCTGGTGACTGACTCCATCGATGCGCTAATATACCACTTCTCAAACCTAACTGTAGCTCTAGGAAATTAGATAATTCCTTTTATAAAATTAGAACTGCCATAGTCACATTTCGATGTAACGTTGTAACCGTTGATTGCATGGGTTGTATAATCTCTTTAACAACGTGCCTAATCTTAATATTAACTTCTGATAAACAGTAAAATTACTGAAAATAACTAAAACAAATGTTTAGTACTAGTATTTGAGAGAACAGCAGACCTCGCAGTATATCCTTAATTATACAGAGCGCTAGTAACGTTTCCCGCCAATTTAACCGGTAACAGTAATATTAACGAAAAATGTTACCGAACCAAATTTACTGTGAATATTGTGATCTTCCTTTATAAAGTGGTCAAAATTGTGACCGTTTATCCGTGCAGCCAGTACTCATACGCTATAAATCATCCCATCGTCTGCATTAGTCCAAGTGTGCACAATAGTCGGACGTTAAAAAAAAAAAAAAAAAAAAAAAATACATGAAATAACAAACAACTATTCGCTTAACGTTGAATCACAGCCAGCTATTTCTAAGACTTTATACAAGGACCAAATTTCAAAACAATCGGTCAACCTGTTTGATTAAAATTGTGTAAATAGTCATCGTTAAATCAAAAGCCGCCATCTTGAAACGGAAGTAAATGGGTACATATTTTATGAATAAACTATTTCTTTTTTACACTATTTCTTCGTACCAAACTTTAAAACAATCGGTCAGTTCGTTCGGCTAAAACTGTGTACGCTCGTTACTGCAAATCAGAGGCAGCCATCTTGAAAAGGAAGGGAATGAAAAATCTAACATGCGTAGTTTGGACTTTATACAAGGTACTTATTGAAAACAATCGGTCAATGCGTTTGGTCAAAACTACGTGACAAACAATTCAAATGCCGGAAGGTCAAGGTGAATCAGAGAACTCGCTCCGCTCGGTCAATAAGTATTGGGATATTAAACAAATGTCTGTTGTTCCAACATGTTCATTAATAATCTTTAACAGACCCAACAGTTCAATGGGAGATATTTTAGACAACTGCATTTACACTATTATAAAATTTAATGATATTGTAAGTTTATTAAGCAAAAATTGGCAGCCTGGATTTAGTTATTTTTAAAATCAGCTGTTTTTTCCCATAATGTTAATGTTTCTTAAACTTTATATGCCAGTTAGACTAATGAAGAGGAGGAATCGGAGTCAAAGGAAAAGCTTTCAAGATAGTGACTCTAGTCTCAAAACTACGATCTTGAAATGCGCAAAATTCGTAGACAGCATACTTATCGTTGCAAAAACACAGTTGTGTGTGTGTGTGTGTGTGTGTGTGTGTGTGTGTGTGTGTGTGTGTGTGTGTGTGTGGGCACGCGTACGTGTGTACACACACACACACACACACACACACACAGCACATAGCGCCTCGGTGGCCTAGTTTGATAGCGTACTGGGCTTTCACCCCGAGGACCCGGGTTCGAGTCCCTGCCTGGGCTTGGCATTTTTTCAGACGCTATAAACATCCCATCGTGTGCATTAGCCCAAGTGTGCACAATAGTCGGACGTTGAAAAACACACACACACACACACACACACACACACACACACACACACACACACACATACACACACACACACACACACACACACACACACACACACACGCACGCACACACCACCCACACTCAAAACACTTACATATTTTTCCGACCCCTGAAAAACGTTATCAAGATCAGTGCTAATTTCAAGCTGACCACTATTCGGTTTTAAAAAAATTTCACTCTAATAGTTCATAACCAGCGATACTCAAACAACTTGCAAGTGCACACTCATAAATAAAAATAATCGATTGTGACAAAATTTGTTCAAAAAGTATCCACAATACAATTTTGTCAAAACGGAAACGGATGTTACCTGCTGGACACCACAGCCTTTATGCTTTTGCCACACTATATAATTTAACTGCTGTACCATGTTTCATAATTTTTCAGTTAACAGTTAACGATCTACGTAACAATCTACACATTTTAACAATTTACACGATCTATAAATGCCAACTATATTTACCTAACCTGATTAACAAAGTATTTTTGTAATCATGTTCTATATTTAACGATCAGCTGATTTTTATAATTATAATCATTGACACGTGGCCAATTGTCACTACAATAATTAATTATACCGTTTGCACTATGACAACTCTAACCATTATGTGCAAATAAGTTGTGTGCAGTACTTTAAATGAATTTTGACTTTATTAGAGTAGACTGGTACAGTTACGTCAGAGATAATATGTGGCGTAATATGATGGAATAGATCCGTCAAAGCTTTACTGAAGAGCCTATTAATAGGGTCTATACAACAGAATCTTTCTACTTTGTAGCTGGATTAGGGGCTTAGTATTATAACACGGATAATCAGTGAATAAGGTTATAAGGTGAATAAGGTTTAAATTGATAGTAATTTTCCATTGGGAATTAACTATTTGTGCGGCCCTCACTGTAAGATCCAAATCCGAGTCAATGAAATGAACACCGATCATAACAATTAAAAATGATATATAATTTTTGTACAAAATTATAATTTTTATACCTTGCACAATTTGTGCAATGTATATGAATTACATCGAAAATCGATTTATAGTTAATAAGCTGTTTTTCGATTAATTATTTTCTCTAAATGGAGTTCTAAAAGTGTGTTTTACCAGGAAATATGTTTGTGTAACTGTACACCGGATATGAGACTACACGAGTGAAGGATTTTTATGAAATTTTTAATAGTTGCTATTAACCTTCGAAACCGTTTTAAAAGTTTTTATTCAAGTCTTCTATTACGGAACATTTTTAAAAATCATTAACAATCTTATTTTCATCAAAATAAGGTTTTTTTAAATTAACCTGGAAAATTAACGACATGAAAAATTTCATTTCCATGACAATTTGAATTCTTTAAGTTTAATATAAAATTTAAAAATACTTTTTGGTCTTTTCCCAAATATTTTATTTAAAAATATTTTTCGAAACATCTTCATAGGCAAACACATTAAACAAATAATTTTTCTCAACGTTGATTCCAACGATCTGCTCAAATATTGTTAGTAAGTATTCAAACGAAATAAGTAGTTTGCTTATATTAAGCTACAATCCCATGAGAGTGAAATATGGGCTAATTTATAAAAATCATTTCACAAAATTTTGCTAACACTTCGTTATTTTTGAAAATTTAAATTTAAATTAGAAACGTGAAAATTTTAAAACGGAAGAAATATGTTGTTTGTGACTAAATCGGAAAGAAACCCAAAAATAAATATTGAACGCCGTCGTTTTTTTTTATTTTTTCGATTTAGACTCCTACATATACACTATACATTATTTTACTTCAAAGTCGATGCGTTTAAGTAATTGTACTTCATAGCAAATATTTTTTTGTTTGAAAAAAAAATGTTTAATCGTTAAAAAGTTTGTGTAAGAGATTTTACATCAACTACTTTTACGGTTTTTTAAAAAAATATTGTAATTTAAATTTATTCAATATAAGAAAATGTAAGCAAATGTTTTGCTGTGTTTATTGCTTATGCACATCAATGTTTTTGGTGAAAGTCTTAAATTAAGGCGCAGGTTATGCAAAATGGTTACAGCCCTCTGGTTAAATCTCGTCGATTCAACAGCAAACGCTGCTAAACGGAGCCAGTTTTAGTCTGTTGAAGTCGATTATCAGTTAAATGAAGATGGACTCTCTACGTGCGCTAATAGCAACCGTATCACCTCGAGTTGTTTTTGTTCATTTTTGTGCCAAACATACAATATTTTGTTAAATTCCGTAGAACTCGGTGTATTATGTTTAACACTGGAATTCTACTAGAACACAATCAAGGATCGATCAACTGAAACTGTCAACTCAATGTATTATGAACTGTATTTACAATATATTTAAACGGAACTATTTATTAAACATTGATTTTAAAAATTCGTTATCACCTCCTTTAAAAATGTCAAAAAAATAATTATTAGTTTTTGTTGTCCGTTGAATCAGAAGCTTTTAAACTGGGACTTGTTAAAACGAACGTTTATTGTACTTCATATTTTCAACAAAGTTTTAAACAAATTTCAAAGATAATATTTTTACATTGAAATGAGTTCAAAACCTGATCCTTAGACCACTTGTTTAGAAGGAGGTGGTAAAATTGTTATATCTTTATTTATGATTCTCTCTCTCTCTCTCTCACACACACACACACGAATATAAATTTCAAACTTTTAAACACAACTTAAAAATAGATTAAGGTAATAGCTTAGGCATCTTTGTTACACAAGAAAATTCGTTCAACAGTTAAAAAAATGGCAACAACACAAATCTTTATGAAATCGTTAAGTTTTTACTTAATACGTATTTTAAAATAAGATTTTTATTTTTGCAATACCCTTGAAAGTTCTATAAATGTACTTTGAAAATATCAAATTTCACTGAAAGTACAAATAATAAACTGACAGTGTTCATTTTTGTATTTTCAATGTAATTTATAAATCCAAATTAAAGTTTTTAACGTAAAATGTGTTGGTGAAATTATACTTTTTTTAAACGTAAGATAAAACAATTATTGTGATATTAAATCATTTTTTTGAAATTCGCTTGTATCACGTCAGTGAGTGAGCTGCGTACCATAGGTGCATTGTTACATTGTTCGAGTTATTTTTAACTAATACAAATTGAAGTAGAAAGTTTGTGCAGTGGTTTTGCTTAATACGTTTAAAATGTTTCCGGAGTGTGGGCTCACCAAACCTGTAATGACAGGGCTCCTCTTATCGCGGCCATTATCCGTACAGGCAATCGAGAAGGCCGTTAAAAAATTTCACTTTTCCTTCACCGTGGCTGCCACAGCCTCAGCGAGAGTGCTTAGTTGCGTGCAGCTGCTCTCTAGGAGGCCATGGCAAACTCTCGGTCTCGCCTGACCTAACCTCAAAATGAAAGTATCACGGTGTTCGTAGTGTTTTAAAAATAATTTGAATGTGATTTCTTATTGTGTTTCTGGTTATAACAATCCGTTAACAATGAAGTTGTGTCTGTGTGTGTTTGTGTTAGTGTTATTTGTTGGGTTTTCAAGGACAAAGTATGTCGATTCACATAACTCAGACTTGAAGTTAGATTCTGTTTTGGTAAGTTTTTACAGAATTTGCAGATTTTTAAGTAAACACATTGTTTTTAGCGAATTCCATTGGAAAATAAGCTATAATCCCTTACATGGGATCTTGTGTGTGTGTGTGTGTGTGTGTGTGTGTGTGTGTGTGTGTGTGTGTGTGTGTGTGTGTGTGTGTGTGTGTGTGTGTGTGTGTGTGTGTGTGTGTGTGTGTGTGAGTGTGTGCGCGTGCGTGCGTGCGTGTGTGTGTGTTTTACAAATTTATCAATATCTTTGTTACAATTTAATTTAAACGGCAAGAAATAGATTTCGGCAATAGCTGGAACAAGTTAGTTACTTTAAAAAATCCGTTCCAACTTTTCAAAATGGCGTTTATCACACATTTTCAAAAAAATCATGACTATCAGAAAATCTGTATTTCTCATTGTATTAGCGTTAAAACGAACCCTTTCCAGTAACGGGCATTTTCTTGCATACACTAGCAAAGAGCCGAAATTTTTCGAAATTTTGTAAGGATTTCGTAAAAAGGCAGTACGTTTGTTGTTATTTAATAAGGTACCATCATTAGTCTTTCCTTCTAATAAACCAGTCAATAATATTTACTAGTCTTCTAGTAGAATATATATATACTGTCAAAAAACTTAAATAAATATATACTTTAAACTAAATTTCTGTAGAAATGTTCAGTTTGTGTAACGAAGTCAAGCAGGAAAAGACATAATATGTTCACTATATATGGAAAACGTTTTAGGCCAATATCTTAGTAAATTAAAAAAATACACTATTTTTTTCAAAATTGTAACTCTTTTTTACTTTTTTGTAAACTTTTGGTATGAGTAGTAAGAGTCTGACAAAAAGGCCAGTCTGCCAAACGAAAATAACAAATTGGCAGAAAAACAATTATGAATTAAAACACTTAAGAGCTATTTACACTAACATATTTACAAATGAAAAATAATTATCATTTGTGATATTTACAGATCTTGATTTATCTCAAAGGTGATCTTGATCGATCGACATTTTAATATACTGACCTACCACAATCACAATTAAATATAACCTACGTACAGCCGACAAAACAAACTACCAAGAGTAAATAAGTAGAATAACTTTCAAACAGCTGACTCAATGGTCTCAGCCAACTCGATCGATGTTTGCACTCGAGTATTAATCTGCGCATTGATTTTATATACTATAACGTATGCGAATTGAAAAGAACAAATTTTCCTTAACCGATTTATATTTTAAAAACATAGCAATTCATATTTCTTACGATTGTTTTCCTTAACGTTCGGCGCACCGGATGTTGGCATTTCTTGCACTTTTAAGAACTTCCGATCTAATCGGATGTTGGCACTTCTTGCTACTTTTAAAACGTCGGGTTAAAAAGGACTTTGGAACTTATTAAGTTTTAATTAGTAATTAAAAATTTTAAATCGCATTTATATTTAACATTCCAATTTACGCTAATTACAATGGTAATTATTTAAGTAAAGATATTTATAAAATTGAAGATAAAAACTTTTTTAACTTTACAGCGGTCGATATAAATAAGTCTCTTTGTTAGGCTACATAATACAAAAATATTTTTTTTATATTTATAAATTTTGCATTTTTAAAAATTACTGTGATTCATTTCCATCGCGTCAGCTTGAAAGTTGTGTGTAACTGTCTTCTTCTTCTTCTTCTTATTTTACTTTAATGACAAAATAAATAACTTTTTAAGTTCTCCAAAACATTTAGATTTCCTCTCTTCACGAATTGACAAAGTAAATTAAAACCTTCCTACGGTACGGTTATTAACTAATTTAAATAGAGTTTGTAAAGATTTTGTTTTTAATAATTTTACTAATTTCAGGAAAGTGAGTTGTAAACTATTCTCAAAGTAGAGTAACAGATTATAAAAGTAACTTTTCCTTATTCTTGCTACGAAATATTAACATTGTGGATACGTACATTTTCTCACGTTTCATAGCTCCGACTATTTTATTTTTGTTTACACATTTCGGATTACCTACATTATCAAAATTCATTGTTTCACTAAAAATGTGTTTGTGTACAAAAATAACAATATTTTGTACTAACGTATAATGATACGTTAAATAGTACATATAAATAAATAAATAATATAATAAATAATAAATAATAGTACATATAAATGTATATGTCATTATAATACATATCATTACAAACATAAACATTATACGTATTACGTTTTCGATAAATATAGATTTAACAAAACTAGGAAATTAGAAAGAATTATTAATATTAATATTAATTAATATTAATATTTGTTGTTTTCAAATTTGGTACGAAGATGTCTTCTTCAAAACTCAAGCCACGTATGTGTAAGATTTTTTCCCATTCATTTCCGTTTCAAAATGACGCACTCTGTTTTAACCTAAACGAATACACGCAGTTTTGGCCAAACTCATCTATTCATTGTTATCGAATTTGTTACGAAGATGTCTTGTTCAAAACTGAAACTACGTACGTGTAAAATTTTTCCCATTTATTTCTGTTTCAAGATGGCAGGATCTGGTTAAACCATGACGAATATAGTTGCTGGCTGTTTCCTGTAACGCTGTTTCCTGTAATTACGGTTTCCTGTAATTTCCAGTAAAGGCGGTCCAGTTATATTTCCATTATATATTACGGTAACCGGTTAAATTAACAGAAAACATCACGAGCTCGTCAGAGAACTGTTGCAGAGCGGCGGCCAAACAGCTGATTGAGATTATAACGCGAGGTCTACTGTTCTTTGATGTACTATAAATAGAAAGTTACGATTTACGCAAGAAAAAACGAGAAAGTGGAAACGAACCCTGACCGCCGTAACTTCACGCACTGTTGCAACTCAGAGCAAAATGTTAGAAAATCCCGTAACACTAATGTTCTAACATTAACAACCCAACCCAATGACTCATATATCAAGGTCACAGATACAGAGCAACCGCAGCGAGCTGTTCCCTGTCAATGGCGGCCAGTCATCAGAACTATAATATTGTATTTTACAGTATAATAAAAATAATCCCGGCAAGCAGCTGTCTCATGAGCTGTCTCGTTAACTTGAAGGAAACGAATTCAAATAGTAATTTTTTACTATTACCCTCTTTTTGAAATATAAAATTATCTGATTTCGTAAACCGCATTTAAATCTATGTATATTAGCATTTAAAACTTTCAAAATGCTTTTAAAAAATTGCAAAACGTGAGGCATACTAACACACACACACACTGGAGAGACATGGCAGCGACAGTGGGACGAATCAACAAATAGACGATGGACATACCAACTCATAGGTAACATCCAGGATTGGTGCAACAGGAATTATGGAGAGGTGGATTTCTATCTCACACAGATTCTCACTGGGCACGGTTGCTTCCGAGTTTACGTGTTCCGTTTCGGGCTGGAAACGGACTCAGCTTGTCCCCTCTGTCTTCCAGCAGTGGAGGAAGATTCGAAGCATGTGTTTTTCCGCTGTCGGAGATTCGACAATGAAAAATGAGGCTGCAAACATATCTGCGAGGCAGCATTGCACCGGAAAGTCTGGTTGCGACTATGATGGCTTCAGAGGCCAACTGGAGGGCCATTGCAGGATTCGCTGCAGTGGTCATGAAGAAGTTGAGGGCTGAGGATCGAAAAAAGAGAGCCAGCGCTGTAGAAGAGTGGGCGTTGAGTCAGTCCACCTTCCCATGAAGTAATGCTTGGCGGCGGTTTCGTGGGGAGGTTTACAGAAGAGGAATGCTTTTGGTGGTTTTTTTAGTGGGTAGCAATATATCTTCACTTGAGTTTGAACTCAATTTGAGTCCCACACTCTGGGGTAGTGCGTACCCTACCCCAGGTAGTCAATAAAAGATTTTGTCCACCTTTTTTGGCATCGCAAACACACACACACACACACACACACACACACACACACACACAGGATAAAGTTTAACGAACCTTCAAAAGTAATTCATAGATCAATATCGACTCTAATATCAAGGTCTTAGTATCTTACCACGATGGCCTCTCCAGTAGCTCATGTTTCAGTGGATATTCGCTAAAAAAAATACATTTACAAAATCGGATTACACTGTCAGTGTTAAAATTGGAATTAAAAAAATCCTAATTAAAAATAATTTTTGCATACTTTAACGATCATCGGCTTGGCAAAATCAGATTTTCAAACAAGATATAAACGTTTTGGAAACGGTTGATGGACTTTCATGTGCAACTAACTTCTATAACAACAACAAAAATTCATAAATACGCACTTTAGAAGTGAATGCCGTATTGATATTCCGTTGAATCGATATTCTTCTAAATTTTTATTTAATTTATTATCAGTTCTTGCTTTTCTTGATAATCTGCACATATTTCAGAGACACTGAAACTATTTTGTTTACCATCTGCTATTTAAGTCTGTCTCTTGAACAATCGCCTTCATCGTTTAAGCTTTCATTCGTTCTCTTTTTTGAACTTTTATTTATATTTTAACTTTCTAAAATTGATACAAACCAGGTGGTTCAAGGTTCACATCGTGAAAGTGCCTTTTATAACCTAAAAATTACAAAAAACACGTTCTACATAACATACGTTTAAATAAATTACATAACAACTGTAATACACTTGTATATTTCAATTATTGTTACAAAAATTTATGAATTAATAATATTTCACTTATTTTATTCAACATTTTGAACTTTTACAATTATTTTATTTAATATTTCTTTCATTCTCGCCTTTCAGTATTGGAACTGAATAGTTTATCTATGGTTGCTTGATTTTGTAATATATATTATTGTCACTGTTTCAACCGTCAGCTGTTTCATGAATTTTACACTGTTTCCTTCTGTTCACTGCACCACAAAATTTGTCATACCGGGCATAAAGAAATATTCATTTTAAAAATAAATGTGTGTGTGTGTTAGTGTTGGCGCAAGCGCATTTCGCTAAAGACTAAAATAATTAATCGATTTTCTTATGCTAAATATTCATATTTAATCTGTCTATTTATTGAGATGTACACCAACTTTTAAAAAGTGATTTTTTTCTTTAAAAAAACTTATAAATTGAATAATCTCAAAATCGGCAATAACAATTTTGATCAAATTTTTCTCAAATCTAGCACACAAGTAAAACATATTGGGTCGCTATTCCTCAAACAAATCCGTTCTACGATAAAAATAAAATGATTTAATAAAATTTCTCTCAAATTTTTAGTCAAGTATGAAGACGTTGCAGTAAATAAGATATAAAGAAAGATACGTTAGGCAGTATGCCGTAAAAATAAACCCTGACCTCCAACAGTTTTCTTTTCGATTTACTTCCGAAATGCAATTCTTTTTTATTTCAAATTTATTAAACTGATAAAACAAATTTAAATTCTTCTTAAATGACCAAAATCTTATAAATTTATTGGGGAAGTTAAAATTGTTAACTTTTGTTTTTGCTTACCAAATTTTTCGAGGGGGAAATAAAATTAAATGTATGACAATTTATGTAAAGTTTTTATATCATTTTATGTCATAGTTTTTATATCATTTTATACCAAAATCTGATAAATTTATTGAAGAAGTTAAAATGGTTACCAGTTGTTTTTGCTTACCAAATTTTTCGAGGGGAAAACAAAATAAAATGTATGACAGTTTATGTAAAGTTTTTATATCATTTTATATCATAGAAGTGAACATATAAAAGTACGTTTCTAAAGACGTATACATGTTAACATACAAAATCATTTATACTGATTTAGTTTTTTCTAATCTAGGAAGTAAGTTAAACGTAACTTCCTTTTATTTTAATTACGTTTGTACCACATAATAAATAAAACTGTTTCCTTATTACTCTTTTACAAAACGAAATTTTAAACAAGCTGAAATACAGTTATCATTATTTGAGTTTTAAAGTATTAATGTTGAGTTCAAGGAAATCCGAGTGAGTACATATTTTTTCCAAAGGAAATTGTTATACTTCCTTTTTACCTTTGAAGGGGTTAAATATTGGAAAATACCTTCTTAGTGCTCGCTTTCATTACAATACAAAGTTATCCTCAAATTTCAAGCCCCTAGCTATTATAGCTTCTGCTCTGTATTGATTATGAGTTGGTCATTATTGTCTTCATTTGTATAGATTAAAAGTCTAGCCAACATGTTCAGTTCATTTTGTAAACCGCGAAAAGGAAATTTACAAGAAAAAAGAAGTATTGTTTTTTTCAATTAATTAAAATCTTTAATACAACGTTAATATTAAAATGTTGTCAAGTGGGAAGAGTCACAAATCAAGTTAGTACAACAAATTTGAAATGCATTACATGTACGTAAATCGAAAAAGTAAATCAAACTCGACTGCGGTCAGAAATTATTTACATTTTTTACTTTTATTTTTGAAACTTATAACTATTTATTTACAATTTACAACACTGACTTAAGTCATACATTTTCATATTCAATTGAAAATTGTAGCAAAATCTACGACCTGTTTTAGAGAATTAGTCCGATTTTTATTTTTTTTAAGTAGTTCTCAAAGCAGCCGCCTCGGTGGCCTAGTGGATAGCGTACTAGGCTTTCACCCCGAGGACCAGGGTTCGATTCCCGGCAAGGGCTTGGCATTTTCATACGCTATAAGTCATCCCATCGTCTGCATTAGCCCAAGTGTGCACAATAATCGGACGTTAAACAAAAAAAAAAGATCTCAAAGCAAACTAAACAGCTAAACTCAAACAAATGTTTTACTAAATTTGAGAAAAACTTTTGAAAAACGTTTAGAAAAACGAATTTTTAAAAGCCTTAAAAAAATACGCAAAATTAAGGAAAAATCGTTGAATTAAAAAAAAAACAGAAGTACTTGCAAGATGTCAAGAAATTAGGTGAGTTGGTTTAGTATCGATCGACCTATACATATACAGACTGACATTTAAACCACTTTTTTATAATTGTCGATCTGAAAAAATATCAATATCGATTTTTCACGAACATCAAACTTGCTTTATACTTCGTAGTGCGAGATAAAAGAATCTTACGCACTTGTTAAGTTAATACCTAATTATCATCTACTTAAAAATGATAATTGAGAACTGCGCACACTCCTCTTTGTTCATTCATAGTTTTAGCTTAATCTGCTGAGTAGTTTTTGAGCGATTAAATTACATATACACTATGACCAAATTGACTGACAAAATTACATACATGTGACAAAATCATTTGAAATTTACCTTAAACTGAATGTAACACTTTATTAGTTGCGAACTGAGTAGGTTATGTGATTCAGCTACACGGGTGTAACTGTTTTGCATAACTCGCTCCCTAATTTGACAACTGCAGTCTGTATTTAAATACAAGAATAATGCCATTCATTAGGCGGATGTTTATCGCTATAATTTAACTATCCTAAAAGTTCAAGAAATTAAAAAAAAATAAATTTTATCAGTAGAAACTATTAAACCTACTTTTTACCTTTAAGGGTGGGAAATTTGGCGAATGTTAAGTGCATAATTCTTTTTTCGTGTTTAGTTTTTTTGTGAATTTTCAAAAAAATCCAACAATAAAAATACTTTTACCAAAGAAAAATTTTATAACCTCTTTTTACACTTTCTATTCCGTTTTAATCCATTTAGGGGATGAATTTTGGAAAATGCTGAACAACGTATTTCATTACTTGTGTTTTAAGAATAAGTTCGTTAAATTTTAAGAAGATTGGACAAAAAAACATATTTTCCCAATAAAAACTGTTTTACACCCTTTTTACCTCATTGTTGGGTTGGAAAATTGTTTCTTAATGCGCCTCTACATAGTAGTAAGAAGTTATCCAGAAAAGTCCAAGTCTCTGGTTATCATAGTTTTGTCTGTACTTTGATTATGAATCAAACAGTCAGTCAAGACTTTTTCTTTTGCACATTGCACTACTTGTTTTCTAATCCAAATCGTACTGAACCAATATTTCCAGAATCACAGATTGGATATATTGGCAAACGTTTCTAAATTATGATCTACTAAGCTGGATCCTCTTTTTTTAATTTGTCACGAAACTTTCTCTACACTCCGTTCAACGTGGTTCTGGTCTCACGAACTTCAAATTCAATATGGCGGATTTAGAGCAGAACCTGGTCTTCCCGAATATCAAAACAAGTGTCCCGTTACTAAAAAAAGGGAAGGGAAGGACGTAAGAATGCGGGCAGGGAAAGCAACCTTGGCCACTTTTACTTTCTGGACCACCCGCGCATGCGCCACACTTTCTCTTCTCTCAGGATGTCACAGCTGACCATCACGTGGTCACTGTCACATTCAGTAAATAGAGTGAAACACTTACAGTTCCCCGTCATAAAATTGTGATATAAAATCAATTTGTTTCTCGAAAGTTTATATTCGTTTGATGTAAAAAATAAAATGTGCATGAGCAAATAAGTCTCTCTAATACCTACAAGAATTTTTGCAATAAATGTTTTATTGCTTACCGTCAAAAATTAGTTTATTTTATATCGTTCATTAAGTCAAAATAACGATTTAGTTAGATTGTAATAAATTTAGTAATTTAATTTGAATAGTATTTGGGAATTTTAATTGTTGTTATTTGAAAATGAAGTATTGAAACAACCATTGTGGAAAAAACCCAGACCCAGGCTATTGCAATGATTGCCAATCCTGAAAGAAAGATCACTTTTTTGAAATGTTGTACACACTTAAGAGAGGTGTGTCAGCACTTTTAGTCCGGTTCAATTAAAACTTGGTAATAAAATTGATTTTTATAATAGCTTAAGCAATTATATTATCCAAACAAAAATTACTTCAAACCGTACAAACAAAATGGCGGCTATTTCAAAACCTTAAATGTAATAACTTTCTGCGATACACGTTTTTTGAAAATATCCCTAATGTACGGATTGGTAAAATTTCCATTTATTACCATATTAAATATTTAAAATACGTTGAAATTATTATACTGAATTGACGGCGGTCAGGGTTTACTTTCGTATTTTCAATGTAAGTTTAAATTTTTGAATAAAACGCTAATTTTTGCACCGCTAATACTGATTATGATGGTAAATAAACTAATCGCTTCCATCACGTCATTGAGACAGCTGCTATTTTTATTTTATTGTTTCATTATTACTTTTTGCCCATACGAAGTAAGCAAATAATTGAAAAATACGAGGTATTCTGTATCGAAGACGTAACAGCAATGAAGTGCCTCAAACATCTTGTGTGTGCTGTGCGGAGGCGGCACCGTGAGGCCACGAGCTTCGCTCGATAGGAACAAGCTTTGTTAAATGTTTAGGGTACGGAAAATGCTCCTGCTCAAGGCTGGCATCCGTCGGTATTTGTAATTGTCTAAACTATTGAAGGAGACATCAAATTTAGATGTATCGTCTCCTGGGAACGGTTCCTCCAGATTGCAACACGCCTGCAGTTGCTAGTATGGAATCTTCCTTGAGCCACCACCGACAACATTCATCGCCCTTTTGATACAGAAATCGTTTTCGATAAAAAACGGATTTAATCTAGATTGTAGCCAACTTCCGGTGTCTGTTGTACTCGGGTGCAAGTGTAATCTACCCTGGCTGTGGATCTGTCTTCGAACTGGATGTCCGGACTCCTGGTGACTACTGACGAACTTGTTTTTCGTCTACATTCTTTGTAGTCAAAAATATACAGGTTGTACTGGTGGCGCTTGTGACTACTCCGATCCGCTTGAATCAAAAGAACTCTTAGATGGTTGTAGCTTCTGCGCTTGCGTCAATCTAACACGATGGCCATGGAGAAGAACACGTTCTTCCGTGGTCAAATGGATTAGGCGGTGACCACTTCTCTGTATTTTTGCTCGTTGTATGCGGCAAGCAGGGTGCCATAGTTAAGAATTTATAAAATGTTTGCTAAAAACCGTACAATTGTTAGCTTTACATCTAAAGCGCTATTGTATCATTTAAAGCGGTTACGGCCAAATGAGCTGTATAAATCATGACCTCTTCCACTCGGATCGATAAACGTTTTAATGAGTTATGACTCAACGAACGCCACGCGCGAGACTAAATTTGATTCATATTGTGTCACACATGACGCAATCAGAGCCAATTGCGCAAGTGGCATATTTTTAATCGACAAATGGCTTCTTTTTTCTAAACAAAGTAATTCTGTTACAAAGATATAAGCGATCTGGCTACAACATGTTTTCGTTTTAGCTTTTGTCTTGGAAATGACCGAACTGATAGTCGTTTTATATCGAAATTAATCTTGCGATTTTGACAGATTCAGTTTCAGACCTGTCAGTTCGGTAAGTGGTTTTACTTAAGTATATGTCCGCGCCATGTGTTTGTGTATCTGTTCATGCCATTGGAGACTATTTTATTTGCAAAATTTACAGTTACAAAACTTTTTGTTTGGACAAAAACCACAACGATAACTGAAATCAGATTTTGTAGAAATGTTGTTACGAATTGCATTACGCTTTGTTAAACGAATTATTTACTGACAAATCCGACGCAGCATTTAGAGCCTGTAAACAAAAAACTGAATTTTTTTCATAATTAAAAAAAAATCCTTGAAGAAAATTCGCGTCACACCGAATGTGGACAGTTTTTTTACTAGTACCGAGTGAGTTTCACAGTTTGACGTGAAAGATATTTACAAATTATAATTCCAAACAGTTATAAAAAACCTACCCCGTGAAAACTTTTGAAAAAATTGTCTGCATTGTTTTGAAAAATGTTAATTAAAAAACATTACGTGTTTAGGCGTTAGTGCTAACATAAGGTGACTCCCAATCTGTGTGTGTATGGCTCTCCTGGGAGGATACCAAGTAGCAAAAGATCCACCACCCCGACCCCCAATGTTGCAAATTGTCATAGCATATTCACAGCTGATAGAAAACACCAAATTTGGCAAAATTATATATTTGACAAAGATTGGCGTTCGTTTGAAAGCGATGGAGTAAAAAACATTGAAGCAACATCGAAGAAACATCTCTCGGTATTAGGTATTAAAACGCTACAAATATTTTGAAAAAATTAATATATTAAAAAAAAGTTTGCAACAAAATGTCCAGCTTAAAAAATGATGCGTTATAATACAGCATTCACATTTGAAAACAGTTTATTCCAAGATGGCGCCTGAAATTTCTCTTTGTTCAACTTTAATTATTTTTTTTGTATAATTGCCAAAGTTATTGAGCCTGATATAATAGTAGGCACACTTAGTATAATCGAACTTCCTTCTAGTGTCTGCATAGACAACAGTAGCACATTAGTGTAGAAGTATTTTTTGCAGTTGGACACAAGAGAGACAAACAGAACTGGGAGGATATTTTTCGATGAACTTTTCTTTGGCGGCTCCTCTTCTTCTTCTTCTTCAGTCAGTGACGACGACGACAAAGCACCGTTGACGAACTGTTCCTGTCGTAAGTGTGTGTGTTTTATATTTTATTCGCATGTGTGTATATTTGTATACAATTAAATGTATGTATTGTTTTGTATTTTATGCTTTGGTTTAGTTAATGCAAATGGTCAATGATACTGTAATAGAAACTTTGGTGGAAAATTGAAATATTTCCAAAAACCGCACTATTTATACCGCGCACTTTACGTTATGTTCACGAATAAGGCACTGCGGGACACCATATATTTCAACCATCAGAGGTGTGAATGTCCCAGCATTTCCGTATATACCTGATGCGTGGGTACAGCTACAAATAGGTACAAATAATAGGTGAAATAACGTGACATTTTGGTAGCCTCACACTTGACGAGTGATAAACGTGAGTCTTAAAACTGGACAAGACGTACAACATCTAGTCTCTAGTTGATTTATTCAATTTCTTTCTTTTAGTAATTAAAATTATAATGTTATTAATTAGTTTTTAAGATTGTAAAGAGTATACAGCCAAAGAGTAAACACTATTGGCAAAGACTCAGAAAAATTATGAAACTTCAGACATACTGCCTGTTGTTATAAACAATAATGCATATAAGACAACAGTTTGTAAAAGCTTGGAGGAGAAGTAGGTCGCGGTCAGTCTATTTTGTGGAGGGCCTTACCGGTACGTCTGGAAGTGACTGTTGCTCCAGGAAGACACTCCAGCCAGGCGTTGCTGGGAAGCAACTGATTGGCTGTGTCGGATGTAGGCAGTTTTGCGTACACTTCTTCCTTTTTTCTCTTTAGTTGAACAAATTGGAGCTCGAGTTTCCAGTAAGGGTATTGGACCATTATTTCGGATAAGATTTAAAAGCTGGTAACATAAAAATGTTCACTCTTGGATTGTTATCAAGTGCAGAAGTAGTCGAAAGAATATTGTAAAATAGTGATATAATAAAAATGACTTTTGAATAATCATAGATGGATTATTCTTTGATGAACCACCAATTGATTATTTTTCAAGAATCACTGGTTGATTATTCTTTGAAGAACAACCGACCGATTGATCACTCTTTGAAGAACCATTGACTGATTATTCTTTAAAAAAAAACACGGATTGTTCATTCTTTGAAAAAACACCGATTGATTATTTTTGAAGAAACACTTATTGATTATTCTTTAAAGAACCACCGATTGATCATCCTTTGAAGAACTACCGATTGATCATTCTTTGAAGAACCACCGATTGATCATTCTTTGAAAAACCACCGATTGATTATTTTTGAAGAAACGCTGATTGATTATTCTTTAAAGAACCACCGATTGATCATCCTTTGAAGAACCACCGATTGATCATCTTTTGAAGAACTACCGATTGATCATTATTTGAAGGGCCACCGATTGATAATTCTTTGAAGAACCACCGATTGATCACCCTTTGAAGAACCACCGATTAATCATTCGTTGAAGGACCACAGATTGATTATTTTTGAAGAAACATTGCATGGTTATTCTTTAAAGAACTACCGATTGATCATCCTTTGAAGAACCACCGATTGTTAATTCTTTGAAGAACCACTGATTGATCATCCTTTGAAGAACTATCGATTCATTATTTTTTAAAGGACCGATTGATCGTTTTTAAAAAACACCGAATGATAATTCTTTGAAGATCCACAAACTGATCAATCTTTGAAGAACCACCGATTGATCATTCTTTGACGGACCACGATTAGGAGAGTTCCAAATCCTAACACCTCCTTCCTGCAATCTTCTATTTACAGTTTATTTTCACTTTTTTAATCCTAACCTTATAGAAATATTTCACATAATCTTCTTAAGTATCTTTCACTCTTTATTAGTAAAAGAAACAAGAAAAATATAATTTTTAACGGGTTTTTAGATTAACCTTTTTCTCTATTCATTGTTTTATTTCATTTTTAAATTGTTAATTTTGATTTAGACATATATAATTTGTAATTTTATGTCTGCAGAGTGCGGCGTGAGTAACCAAGAAGTGAGGATTGTGGGCGGTCGCCCCACTGGAGTTAATCGTTACCCTTGGGTCGCCCGGCTTGTCTACAACGGTCAGTTCCACTGCGGTGCGTCACTTCTCAACGGTGATTATGTGCTTACAGCGGCTCATTGCGTCAGAAGGTGAGGTAAAATCTGATAAAACTTATAAGGAATTTTAAATTCTTTTAAAAGCGTAGACAAGGTGTGAGATAACGTTTAAATATGTTGAATCACCTGTTTTTCGAAACATATGGACAGATATTTATGGCGAAGTTATTACTAAAATAAAGATTTACACCAAGCTTTACCTGTCAAAATTTCATCACGACACTGAATCAGATGTGCACTGCGATTTTCCATTAGCACAACAATTTCAATTTATTGCAAGAGACATAAAATCGAGTAAGTTTAAAGGAAATTAGAAGTTTTACGCTGCAAATATGCAATGATTGCAAGAAACGTCTTGCAGAATCCTTCAACCGCTTATTGGTTCTAATCTATGTAAGGTTTCTCTAAAATTGTAAACGGTTTTTTTCAGAATTTCTGAAATGAAAACTTTTTAAATGAACCGAACACATTTTTGTTTAAGAAAAAGTACAGACTCGAGATTGCACGAATAAAATGTAAAAAAATCGCTATTCTTTAGTTCAAAACCCTCTACTAAACATGACATTTTTTTACATTTAATATTTATTTGTTTAAAATTAAATATATAAATATGTTGAATAATAAATATTTAAATTACAATTATAGCTACATACACGGGCCTATCTACCACAACATTTTTTAAAGCGCTTACTGGTTAAATATATTTTGTACACAATTTAACTTTTTCTACTTGTTTTTTTTAAATTGTGTTTATAAATAAGTTAAATAATAAATATTTAAATTATTAACGAACACCGTTGTACTACATGCCCAGCCCGGCCGTCACAATTACTAAAAATATCAGTTGTGTATAATTTTATCTTAGCAAAAGATTAGTAACACAACAGGACCAATACAAAGTAGCAGCGAACACTGATTACTTAAATTCACTTTTGTAGACCAGTGATATTAACAGCAAACTTTCCTGCGGTTTTATTTAATGTTATTTATTACTTGAAAAGCTGGTTTGTTCTTCCTTACTTTAACTCTGAAGTTATGTTTGTTATCGCCATAATAAAACGCCGGTATTGAAAAACTATGAATATCACTATATCACAGGTTACTTTATCTTTCCTCTTTAAAAGTTTAGCAACTAACCAGTACAAAGTAAAGATCGGATGTTATGTCTGCAGTCTGAAGAGGTCGAGAATACGCATAATCCTCGGCGACTACAACCAATACGTGACTACAGACACTCCGGCCATCATGAGGGCAGTGTCCAGCATCATCCGCCACAAGAACTTCGATGTCAACTCGTACAACCACGACATCGCGCTGCTCAAGCTCAGGAAGTCCGTCACCTTCAGCAAGACTATCCGCCCTGTATGTCTGCCTGACCAAGGTTCGTACCCCAGTATATTCCTATTGAAAAAGACAAGAAAAACTATCCCATGCTATAATTCGTTCCGTACTTACAGGTTTAGACATCTCCGGTAAGACTGGAACGGTTATCGGTTGGGGCAGGACTTCGGAAGGTGGTTCTTTAGCTTCGGAAGCCCAGGAGGTGGAGGTTCCAATATTGTCTTTGGACCAATGTCGTCAGCTCAAGTACCGACCAGCCAGGATAACCTCCAACATGGTGTGTGCTGGGAAAGGCACGCAGGACTCTTGTCAGGTACGCTAACATACTTATAGGGTATAAAGGAATCTTATATAGGTCTACATTTTAAATACTCATGAGAGAAATATTGTTTTATTTTCTTCTACTGAGAATACACACACACACACACACACACACACACACACACACACACACACACACACACACACACACACACACACACACACACACACACACACACACACACACACACACACACACACACACACACACACACACACACACACACACACACACACACACACACACACACACACACACACACACACACACACACACACACACACACACACACATACACATATATATATATATATATATATATATATATATACACACACAACACACACACACAAACATACTGTATTAAACTAGACACACTCACTCACTTTTGATGAATCTATCTCGTTCACACACACACACACACACATAAACATAAATATATATATATATATATATATATATATATATATGTATATATATATATACATATATATACATATATACTTACATACATATATATACATATATATATGTATGTACATATATATATGTATATATATATATATATATATATATATATATATATATATATATCTAGAAAAAGAAAATACTGTATTAAACTAGAGGTTTTGATGAATCTATCCGTTCACGGGTCCCCCTGACCAAACGTGGGTTTTGTTTGGATCTCTCTCTCTCTCTCTCTCTCTCTCTCTCTCTCTCTCTCTCTCTCTCTATCTATCTATCTATCTCTATCTATCTATCTGTCTATCTCTTCCTCTTTCTACAGGTGTGTCTATACAAATAGGCCTCCAAATTTTCGTAGGTATTTTTTTTCGTGTAAATTTGATTTTCACAAAACTTTACTGACAATTTCAATCAATTTTTTCTTAAATTTAGCCTACAAATTGTTACCGAAAATGTTGAATGTTGCGTGCCAAAAACAAGTACAGTTCAGGAGTTATAAAAATCCTACTGTTCTCTTCTAATTTGCTTGGTTATCATCGAAACCCGTAGTGGGTAATAAGGGGCTACAGTGGATTCAAACTGTGTTTTTATTTTATTAAACTCAATATAAACATTAATTAAATTTTGTTCACATTTTCGCCATTATATGAAGGTGGGCACTGAAGTTAGTGCCAAATCCTGTGTACTCTATATTTATACTGGTTTTGTTTTAGTTTTCAATCTTTGTTTTTACACTGTATACCTAAATTGGTTATATTAAAAATTTTAAAGAGTAACTAAAAGAAGCAACCAACAAGACCAAAATAAATCGTTAAAAATACGCTCATTTTTCTTTTTTGTTTGACAATAGTTCCCGCTTTCGATTTTTTAAAGAAATACGCGTATTTAAATTTGTAAAAGTTTTTTGAAATGAGTTTTCAATGTTCGTCAAAAATAACACGTGCGAATTAAAACCAGTCTTTTATAATTTAAGCCATTTTAGTTCAATTTAAAAGTGAGTAAATTGTTAAAATAACAGCGCTAAACACTTTTCATACAATTAATTCAAAGTAACTGTTATCTGTTTCCGCAAATGTAGCTGTGATATTTGTTGGCTTAACAATTACTATAACTCACTAATGCACAGTTTAACTCCAAGTATGGAAATTAAAAACCATAGAATATATATGAGATTTTAGCAAGACTTTACGTTGTCAGTGCTAGAAAATATTATACAAACTTTCTAGCTTTCAATTATTTCTACAAAAAAAAATCCTATAAAAAATAAGGGAAAAAACAGTTTTCTGAAAATCGGTTGAACAGATTTTGCTCACTTAAGAGAAATATTGATCATATATAAAACATAAAAACAATTACCAGTATACCAAGTATGGAAATAAAAAGAAACATACGAATGAAACATAAATGAAAAAAAAGATTAGTTTAAGAAAAGGTTATATATTAGATAAAGCTTCACAGTTAAATCAAATCTAAAAATATTTCAACAGCTATTTAGTAAATGTAAATACTATTTTATTCACTAAAATTCACAAAGCAAACAAAAATTTACATTCCATATAAAACCGTGTCAGGTATTGTTAGCTGAAGTTTTTTTTAAAAATCAGAAACCATTTTAATTTCGTTATTTTTTTACAAATCCAATGCAGTAGTAGGCAGATAGAAATTGACAATGAATAGTGGAAAAAGATGGTTGTTGCAAAGGAATGAATATTATTATAGGCTATTTTACAATAATAAAAACAGTTTGAATAGCATTCATTGGCCTCTCTCAGCTTGGTAGGCCATACGTGTTTTTTTTCTTAATTATACGTTTTACAAAAATATTCATTCACCTTGTAGGTGGTTAAAGCACGTAGCTGAATTTGTCTAAATTGATTCTTACCTTGATAAAAATAATGAGGTTCTTCAGATAACCACTGCTGTGAGATATGTTTACCAGAAGGGCTTCTGATTGAATTTACCGCAATGCAAAAAAAAAGCAAGTGAAATAAGGTTTGATTATTTAAATAATATACTGTGCAGTATATTTAATAATTATGAGTTTAATAATTTTTAAAGAAAGATATTTGCAATAAATCTTGTTTACGAAGCATTACAACAATTTCGAGTGTTTATTAAACTATCGTTCTCCAGTACCTGTGTTAAAACTTGAAAATTATCCTAAAAAAAAATTATAAATTCAGTCAAAAAAACAGGAGATGCTGCAAACCCAGTGATTTGCATTTAATGTCCTCATAATAACCATGAAAATCATATTTTATTTTATTATTAGTTTTGTTATTATGAGGCTTAAATTTCGACCAACAATACTGCAATTTCGGTCTTATTAATGGCAACTGCTTCCACTAGCTGGAACAGTTACGTAATAGTTTAAATATAAAAGTCTTGGGGCTGTGATGCGTTATGTATTCACGAGATACGGAACTTTTGTTTTATTTACCATAATTACAAAGTCCAGATTTTGGAATATTATTATAAACAATGATACCAATTAATTACATAGTGTTTTGGTTTTTGTGACGTAACATTTTTCGCAAAACTTTCCGGAACCGGGCCCAGGCTACGGCCCCCTCTGAGGACCTGTGTGTGTGTGTGTGTGTGTGTGTGTGTGTGTGTGTGTGTGTGTGTGTGTGTGTGTGTGTGTGTGTGTGTGTGTGTGTGTGTGTGTGTGTGTGTGTGTGTGTGTGTGTGTGTGTGTTTTGTTTTTTTGCGATGCCAAAAAAGCTGGAAAACATCTTTTATAGACTACCTGGGGTAGGGTACGCACTACCCCAGAGTGTGGGACTCAAATTAAGTTCAAACTCAAGTTAAGATATATTGTTACCCACTAAAAAAACCACCAAAAGTATTCCACTTCTGTAAACCTTCCCACGGAACCGCCGCCAGGCATTACTTCATGGGAAGGTGGACTGGCTGAACGCCTATTCTTCTACAGCGTTGGTTCTCCTTTCTCGATCCTCAGCTCTCAACTTCTTCATGACCACTGCAGCGAATCCCGCGATGGTCCTCCAGTTGGCCTCTGAAGCCATCATAGTCGCAACCAGACTTTCCGGTGCAATGCTGCCTCGCAGATATGTTTGCAGTCTCATCCTTTCCTCGTCGAATCTCCGACACCGGAAAAACACAGCTCCGCATCTTCCTCCACTGCTGGAAGACAGAGGGGACAAGCCGAGTCTGTTTCCAGCCCGAAACGAAACAAGTAAGCTCTGAAGCAACCATCCTTTGCTGTGTGTGTGTGTTCGCGAGCGTGTGTAATCCCAGGAATGTATACGAATTCAGACCTTCAGAATTTGAACCCAGTTCGATATAGGATCAGTAGAACCTACTGACGGTTTCCATGTCAGTGATTGGGACATGAACAAAAATGGCGTCACATTCCTTTTACATTTTCGATAACAAATTTAAAATATTAATTTATACACATTATAAAACTAAAATAATTTTAAAAAATAAGAACAAAAACTAATGATTTTTAAAATTTGAAATAGCCGCCATTTTGAAACGGAGCTGGCTGGATAACGACGATGTCCAACATGTTACTAAAATCTGTATCAAGTTTTTTGCACCAAATATGAATCAAAGCGGACGGAAACTGCACAAACAATATTATAGATCTAAAAAAATTGCGTTAATTTCAAGGTACTGAGTTTGGCCCTTAGTCTTAAGACAACTCTAATAGTTACTTTTAGAATGAACAAAGTTTATTCCTCGCGTTCCAACAATCCTCACGTTCACTGTCTGATCAGTGCGCATCTCATCATTTCTAGTCTAAAAGAAGAAAAGTCGCAGCTCTATGTGCTCTAGGCTAGGTGATTATTGTCAGGCCATCACGGGACGTTACAATATTGTGGTTAACGTGTGCGATTGATTTCGCATAAATTTGCATGTATTTCGCTGGCTGTCACTAATTGCAACTGTACATGGTGTTAATGAATACGTGTTTTGCGTAGATTCGCTAAATAGTCCAATCTGTTAAACAGTTTTAATTGGGTCAGCTAATTTCACCTAATTTCGTGAGCGTGCAAAACATTCTCTTGGTGCGCCCGTAGTGTGTGTGTGTGTGTGTGTGTGTGTGTGTGGTGCGTGTGTGTGTGTGTGTGTGTGTGTGTATGTGTGTGTGTGTGTGTTGTGTGTGTGTGTGTGTGTGTGTGTGTGTGTGTGTGTGTGTGTGTGTGTGTGTGTGTGTGTGTGTGTGTGTGTGTGTGTGTGTGTGTGTGTGTGTGTGTGTGTGTGTGTGTGTGTGTGTGTGTGTGTGTGTGTGTGTGTGTGTGTGTGTGTGTGTGTGTGTGTGTGTGTGTGTGTGTGTGTGTGTGTGTGTGTGTGTGTGTGTGTGTTTTTGCGATGCCAAAAAAAGGTGGAAAAAATCTTTTATAGACTACCTGGGGTAGGGTACGCTCTACCCCAGAGTGTGGAGCTCAAATTAAGTTCAAACTCAAGCTAAGATACATTGTTACTCACTAAAAAAAAAAACACCAAAAGTGTTCATCTCCTGTAAACCCCCCCCCCCACGGAACCGCCGCCAGGCATTACTTCGTGGGAAGGTTGACTGGCTGATCTCCTACTCTTCTACGGCGTTGGCTCTCCTCTCTCGATCCTCAGCTCTCAACCTCTTGCAGCGAATCCTGCAATAGCCCTCCAGTTGGCCTCGGTGGCCTAGTGGATAGTGTACTAGGCTTTCATCCCGAGGACCCGGGTTCGATTCCCGGCGAGGGCTTGGCATTTTCATACGCTATAAATCATCCCATCGTCTGCATTAGCACAAGTGTGCACAATAGTCGGACGTTAAAAAAAAAAAAAATCCAGTTGGCCTCTGAAGCCATCATTGTCGCAACCAGACTTTCCGGTGTAATTCTGCCTCGTAGATATGTTTGCAGCTTCATCCTTTCCTTGTCGAATCTCTGACACCGGATAAACACATGCTCCGCATCTTCTTCCACTGCTGGAAGACAGAGGGAACAAGCCTAGTCTGTTTCCAACCTGATACGGAACAAGTAAGCTTGGAAGCAACCGTGCCCAGTGAGAATCTGTGCGAGATAGAAATCCACCTTCCCATGATCCCTGTTGCACCAATCCTAGATGTTACCTATGAGTTGGTAGTTGTGTGTGTGTGTGTGTGTGTGTGTGTGTGTGTGTGTGTGTGTGTGTGTGTGTTTTGTTGGTCCGATTGATTTTGTTAGTAATAACAATGAGTATAGATATTTTGGCTTTACATATATTATTAAGTGAAAACGTCTATAGGCCTACCTGCCTGCCGGGGAATTTAGCTGTGTTAGTGATAAATCGAACTGACATGTAAGATTTTGGCCGTCACGGTTATTCAGTCGGTTTTTACGTTAGCAATTTATTTGTTTAAAATTACGTGTAGGCCTATATAGATATTATGTAAGTTGAATAACAAACATCCTAATTATAATTAATCCATTATACTACATACCCGACTCATGCAGCACAAATTTGTTTATTGAATTACCGTTAAATATATTTTGCAAATTCTTTGTGCAAGCTTGTTCTTTAATATTAAACGTAGCCTATAATAAGTTAATTAATTATGTAAAATTTTTAATGATCTCCATTAATTTACACGCTAATCAAACTTTCAAAATTTTTAGGGCATTAACAATTGGGAACAAACGTGATTATATTTATTGAATTTTTCACTTCTAACAGCCATTTACACGATTGACACATTTTGTTTTCGAAAACTTATTATTTTTTCTTAAACTATTATTCAAAAAAATTTAACACGAAAATAAACTGACGATAGTTGAAATTAATTTTCATAATTTTTTAATTTGAAAGATTTAAAAAACTAATTTATATATAATTACAATGGTAAAATCCGATTTGAAAAAATATGATATAAGAACATAAATTGTACGGCGATCAGGGTTCATTTTTGCAGTTTATTTTCAAATACAGAAAAACTGGCATGTTAAATTGTTATTTTGTTATATTTTAAATGTTGATATTTTTTAACACTCGCTTCTATCTAGTCAGCAAGACACTATAAAATGCGTATTATATAAAACCTACTGTATTTTGTGTGTAAGCGTTATATTCAGAAACAAATTGAGAACTCTAAACAAAAGAATATATTATGTTCAGTATAATGATCTGCCTTCCCTAACTTCGTCAATTCTACTTTCATTGACTCATTTCAAGGAAGATCCGTCTTTAAAGATCTATACTCTGAGATCTTGAGTATAGATATAGTTTTTGAAGATGGAGGTTCTCCGAAACGCGTCAACGAAAGTAAAATTGACGAAGCTAGGGAAGGCAGATCATTATACTGAACATAGTGATAATAATCCTAGCAGAAAAGAAGAATATAAAAAGAAAAGAATATATCCTACAAATACCTCAAAATCCTCCAAGAACTGATTTTAGACATAGTTTGAACAGAAGATTTATAATCTAGTCAGTGTATAAATTCTAAATAAAATAAACTTATTGGCAAAATCAAATTAAAATTTTATGTTGTATATTAACAGATACAAGACAACAAGCTAACAACCCAAGCTTATGAAGCCGTAACTTTACATTATTTCACACTTGATGTATCTATTTCTTAATTTATTTAACCACGTATGCAAAGTCTACAGTGGCGATTTTCAGAATTTAATCCCAGAAAATTAGTTTCACTTGTTAAGAATTTTCGTTTTTAATTTCCGAACAAAACATTTTCGATAAAATATGATCCGACATTTTCTTTAGTTTGAAAAGTAAGATAGTTTAGGCAAACATTAAATATTTCCGTAAATATCGTTTATTTATTTAGAAACAAAGAACGAATATTGTATATCGGCTAGAATAGGCTTTAAATTTTTTGACCATTTCAAAACTTTCTCTCTTCTCATCTCTCTCTATTACTCTCTCTTATTCTTATATATAAAATACTAGTCTAATATGCAACGGAAATATTGTTACTCTGCAGTGATACATGGAGGTAATTAGCTCCTGGACAGCTGATTTCACATCCCAGCTGTTCTTTCGATAATACTATTTAAAGTGAAATTGTTTTTATTGCCATCGTTTACAATGAATGTCAATTATAAAAAGTAGATTATTACTAGTTTTATTTTAATTTTTATTACTGATGTGTCTGACCAGTAGGAAAACCTAAAATAATAATTATAATTAATTATGTTTTTTTAATTATTATTATTTTAAGGCGAAAAGCACATTGAGGCTATTATCGCCTTCCTAAATGTAAGTGTGAGTGTAAAGTCTTAAAGTCATAAGTGTAGTGTTGTAAGTGTGTGTGTGTTAGACTCGGGTACTGCGAGGGACGTCTAAATCCTCTCAATAGGTGCAGCTATCACACTATTTCCCTGCGGGGCGTGTTTTATTTAATAATATGTTTGATAAACATACTGTTCAACTGAGACAACGTTATAAGTCGTTTATGATTCAAAACTTCAAATACAATTCTAAATGATTCAGATTGTTTATTTAAAAAACTAAAGTTGCTGGAGAAAAGATACACACACACACACACACACACACACACACACACACTCATATATACATCCCCCAGCGGCCTTCGTTGTCAAAGCCTGTATTTATCAAACATGTTGCTAATTCAAATAACTATATACTGTATATATATATATGTTGGATACACTCCCGGAAGACCACAGAGAAGATATCGAATCTGGCAGCAGATATCAGAAGAAGGAGGCTTCGGTTCTATGGACACGTAGATTCCCAACAACGAGACTTGCCAACAGAATCCTTAAGTATATACAAGGAGTCAAATCAACAACGTCGTGGATCACACAAGTCATCTGACGCAGAAATAAATTCAACAGACGTTGAAGACAGGAACGCGTACAGGAGAAAGATGCTCGGTTGGAAGGTCCCAGAGAATGAAATCCCAAAGAGAGCAGGGGTAAAATGGACGGAGGAGCGGAAGAGGACCCATGGGGACAGGATGAAGGAGGTGTGGAGGATTAGAAGGAGCAAGACATGATTCGGAGTGCTTTGCGTGATCCAACAGGGTCTATACGCAAATAATAATAATAATAATAATAATAATAATAATAATAATAATAATAATAATAATAATAATAATAATAATAATAATAATAATAATAATAATAATAATAATAATAATAATAATAATAATAATAATAATAATAATAATAATAATAATAATAATAATAATAATAATAATAATAATAATAATAATAATAATAATAATAATAATAACTCTTTACCAAAAAACTGAAACACTATCAGACACAATAAGAAAAAGGAGAATTGATTTTTATGGGCGCATCCTCAGAATGGACAAAAATAGACTAACCAAAAAAATATTTGACTACTTTCGCAGTAGAAGAGCCAAACCACTTTGGTTTACAGAAACAGAGAAAGACATAACAGAACTGCAGATCACTGACACTATGCTCATGGACAGAACAGCCAAAACAATAACCTAGGACAAGAAGCAACTGTTCCAAGGCAAAGTCAAATCCAAGTGAACGATCCAAATCTCTGACGAAGAAAGAAAAGCAAGATCACAACGAATGAAGCAATACTGGGCTACGAGGAAGGCACAGAACATTGAGAAGTGATTGATTTGGTGTACCCCAAAGTTGGGTGAAACAAATAAAGAGAGAATAATAATAATAATAATAATAATGTATATTATATATATATATATATTGTAATTTGTATTTAAATAATACAATTTAAATTTATTTAATTCTTAGCTTATCTCTTATACTAGTAATAGTATAAGTTGAATTTTTAATATATTTAGAATATATTTTGCAGGGAGACAGCGGAGGACCTCTTGTAATAAACACCGGCGGGGACAAATACGACATTGTAGGTAAGTATCAAAGCCAAGTGGTCACTGTATGCTTCGCATTGGTTATATTGTTTTTTGAAAAGTTCTTCGAACTTCATCACTGTTACTGGTGTATATCACTCTGTAAGCACAAAACCTAACCTAACCAGTTTCTTCATTTTGTGTAACCTTCAAGTTCATCTCGTGAATTTCAACCGACCAAACAATGACTGCCAAAAAAAGCTTCCGCATTCCGAAAGCAGTGCTTGTCCGTTGTGAATTTAATTCGCAAACATTTGCTACGCTAAAACCGGCTTTGTTGGCAACAATACGGGTTTTGTCGTTTCTATTTGGCGTCGTTTCTAACAGCTTTGCTGATTTCTCTAGTTGAAAAAAACGCGTAAAAGTTAGAGTGAAACTGTAATTTGAATACGTGATCCTCTAGTATTGGCAATTCGCTTAAGGTGGAATTTCATAATAAACTTAAATGCATTCCTGGTAATAATGAAGTAGTCGGAAATCGTGGTATCCAACTATTAATGTACTTACAGCGGTATCTGAATTTATCTGTCGGATAAATTTTGAGTTATATTAACTTCATTTTAAGAACTTCCTTTACTGCCTAATTGCTAACAACGTATTTTATTATAGTCGGAAACCAAATTGATGACATGGAAATTTAATTAAAGGCATACAACGGTTGAGTGTTTTTTTTGCCATAAGTTAACAAACACTGGCAGAAGTGAAAACGATCTGTACGGGTTTCTCAGTGTATCTTAGCATAACAATTTTAGTTACTTTAAAAGTTTTGAGGAATATTGTCAACCTAAAACATGTATTAAAAACGTAAGAAAAAATTATGCCCATACCTGATATTTCCTTAAATACTCTAAGACTTAAATACTTACATTTCAGCAATGCCTGGAGTTTTTCCTTTATATTTTTATCATTTTCTTGCGCTCCTAAGAAGAGGTTACCAATTTAATAGTCTTATTATTTCTAAAATTATGAGTAATATTTATTTCAGCTTAGATATTAATGGGTCGAAACACTTCACTCAGATGTCCTGCAGACATTTCAGCTTTGCATCACTTCGGTACCAATTACCAAGAGTCTTAAGCAAACGAATTTTGCATGCAAAAGTAATAAATTAAATTCACTTACAAAAGATATAAAGAAGAAAGTTTTAAATAAATTTCTTGGATGCTGATACCAATTAATGATTGTGGAAAGCAACTGAAAAACTGAAAAGATTTGGAAAATACAAATGAATTTATTATAATATAATTTCATTAAATATTGCGTTTTGCAGGGATCGTATCGTGGGGAGTTGGCTGTGGAAGACCAGGATACCCAGGAGTGTACACCAGGGTAAGTAGGTACCAGAAGTGGATACAGCGGAACATGAGGGACACGTGCCTATGCGTCAGCTGACAGTCACATGGATATATCCACAACTAGGCAGCCACCAAACTATATGTGTTTACTGTTTCTGTTTTATTACAAAGGCAGTATGTGTTGGTGTCAATTACTTTTGTATAATTCCAATATAAAATTATTTACACATCAAAAGAAACCATTCCTTCGAGAAAAGACAACTAGTTAATATGTTATTTTAGGTAAATGCAATCATAATTTTATTAAACATTAGAGATTTAAAACAATCGTTTATTTTGAGGTATTAATTTGCATTACATAAGCGGAGCAGATGATAAAAGTAATGGTTCAAATGAAAAAGAACTTTAATGAAATGTATAAACAGGTAAAATTGTCAAAAAAGCTTTATTTGAATCAATTACGTTTTTGCAATTAGAAGTGTGTTCAAATAAATTTATTATTCAGAAATAGTATTACCAAAAAGTTTATTATTTTTTTTACAATAATTAATACCAAAATCGGTGTAATATTTAGTTTGGTAATAATATAAGTGTAACGTTTTCAATAGAAATATTATAGAAATATTTTTAAAAACAAATAAAATAAAAGACTGTTCATAGTTTTAGGTTAGGTCTTAGTTCAACGTTGATTTTTTAATTCAATTTATTCTAAGTTTGCACGAATATAGAATTTTATGCATATTCTGAAATAAATTGTATTTTTGTTCAAATCATTGTGAAGTGTAGCGGAAAAATTGTGTTTAGTTACTTGTGAATTATTTTTACTAGAACTCTAGTTGTAGATGAAAAAAAAAATTGTTAAACAAAATGTATTATTTTTTAAAAAAGGTGAAGATATAAAAAAATCAGAAAATATTAAAAAAAATCAAAATTAAAATAGTAATAAAATGTTTGTTAAGTACGTTTCAAATAAAGTATTGTATTTAAAAATTTTCGTAGGAAGTAATCTTGTTTCATATGTCAAAGGCTACATTTACATTCATTCTCAAGTGGGGTAAATTGAATGAATTTCTACATTTTATTAAATTTTTTCTTTTTAGTGTTATTTTCAGCAATAAATACTTTTCATTTGATTAAACAAGTTTCATATTTGTCAGAAGTTTGTTCTGTGTGATTGTATTAATAACGATATTCAAAATATGGAATTTAATTGAACCAATGAATGTTTGCTAATTTTATAGACAATATTAAAACATCAAGTGCGAGCCATATTGTGGTGTGTATAAACAGACAAATAATTGTGTATATTTAATTACGTTGTATACGTTGAATGTGAAATAATTGTAAATATAAAAACTTCAAAAAACACGATAATTTAAAATAAGTTAATCTTTAAACAATTGAATGTTCCAAGTATAATAAGTAAAAGTATAAAATAGGATAAGTATTTTTTGGGAAAACAATAAAAGAAACAACTCAACTTAATAATAATTAAAAATATTTACAAAACGACAAGGAAATAACTAATTAATATAGATAATACCATAATTATTAATTAACAAATTACTTTGTTAATTTTTTATGCTGCCTGAAAAAATAAGAGGTTTGTAGCTACAGCACAAACTGTCAAAACCCAAAAGAAATATCTTCTTGCTTGTAAAAAATACCTTTGCCCTGTTTCTCGAATATTACAATTAATATTGTACAATTAATTTGCAATACGAAATTGTTTTTTTTCTTAATTAATTGCAAGTATTTACAGTAACAATTGCACAAGTTAAAGTGTTTTAATTTCTGTTTATAATGCCACGTATTTAGTGTCAAATTTTAAAAAAGTTATTAACATTTCACTAACAACTAGAAATAATTTTTGTGAAACGAGGTGCAGAAATTTATTGTTAGTGAAAATTTTTAACAAAAACAGATTTAAGAAAATACACATAAATAAATTTATTTTAAGCAATTTAGGAAAAAATTAAAAAAACATTTAAAAATTTGTTGTTCATGATATTCACAAATGAGCTGTTTAAATGCAACAGCTCATTGTTGTCAAAGTTTGTTATTTCTCAAAAAATATATTTTGCCACTATTAGATTTTTATAAGAGCTGTTGTGGTTATTTTTATTTCTATTACAATTACTTCAGATCAATACGGTACTATCCCGTGAGTACTATTTATAAAATCCTTCACAAAGTCACCGACACTAACGTAAATTATTAAATTTATTTTATTTTAACTTTGAAAATAATTTTTTGGAATAGTGGTTATATAGGTACAATATAATAAATGTTTGACTGTTAAAATGTTTTGTAGTAATTAAAAACTTTTTTTACTATACAATAACCGTCCTATGAACTTTTATAAGACCAAATTTTGGGAAAAAACATTTAGCGTTATTGCAAGTTATTTATCGGCTTAGGCCGGATTGATTGCAGAAAACCGATGTTTTCAGTATAGGTAGTAGAGTTAAACTACTTTGACAATGGCGTACAGCATGAAACAAGACTCATCTTTCTTTACAAACCATCAGCAATTTATTTACACTTAAATACGGATGTTTTCGTATGACTAATTTTACTGACGCCTGGTTTCTGTAAGGCGTTTGGAGTCGATTTTTTTTTATCTGCACCTTTATTTCCGAAAATCTAATTTAACCAACTTTAAAATCTGCACAATTTTCATTTTAAACTTTTAAATTATATTGAAAAAACGAAAATGAACCCTGACCGCCGTCAAATATTTTTTTCATTTGAAACAAGTTTTCTAGATCTACAAAAAGTTATTTATAGTGTACCACGGCCGTCTATATAATCCATTATTAATTTATCCACTGCCTGCTCAAACACACGACACAAAGCCTTCACAATAACACACGCTCTGTCGTTTTTACTTCGTCTCGGATGCGCGAAACCGGAAACCCACGCGTAACTTAAACCCTTTTCGATATTTGCATTTAATTAAAACCGGAAGTCTATATTTTACAGCAGCCAAGTGGTGTTTGATTGTCGTCGGCTCCCGGATAAATGAGTTTCTGTGTAATCAGACCGGCGGCAGTCACCTCGGGTTTACAAACACACCGCGTGGTCTGTTGCAATATGAAAAACTAATTAATCAAATATCACACCGTATATCACGTAGGCTAAATTCCGCCATTGTTCATTATAATGCAATAGTTGGCTGCGGTTTTGTAATAAAACGTTGGTCAATGAGTACAATTTATATTTGCAAGTAATACAGGGAGTTCCGTTCTTCAAATCACTACGCACTTTTTAAGTGTGAGTAAAATTCATTGTTCTATTACTGATTTAAATAATTTAAGTTTTCGATTGAGTTTTAAATGTACCCGATAGCCTACTTTTAACTATATTAATTTAGTTATTAAATGTCACCGATTTTAAGACAATTATTTCGATCATCAGTCGAATACTTATTATTAAAAAAACTAAGGATATCTTCAGAGTTAATTATAATGATTTTTTTAAACGTTTTGTTTAATTGTGCTTAACCTAAAACCGTGCGTTAATAATTATAGTTTACACTTAGTATTGGCATACATATGTCACAATATAAACATATAACTAACAATATACATATAAGTTAATTAATCAATTGCGTAAATGGTGGCTAAAACGCTTGCCAGTCTGCTACATCTCTGAACTGCGAACCTCAAGGTCGTAGATTCGGGAGGCAGTTACTGCTTTACCCTTTCCGTTAACGCCGATTCCTAGACCTCATTAGTTTAACTGTATAAAGTATGAACTTAAAGAATGAAAAAGAAATGAATCGTTGGAAATTCGTTTAATTTCATAAGTCGTTGGAAAACCTTTTCATCTTTAGTAATTCGTTTCATTTCATGAATCGTTGGAAAAGCATTTCATTGTTGGAAATTCACTTTCATTTTATGAATCGTTGGAAAAACAATCATCGTTGGAAATTCGTTTGATTTCATAAGTCGTTGAAGAAGCATTTATCGTTAGAAATCGCTTTATTTCATGAATTGCTAGAAAATCATTTATCATTGGAAATTCGTTTATTTTCATGAATCATTGGAAAATCATTTAATCGTTGACAATTCGTTTCATTTCATGTATTGTTGCAAAAACATTCATCGTTGGAAATTCGTTTAATTTCATAAATCGTTGGAAAAACATTTATCGTTGGAAATCAGTTTATTTTAATGACTGAATGGAAAATCATTTATCGTTGGAAATTCGTTTATTTTTATGAATCATTGGAAAATCATTTAATCGTTGACAATTCGTTTCATTTCATGCATTGTTGCAAAAACATTCATCGTTGGAAATTCGTTTAATTTCATAAATCGTTGAAAAAACATTTATCGTTGGAAATCAGTTTATTTTCATGACTGAATGGAAAATCATTTATCGTTGGAAATTTGTTTCATTTCACGTATGTCGTTGGAAAAGTGTTTCATCGTTGAGAATACAGCGAGACATCTGCGTGCGCGATTCTTTTCCTAAACATGAGCTAAAATACATTTGTTCTCAACCCAACAACTTACGTTTCAGACTCTTATTATAATACCTTGATTTTCTCAACAGGCACTATAAATGTAAACTTTAGTAAGCTTCTCGGAAAAGCAAACAATAAAGTAGAATTCTAATTAAACAATAATTTCTTGCGCCTGTCACTTATAATTTATTTTATGTTATAAACAAAATTAATTAACTTAAGCAGTCTTCATATACAACATACAGCTGTTATAAACAAACGAGTTATATTTACTGTGTACTATTACATAGGTATACGTTATATGTTATTTACTGCACAATTCAATAGCTAAAGCGTTTAATTAATAACTGTTCTTGAAGTACAGTAGCTGCAAACTTTAACTGTTTCTATTGGACGTTATTTATGAAATATGCAATTCATTCTCAAAATTTCAGAAACTTCGAGCATTACTAAATGAATAATTGCTGCAAGGAACAGTATAGTTGTCTTTTTGAAGCGAATTTTTAAATAGCAACAATAACAAAGTTATTTTGTCTCATTGAATTTTTTGTGTGAGATTTCATTATAATCGTAATCGATAAATTAGCATATTTAATTTTCAAATCACAATGAAAAATAGTGGTTTGTAAGAGAAAAATCACCTGTAAATTTGTTAACAACAACAACAATAATAATAATAATAATAATAATAATAATAATAATAATAATAATAATAATAATAATAATAATAATAATAATAATAATAATAATAATAATAATAATAATAATAATAATAATAATAATAATAATAATAATAATAATAATAATAATAATAATAATAATAATAATAATAATAATAATAATAATAATAATAATAATAATAATAATAATAATAATAAAAATTAAAAATAATAATAATAATAGTTAGAAGAAGAAGAAGAAGAAAAATTATGTATATAATTAATAGTTTTATTTACAGACTTGAAATTATGGATGTTGTAATTACCTCAAATCACAAGTACTATTACAATTTCTTTAAAACATAAGAAGAAAAATGCAAAACAGAAAAAAAATATGCCAAATCTAACCTCAAAGTGTACGTAAAAAAACAAATACTTTAAACCCTAATATACAACAGCTGTTTTTTTTAAAATACTGATATTAAAACAGCTGTCATTCAAAATATCAATGTTGAACACAAATTAATTTTTCACAGATAACAATTCTGCAGATGTCATTCAAATGAAATTTTAAATTTATATCTTATCGAAATTTACTTTCCTTATTACTCTTTTTAAGGGCTCAATTAAGAAAAAAAATATAGTTTTCTTCATTATCGAGACCCATATTTTAAAAATAATTCTCCATCCATCTACCTACGACTTACCAGTCTCTCGAAAGGTTATGTTGTTTTCAAATTTGACCTTACGGAAACAAAGTACGGGATACTGAAACCTCGAAAAGTAGAACTCAACCCCTTTAAACCCAATAAACCCCTTTTGAAAAAAAGGAGAAAACTCTTTTTCTGAAACTTCGTGAGCGGTTTCATTTTAACGTAACCCACAAGTTTTTTTATCTACGAAAATTCTCAGAAATTGGACATTTACAATCTGGAAACCGGAAAACACGTAAATTTATTGATGTATTAAAAAGGTATGATCGACCCTTTGCTTTCCACTCAATCGTGAGGTAATTTAATATAAAACTTTTTAAAAAATTGGCCTACAAAAATATTAGTTCGTTTGGCAAGGCTTCCATTCCTAAACATGTCGAAATAATGAGTGTATGAAAATTTATCAACAACCAGCTGATTTTCACACAATTTTTTAATACAATTAGTGTAATCAAACATACATACCAGACTACTATCTTCGTGTGCAACCGTTTTCGGACGTATGTCCTAAACATGAGTAGAACCAACGCATTCCCCACCACTCACGATCTGATGCTAGCGTTAGGCCTAGTCATTGTGGTGATTATATTGATTGTAATAATACTCATTAAACAATTGCGTGTTGATAAATTTTCTTATCCTTTTTGTTTCGACGTGTTTGGGAGGGAGGTCTTGTCAAAAGGCCTAATATTTTGTCAAATGCCAATTTTTTTTTGAAATTTTTGTATTAAATTATTTTATGATTCAAATGGAAAAAAAGTTTATTGAACAGACATTTTTAATACATCATTAAATTTTAGTATTTTCCGGTATTATTATATATATAACGGTGCAAAATCTTTGTTACCGTTTCAAAATGCTATCATTACGAGATGAGCCTTAAAAAAATCATAACTTTATTGCCCGCTATGTTTTAGAAAATGTTATTCCATCATCGGCAATTGACCTAATTTCTAATTAAAATTGTACAGAAAAGTTTACATTTAAAATTTTCAAATTCAATTGAAAAATCTAAAATGAATTTTACGGTAGTCAGCTATAAATAATTTCTAAAACATAGCGGGCAATAAGTTATGATTTTTTTAAGGCTCATCTCGTAATGGTAGCATTTTGAAACGGTAACAAAGAGTTTGCACTCACTTACACACACACACACTCACACACACACACACACACACACACACACACACACACACACACACACACACACACACACACACACACACACACACACACACATGCACACATGCACAACAGGTCATTTGATTAACAGCTGTGTCAGGGGACCACCATGCCCCTTAATTTCGTTATCTAATCTAATCTAAATAAAATACACAACTACTCACACACACACACACACACACACACACACACACACACACACACACACACACACACACACACACACACACACACACACACACACACACACACACACACACACACACACACACACACACATACACACTTTTAACATTTTCGTAAATTATATAAAACAAATATAGGATTCCAGTGAATATAAATCCTGTATAATAATCCTCAATAATTATGAAACATAAGGTTAAATAAGTAAAATGTATACAAATTATTACGTTATTGTAATGCGAGTGTTGAACGTAATGTTTACATAAACAGCTGATTTGTAACCACAGTTGTAACCATAGTACTGTTTCTGAACTTATGTTCAATGATACTGTTTATTATATAAATAATATACATAAATCAATATTAGTTTTTTTTTTAATTGTTAATATTAAGATAGTCATGATTTTGACTTTAAAATTATAATTAATTGTGCGTTTTAACAATATTGATAATTATACTAGGTGTGTTCAGAAAGTAACAAGGATATTAATTTTTTGAACAAAATATTTATTTATTCTTTTACGTTGATGTTGTCGCCTTCAAAATAGTCCCCATTGGAGATTATGCACTTGTGTCAGCGCTTCTTCCAATCCTCGAAACACTTCTCAAACTCGATCTTTGAGATAGCCTTTAGTTCTTTCAGCGATGCGCTTTTAATGTCATCTACGGCTGTAAAACGACAGCCTTTTAAGGTTCTCTTTATTTTTGGAAATAGGAAAAAGTCACACGGAGCCATGTCTGGCGAATATGAAGGCTGGGGCATCGTTACAGTACTGTTTTTGACCAAAAATTCACGAACAAGCAATGCAGTGTGAGCTGGTGTATTATCGTGGTGCAAAAACCATGAATTGTTTTTCCACAGATCCGGGCGTTTTTTTCGGATTGCTTCACGTAAACGGCGTTGAACTTGTAGGTAGTACTCCTTATTGAAAGTTTCACCTGGTGGCAGGAATTCATGATGCACTGTGCCATTAATATCGAAGAACACAGTGAGCATAACCTTTACGTTCGACCGCACTTGTCGATCCTTTTTCGGTTTTGGCGAGTCAGAATGCCTCCACTGGGATGATTGAGCCTTAGTTTCGACGTCATATCCGTAAACCAATGTTTCGTCACCTGTTATAATACGTTTCAGTAATTCTGCATCGTCATTGACTTCATTTAGTGACGCCTGAGCAACTTTCATTCGCCGCTGTTTTTGTTCAAATTTCAACAATTTTGGAACGAATTTTGCTGCCACGCGTTTCATACACAAAACATTGGAAACAATGTCATGACATGATCCAATCAATATGCCAACATCATCAGCGACCTCTCTAATTGTGATTCGGTGATTGTTCATAACAATTTCTTTCACTTTTTCCACGTTTTCATCGGTTGTTGATGTGCAGGGGCGTTAAGGGAGTTCGTCATCTTCAACGTCTTCACGGCCTTCTTGGAAACGCTTGTAACACTCGTAAACTCTTGCTTTACTCATAGCAGACTCGCAGACTCACTACAGGCCTTTGTTAATATTTCAGACACTTTGTTACACTTTATTCCATTTTTTACGCAAAATGTGATACAAATTCTTTGAGCGATTTCTTTAACGATCGAAAATCGCCGAGCTCATAAGAACACGTCTAATCTTAGTGGCTGTCACAGACAAAGTCAACAATGAAAACAGCTGAAAGTTTTATCATACTTCAAGGGTATGTATACCAACATAATAAAAAAAAAAAAATTGACAATCGGACTCTCCAAGCCCGCGAAATTTAAAAATTCTCGTTACTTTCTGAACACACTCTAGTATAAGTGCAGCCTGTGTTATGAGTTATTTAGAACTAAGCATTCCCAATGTAATTGTAATTATTGTATACAGTAATTGTTTATTTAGAGATATTTTGCGTTGGCGGAAAAAAAGGCTTTTAGTCAATAAATAAATGTCTACTTGCAACGAGACACTTCACCTTATTGCTGAATTCGAACATCAGTTAAAGATTGTTTCGGGGAATATTTTCATCGATCACGTGACGTGTTCCTATTGTTGGGAGAATGCAATTTGTTTTTGTCCGTCACTAGTGTGTTCTCAACAAATCAAAAGCTCTGTTGATTGTCTGTGAACTTTTCAATATGTTCGACAGCCGGCAGCTTTCAATAAAACTTAAAGTTAAATGAATGAATTTAATTATGAAACAATTCCGGATGTGTTTGACATGGAATCCGCCCCAGCCACGTTTTAATAGGGAATAACGTGGGCTTTGCTTTGTACTGCGTGAATATGATAGGGTAGTAGCGCGGATTGTGTTTTGTTAATAACTCAACAATCTCCAATAGGGTGTTTTGTTGTAGCAGCTACCCTATTGTGCAGTTAAATACAGTTGGACTATACAGGACGTGTGAGAGAGATTCAAGAATGTTTTTTTTTTATATACCTTCAGTTGTATAAAACAAAGCTTAACACAACGCCAAAGTACAAGAATATATAACTACAATATTATACGAACAATAACTGTTTTACTGTAACTTTATCTACGAAGTGTCTGTAAACATTTTCGTAAATTTTTGGCACTGGGAAGGTTTTTTTTACAAGAAATTCATTGATAAATATCTTTATTTTGGACAAATTCATTTTCCTGTTTTAGGAGAAATATTTGCCTCTTTGTGTTTTCCTCAAAAAGGCTCAAAATATTTGTCTGAAAATGTGTCATTTCGGGTTAAACAAAGTCTTATTTCATAAAACAAAGTCAATTTCCCCCGATTTTCCGAGCTAAAATTGTTTAACTGACATTTTTTCCAAAACGGCTCAAGACATTATCTTGACACTATAACATTGGAGGTTTTTCATACGAGAAACGTATTGATCGATGTCTTAATTTCGAGAAATTTCAAATTTTAACTGGTCGAAATCATATTTTCGAGAAAGCACATTTTGTAAAAATTATTATTTATTGAAATTCTGAAAACGAGTGAATCTCCTGTTAAACGTAAAATATGTCTAGCTATTTAACCCAAGATTTAAGATTATTCCTTCAATTTGTGAGCTAGGCAATTCACATAACGCTACTGTAAGTTGTTAGCCTAACTGATGATTTCACCCGTTTACTGATGACCATTGCTATCTTACTTAAACAAGCTACAGCTAGTTATTGAACGATAGCTTTGACCAAATTTAACAGGAAGGTAAAGTTTCTTACACGTCCTTTTTAAAACGTCCCTAAAACCTTACGGATATCGATTTTAACCATTTTGAACAAAAATTCAGCTGAAATATCTCTTGACTACAACGTTTTGTTATATAATGAATTTTTGACATAGATTTAATAAACAATTTTGAGAAATAAGATTTTAATGATTTAAAAATAAAATATTTTTTATATCTTCAGATGTTACTGTATTTCCGTTCCACCCTGTATAATATTATTGCATGCTCTTCTTTGAAGCATTTGAAAATCAAACATTGTTTTTCCCGCCAGTTCTGCTAATTGCCCTTGCATATATTCTTGAACGTGTTTTATTCGAACACCACGAAAGTCGTGAAATTGGTCTCATTAAATTTCCACACTCCTTGACCTATTTGTCTTTGAAAGTTCTGACATTCAGCTCTGTAATGCGGCTCTGTAATTAATTTTTATTGAAAGCGTACATCTTACAAATCGAATCGGTGACGAACTTTTCGAATTGAAAAAGAAATTAGGTACTTTATTTTTGTGCCTATAATTTCTACTATTTTCATAGCTATTCGTAAGTAATTTAAAAATTCAGAGAGAGAGAGAGAGAGAGAGAGAGAGAGAGAGATAGAGATAGAGATAGATAGATAGAGAGAGAGAGAGAGAGAGAGAGAGAGAGAGGCTTGAATTATTGTCATTATTAAGGAGCAAAGTTAGGACCATTATGTTTTCTCTTTTACGTAACTCAATGAAAACAATGGGGGAGATAGAGAAAAAGAGAGAGAAGAGAGAGAGAGAGAGAGAGAGAGAGAGAGAGAGAGAGAGAGGGAGGGAGAGAGAAGGAGAGAAGGGAAAAGACGTAGACAACACTATTTTTCGCTAAGCCGTTATCTTATGAAAACACAACTCATTTTATTTTACAATTTTTAAGTTGTAGACAAACATTCTCGTTCGGAGGAGTTATTCTTCGAATCTACAATCCTTAAACGATGATGCTCTGTATTCCTCTCTCTCTCTCTCTCTCTCTCTCTCTCTCTCTCTCTCTCTCTCTTCTCTCTCTCTCTCTCTCTCTCTCTCTCTCTCTCTCTCTCTCTCTCTCTCTCTCTCTCTCTCTCTATTTCAAAAGTAGCCATCTTCTGTCTTTCCCACAATATTACACGATCTTCTTCCTTGACGTCGCCGTCCTTTCTTCTTTTTTCTTAAGAAGGTCGACCTCTCCACTTCTACTTTCCAGATACAATTTTTTTGCTTTGATTTTTATCCGTTATGATTGATCTAATTAATAACTTCAATGCTATCATCCGTGTCAGTAAATTAAGTGTGTATATTCTCAAAATTTCTTTTTTTGTTTGATTTCCTTTTATAAACAAATTTCTGAAAAGTCCTTTGCAGAATCTTCGAATACCACGATTCGAATACATACAATGCTACAGGCTTATGATTACAATGACCTTAAAGATAGAGCTTTAGCTACAAGAAAAAAATTAAATTTTGTTTTTTAGCGAATTTGAAATTAAATTAGGTATTCAGCTGCCGTAATATTAAGAACTAAGTCCAGGACTATGTATCTATAACAACACGATCATAGTACTAAAAAAATGTTTTGAGGAATCGTTCATAGTCCACCCTGATAAGTAAATTAATTTTAGGGATATCTGGACAATTTGTTTACCCGCTAAAATCTATTTAACATTTTAAATTAGTGCCTAATCGAAATTTTAAATAATTCATTTTTATTTACGTCTGTTTTCCACCAAAAAAAGATATGAACCATGAACCTGACAAAGGTCACAGTTATATTTTATATATTCAATGCAATCTGAACCAGAAAATAATGGGAATTTTAACGCTGGTTACGGCGGTAAGTACAGACAATAACAAAAATTAAAGAAAACGCTTGTTTCACTAAATTTTCCATCTGCAACGGTTTAAATTCGTACTTTTAATATTTTTTTATGCTAGCAAGACAGCTGCGTGCAGTGCTTATATATTCGGACGTGTTTAATTACTTTTGAACCACCCTGTATCACAGTAATACATTGCAGAGGTGAAGTCATGAAAGTATCAACCAACTACATAACTTTCTCTTAAAGTACTCCATATAGTCAGACTATAAACTCATATCAGATCAATACGTCTTGATATAAAACATTTTATAGGTACTTAAATAAACAACATTACCAAGCATCAGGTTTTACAGCGCGCTCTTGCTTCAGTATTTGACATGTGCTTTGAATAATTATTTCTATAAGTACCTGTGAAAAAGTAATATTAAATTCAATACGCCACTTTGGTACATCTGTATTGTTAATTCAAGAAAGTAGATTCAAAATGGCCGATGATTAATTATGAATATTTTATTTCTACCTAGTATAAATATATTCTTTTATTGACAGAAACCGCAATGATTTTTAAACAGTTGTTAATAATGAGATATTCATTTTGTTATTTTTCTAAATTTGACATTTGCCATCATAAGTTAAGCGTCTCAAATTTTCCTATTGAAGCATTATCACTAGTATTGCAAGGAACTGTATTTCAAGACACTATATGCATATATCGTTTATGTGTATATAAACGATGTGTGAGTGTGTGTGTGTGTGTGTGTGTGTGTGTGTGTGTGTGTGTGTGTGTGTGTGCGATGAATACAGAATCTATAAGAAGGACACTTCTTACATGGAAAAGTCAGCCCATTTTATTCGACCGACAATGCTACTTGGATTCCCCGTCAATAGGCAGCGCTGCATGTTTTTTTTCTAAACTTGCAGCTCAGAGAGAGACAGATATAGTGGAGCATTCTCTCTCTCTCTCTCTCTTTCTCTCTCGCTGTCCGTCTCTCTCTGTCTTTCCCTCTCCAAATCCTACCCTAACGCTTGACCTTTTTGGGAAATTATGACTACAGGGTCAACTTGTGAAAGTTATATTTGCAAACAAGTAATGAACCTCTTCCCGCCCGTCATCATCGGTTCTGTCATTGAACAGTAAGTTATATTAATATACAGGATTGGTCAAATGTTGTCGTGACTCATACTTTTCTTGTTTATTTATGAAGAAATACCAAACTTATGTAGCGTTTAGAAGACATAAAGATGTACATTTCAGTGCATGAGGAAACTTTGTCTCGGCCTCCAAAATCTGCACAAATTTATATTGATACTAAATAGCGTATGTATTTTGCGCGTCACAAGTCTCATATTATTTTCATTAGTAATGAAAATAAAGGCAATAAAATGAATATTACTGAAATTGTATAAACAATAACAAATAAATGTTATATTAATATTAAAAAAAATATTATTTAAAAAATACAATACATATAATTATAATTTTTAAGAAAAAAATACCAAATCTGGAGCAATTTTTAGCTACAAATTTCTATTACTGAACAAAAAATAAAAATCATGTGTAGTGTTTCGAACAAATATATAATTTTTATTTTTGGTTCAATAACAGAAATTATTTTTTTTTAGTCAGGCGCTCTGAAAGCGTTCGGTTCAAAAAACGGTTTTTAAAATAATTTCCGAAAAAAATGTTAAAATCAGATTTTTTTAAAATCAGGTTGAAGATTGTGCACAAAAATATAATCCATATAATCCGTACTTACTCAAACAAAATTTATGAGTTCTTACAGCCCAAATACCAGGTTCTGGAGCTTTAAGAAAACTACTCATCAGATTTCGTAGGTTAATAATTGAAGTCAGTGAGCAAATTTTTACTAAACAAATTTACGGTTCCGAATTAAACCGGAAAAAACGAAAAATAAATTCAAGCTAATTTATGCGGATTTTAATGCCGATATTTGTTTGCAACAGTAAGTTATCCTGGTGTTTATGTTTGAATTAAATAAAATACAAGTTTTTTTGTTTTTTATTTAGAAAATTTTACAGACAGACCAGAAAATCGAAAAAAATAAAAAAATTTCATAAATATGATTACTGGAAGTTTTTTTTATTTTGACTTAAGGCATAATTTCCAAAAGTCTGAGAACATAATTTTTAATCAATCTTTATTGTATGTTATGTATGCAACATAATTCTTTTACTTTTCCGTATTTTAAGATCTCATATATTAATAGAAGAACTGGATAGCAAAATAATTTTTTAGCACTATAGTTTACTATATTAAAAATTGTAGAAATGATATTTTTATAAACTTGGTACAACATGGCATGTGAACCAGATCTAATTTTATTCTAACTCCAAACAAAAAAACTTTTTTTCTAATTTTCATTTGAGTTCTTATTTAATACTCTACCAACTTCTTGTTTATTATGTAGGACAGCACTACTTCATTATTCTTCATGGTTCTACTAAAAATTATTGTTAAATTTATCAAATAGTACTCATTCAAATATGTAGTTCAACTTCAGAAAATCATGATGTCGTCGTTGTGGAACTGGTGGTCTAGGAAAGGAAGAAACCGATGTTTTGTATTAGACAGACTCACTGCCGTAATGAAAACGAAAGTTGACCTGGGACGTAAACAAGAACAATTTTCGCAACACCTCAGTTGTTGGTAGGAAGAGAGAGGGAGGGAGGGAGGAAGGGAGAGAGAGAGAGAGAGAGAGAGAGAGAGAGAGAGACAGAGAGAGACAGAGAGACAGAGAATACCATCACCCTTATATATGTCTCTCTCTGAGCTACAAGTTCAGAAAAAAACATGCAGCGCTATCTATCGGCGGGGAATCCAAGTAGCGTTCTCGGCCGAAAAAATGTGCTGACTTTTACAGGCAAGAAGTGTCCTTCTTATAGATTCTGTATTCATTGGTGTGTGTGTGTGTGTGTGTGTGTGTGTGTGTGTGTGTGTGTGTGTGTGTGTGTGTGTGTGTGTGTGTGCGCGCGCGCGCGCGTGCCGTTCACAATGTTAGTCCGATTTCATTCAAACTTGATACAAAACTCAATTATTTTAATAGCTTGGATAAGTTCGTTAATCAGCAACCAGGAAATGTCAACAGTTTCAAAATGGCGACCATTTTAATTCTTTAAAAATTCATAACATTTAATTTTCGTATTTTCAATGTAATTCAAAAGTTTAATATCATAACGTACGTAGATTTTAATGCTGATTATGATGGTGAAATTATAATTTAAAAAAAAGCAAGATAAGGAAAAATAATTTTGGAAATTCGCTTCTAGCACGTCAGCGTAACAGATGCGTGTAGCGATTATTATTAATTTCATTCGGTAAACACTGATTTTATTCGGTTGAACGATAATAATGATTTTGCTTAAATGTTCGTAATTTGAAATAGTACAAACGTTTGTGCATTTACCTTCAATCTAGCATAAACAGATCATTAAAGTAGGCTCAAGAGTTTCGTGTAAAGAAAATGTCCGGGAAAATCGTTGTAACAGGACTCGTTTTCATTAATCGGCAGAAAACGATCAAATAATTATTATAATTCATCGTGACCGTTCTAAGCAAGGTTTCTGTGTCAAACCGACCGTTTGGCGTTTGATTTGTGTGTTTGTTTGTTACGCAGATTTAGCCAAACGCGTTGATAGATTTTCAAACGCGTTTTCGAATTTGGTGTCAAGGCACCTTATATAAAGTTCACTATAGATTGTGAATCTGCTTCTGTGATTGTTTCCTATTCACTCCTGTTTTTCTTTTTTCTTTTATTATCTTTTTTTGTCATTTTAAGGTGAAAAGCACATTGAGGCTATTATCGCCTCCCTAAATGTAAATGTGAGTGTAAAGTGTTAAAGTCGTAAGTGTAGTTTTGTATGTGTATATGTGTTAGACTCGGGTACCGTGAGGGACGTCTAAATTCTGTCAATAGGTACAACTAGACTACACGTCTCCTGCGACCACTGTATCTGTTTTAAGATGGCGACCATTGTTTTAACGATTATAAGTGTACACAGTTTTAGTCAAGCGCATTGACCGATTGTTTTAAAATTTCGTAGGATGTAGCTTGAATAAAACCCAAACTACGTATGTATAAGATTTTTCCCAATTCACTTCCGTTTCAAGATGGAGGCCGTTGGTTTGATAATGATGGATGTGGTTGTTGGCTATATTTCCTTTAATACCGGCTGGACGGCAAAATCTTATATAATTTTGACCGCTTTATGGAAAAAAAGCATAAAATTTCCAATAAATTTTAACCGTTTTTGAAAAAATATTACGGTTACCGGCGGGAAGCTTACGAACACATCAGAGTGCTGTAATGGAGCGGCGACCAGACAATTAATTTAGAATATATTGAAGAGGTCTAATGTTCTTTGAACTACTAGTACATAATTAGATTAGACATCGTCGTGACACTGCAACCTCCAACCGGCGTCTCCTCGTGGTTCAGTGTTTCACTGTTACCGAGACGGACTACTTTTTGCTAAATGTATCGTATACCGCTTTGATACACATTTAAATCAATGAACCCATTCATGCTCAAGTTATTTTTGTTTTATAAATAAAATAAATAATCTTTTTCCCTTAGTTTATTAGCAACCAAATTACCATATTTAAATCTATTTATTTCAATAAGTTTTCATCTAATAATTTATTCTTTCAAATGGCTTCTATTAGTTAATTTATTTACGGTGACGTCACTAGGTAAATTGCTGTTTAATATAAGTGTTTGAATTATGTAAATGAATCAAATTTTCGTTAACAATTTAATTTCTTTGGTTATAATATTTACTCTCTGATCAAATAGGTGTGGTTAATAACCGATAATCGCAATTTACTACCAAATTTCCATTAGGAAATGAGGTATCGTTGATGCCATCATGGTAAAACCCAAACCCAGGACATTCATTTGAGCTCCGATCCTGATCTCTAGATAACGTTTTGAGCGGTAAAATACGTTTGACTGGTTTTTATATATATATATATATATATATATATATATATATATATATATATATATATATATATATGTGTGTGTGTGTGTGTGTGTGTGTGTGTGTGTGTGTGTGTGTGTGTGTGTGTGTGTGCGTGTGTGTGCGCGCGTGCGTGTGTGTGTGTGTGCGCGCGCTTGAGTTTGCGCTGTCGTGTTAGCACGCGCACTTTCGAAATTTTAGTCGATTTGATTAAGTCTCAATTTTTTTTAGCAATTTTGGTTATCTTAAATTCACTGATGTCCATTTGCAAGAACATCCATTTTATCTTTCGTTACGTAAAGTTACGTTAAATATTTTCTCTGTTTCAAGGACATTTTTAAAAAACCTTTGCATAAAGGATGTTTAAAGTTTTGTTAAATTTAAAAACAGTTCAAAGGCTGGTAAGATGGCCATCCTACGAACAACTGGTCATTTTCAGGTTAATTTTACAATTGTTTTGAAGGCTGTGTTTTTCTTACATTCGTTTTTTATTGTTTCCAATAGCAGGCCTGTTGTTACTATTTTTGTATTTTTAAATAAAATAATCAGAAAATAAAATATCTGCTCTGCACAAAAATTAATGGTTATTTAAAACTAAAGTTTAACAAAACTATTTTAACAACACCATAAAACAAGAAGCACTTTTATCGATTGTAAAACATAACCTCTAAAAATGTATTTAAACATTGTTCAAAGGGGCTGCATAGGTCAGTTATTTTAACAAGCCTTTAACAGTCCTTCAAATTTTAACTGGTGTTCTAGCAACACAACATTTAAATTTAGTTAAAGTGTTATTATTAAAGGCCTATTATGTTAAAGAGTGATTTTTAAAAAAATATTTCTGCATCCCAATTTTATGTTTAATAAGGTTCTACTTCTTATACTTGCTTTATACAAGTGATATTCCAGTCTGTGATGAGGCCATCGTTGCTACATTCGATGATACTGCTGTTATCTCAGAAGGAAATAGCATTGAGGGAGTCTGGAGGAAATAGCATTGACTGGACTAAAAAATGGCGAATAAAGCTGAATGAGACAAAATCTGTTCATGTTACTTTCACTAATAGAAAATTCAATTATCTTCCCGTGGTTATCAATCAACAAGTGATACCACAAGATAATAATGCAAAATACTTGGACATGACACCGGATGCAAGACTGCGCTGGAAGGTACATGTCAAAAAGAAACGTAATGATCTGAATCTGAAACTAAGGAAAATGCATTGGCTTCTTGGGCGACATTCTGAGTTGTCGGTGCACAATAAACTATTACTTTTTAAACAAGTCATAAAACCCATCTGGACGTATGGTGTGCAACTTTGGGGCTGCACGAAAAGAAGCAATATTAAAATCATTCAAACGTTTCAAAATAAAGTACTAAGAGGCATTGTTAATGCCCCATGGTACATACGCAATGATGATCTTCATAAGGATTTACAAATTGCTACAGTTCATGAAGAGGTTCGGCGATTTGATAGGAAGCATGAAGAAAGACTGCATAAGCACCATAACATCGAGATGCTAAAAGTTCTCGAGAGTTCGGTTCAAGTTCGGCGGTTGGACAGGATAAAACCGTTTGATTTGGACTAAGACAAGATTGATACAACTGTCACAAGATCAAGTGATTTTTGGATTTTGGAGTGCGTCATAGGATATGCACCAACTAACGCTTTTAATTTCATAGATATATTGATAGATGGACTAAGTTCAGTTTCAATTGTAATAAAATTTGAATTATATTATCAAAATTGTATAAATTGAATTAGATTATAAAGATATTTTAAACAATTTAATGGAAGTTTTTGAGTGTTATAAAACGTTACATCTAACCACATTTTCAGAAAATTAAAATAAAATGATTTTTAAGAAATTAGGCCTATTTGCCGGATTTATTTTTATCGAACCTTCCTAGCCTGTGGGGGAAATAATTTAATGTGTGATTGTTCGTGTGTTATTTTGCACAGTTTTGTACTCGAGTACTGGTGACTGCTACTACACAAACTATTATTGTTCCCAATGAACTTCGCCTGGGGGACATGGCTTCAGTGTTTGTATCCGTGCGCTCTGATTGACATCTGATGCAGCCGTACATAGGCTTGTGTTGTTTGACCAAACGTGCATGGTTCGAGGCGCATAGAAATGTCCGTTATTCAGTAAACAAGAAATAACCTCAATACTGTCACAAACATACAGCTGACCTTTGTGTATGACAGGGCAAGTCAGCACTTTGTGGTATCAGTTATTGTGTGGGAGGTATTTTTAAATTATTGATGGGTATTTAGTTTGACTAAACTGTGCGTTTGAAATGGCAAATGTTGGACAACATTTCTAATTTCTGGACAAAAAAGGAGATTATGTTGAAATATTTCAGTTTAAATAAACGGGAAGCTTGTTTTGTGTTTAATTTTTTCTTGATTCAATCACGAATCGTAAAACATTTTTATTTCATTGGTTTGATAGCACGTAAATAAAAAAATTGAGCAAAATCTGTAGCTAGTTTTGAATAATTAGACTTTATCGGTTTTTCATAGTTTCGTTTATTTCAAACTAGATTATTTAGAACTAGTATTCGAGTTAAATTGAATCGAAATAATTAGAGCCCATTTTGAACAGGTTCGATTTTCTCATCAACCTTAATGAATAGTACAAACACCAAAGTAAAAAAAAACTTTCTTCCTATACGAAGTATAAAAAAATATGGTAATTTTTAAAGAAATCTATCTTGACACTTTAATGAATAAGTCCGTTTCTTTTCAAAGTTCAGAAAGTTAGGTTATCTTTAGATAAGCACGTACAGGCTTGTATCGGTAAACCTTAAATAAATTGACCCAACTCGATGACATTTGTTACATGTTGCTTCATTTTTAAACAATTTTACCGCTCAAAAGCCGTTTTAAAACCGGGTTCTTTTAAATGCCGGTTTTAACAGTTTTCATAAAATTTTGGTAATATGTAATACATGTGTACTGAAACGAATCCAGTTCTGTAGAACTAGAAAATCTGCCCAATTTATCACAAACGCAAACAAGTTTTTGTCAAAGTTAAGTCAAAAATAAACCAAAGATTAACTCATTAACTAATTGGTTTATCTTAAGAGCAACAAGGCCTACAAAGTTGAAGTTTTCCATGATGGTTCCCCTTTTGGAGTGAATTTACAATTTGGCTGTGTTCTAAAAATCGCCTTTCCAGAAGTTAACTTCTTTAAAGAACACGAGAATCTCGGTTTTTTGTAACGTTTGTCCGCGTTTCACTGGAGAACGGATAACCGCTTTTTAAATAATTTGTTTTCGTTGTTATTTGTAGATGTAATTTGGTTTTAAGCAAATATCAAACTGTTACACGCCTTTTTTTAAACCAAATTGTTGAGGCACTTAAAATGTCTGATTTACTTGTATGTTACGTTCTTTTTTCATTTGTACATGGCGTGGCAAATTTCGAAGCAAAAAATGTTTGGCTGCTTCAAAAAGTGTCTTACTCACTGACTCACTAACCACTAACTCTCCAACTTCCGATTTACTGGAATTTTGATATTATTACTCTTCGTATAGTGAATAAAAAAAAACAAAGAAATACTGGTTTTTTCCAGTAATCCTAAAAAATATGAAAAATGGCTTTAACCCACCTTTCTCAAATATGTTTTTCACTCTTAAAAGTGTCTCAGAAATTTTAAAGTTTGCCTTAAATACACATAGGACATTAAACAGACTAGAAAATTAATCTAAGTTTCACCTGTTATTTTTCAAAAGGGTAAAAACATAGTTCGGTTGTCCAAATTCTTTATTTTATTCTAAAAAAAAATTCTGGCTTACTCTTCATCAAATCCAAAGTGTTTGTTTCAACTGGTAAAAAAAGGCCCAACCCCAAAATTGAATATTTTTTTTGTACACTAATCACCAACTTCCTAAGAAGTTAAAAAGATGAAATGAGATAGACTTATCCCTTATAGGCCAAGTATGAAAACTGAGCTACGAGATGAGTCTGTTAAGTAACCCGACTGATGCTGCAAAACATTATCCTGATCATCAGTTACTTTACAAAGTTTACCTCCTTGCGAATTTTCCATTGTTCAAAGCAGAGCTGGAAGTCCACTTGTGTCAACTTGTTGAGAAACTCCGTTGCTTTTGCTTTCACCGCTTCCACACTGTGAAATCTTGTCCACTTACGCTCCGATGTAACCTTAAGAAATTAAAAAAAAATCACACGGGGCTAGTCCGGGCGAGTGAGGAGGATGAGCCAACACGGCGATGCCATATTTCGCAAAGAACACCTTCATAGAAAAAGCAGAATGGGCAGGCGTATTGTCTTGTTGAAACGTTCAGGAATTGTTCTTTCACAAATAGAGTCTTTGTCTTCTCACCCTTTCATTAAGATCAAAGTACTTTTCATGGCCTTTTGAAGCAGTAAAAGCATTAATTAAACAATATGAAAACAAGAGTGTTTGTGGAATACCCACAATAATGCTTACAAAAACTGCGATTTAAAATACATTCACCCTTAAAAACCGTCTATTTGAATTACGGTCTTCCGAAAGTACGAGCTGATGTCTTCATCCATGGTCTAACCCAAACTCGTTTTTCCCGTTTCTCTCTCTTTTATTTAGTAGCGCCATAGCAAAATAAGCGCTTAATGTACTTGAGTAAACATAACCTCAAAATATATCTAGTTAATATCACAGCTGATCAGAGAAATTTGACGAATGTAATGTTTACTTTAATAAAACTTTGACAAATATTTGAACATATATATTGACGTAAAGGTACTGATTGACCGCCTGACCTTCAAGGACCCACTGAACGTAGACAATTCCATGTTTGTTAAAAAAAAATCATAGCCTTGAATTTTGATTTTTTTTTTGCAGCGGTAAGGTGTGTTTCTTCCAATACATCGATTGGCGTGTAAAAATATCACGATTCATCACAAGTAATCATCTAACAATTCTGGATCATTATCAGTGTTGTTTAAAAGGTTAATTTTCGATTTTTTTCTATCTGGAGTGAAAAATATTTTAGTTTTGGACAGCAACCCTAAGGCGGGTGATAAATTAGTTTCACCCTTTCCCATTTTACAGTGACATTACCGATACAGTGTTGAAAGAATCAGAATACCGTAATGAAGCTAGCGTATTCACACTTATTACATACGGTAATTAAACCAGAAGCCATATATGCAGGTGAAACATTATCTCTCAAAACCCAGGGCCCACTTGAAAGGCTGGAGATCAAAGAAAGAAAGATATTACGAAAAATCTTAGGCCCTAAATTTCGTAACAACCAATTACTCCACATCAGGAATGAAACTATTTACCAAAAAACTGAAACACTATCAGACACAATAAGAAAAAGAACAATTTATTTTTATGGACACATCCTCCGAATGGACAAAAATAGACTAACCAAAAAAGTATTTGACTATTTTCGCAATAAAAGAGCCAAACCACTTTGGTTTAGAGAAACAGAGAAGGACACAACAGAACTACAAATCACTGACACTATGCTCATGGACAAAACAGCCAAAACAATAACCAAGGACAAGAAGCAACGGTTCCAAGGCAAAGTCAAATCCAAGCGAACGATCCAAATCTCTGACGAAGAAAGAAAAGCAAGATCCCAACGAATGAAGCAATACTGGGCTACGAGGAAGGCACAGAACATTAAAAAGTGATTGATTTAGTGTACCCCAAAGTTGGGTGAAACAAATAAAGAGAAGCTAGCGTATTCAGTTAGTAACTGATATAAAGATAAACAACTCGAGTCAGTGTAGGAAATTTAAAATAAAATCAGAAAAGAACATAAATAAACACTGACATTCTTTTTTTTTACATTTTTGTTTTATTTTGCGCTGAGGTAGCTCTTTAGTAGGCCTATACTTCCCAAAACCGCGTATCCCACTGAGGGCACTTTCCATGGCAATGTTTTCTGCACCTCTTTACAACATGAAAACTAAAAAAATATAAACTTCCTTGAACCACTCGTATTGCAAGCGTTTATTATTTCAAAAGCTCTTTTTATAATTCGATAAATTTCCAATTGTTTGCGTCACTGACACAACAGCTGAGTGCATTAGCTAATAGTTCGCACCGTGAGGGGATTACGTTGAACTAATAACGCCCAAACACTTCTGTACTAGGACACGCGCTGCGGCTTAGTGGATTACCGGCCATTTGCCATTCATCGGGGGGGGGGGGCTTAGCGTAATGCACAATTATTAGAAACGTGATAATGCGCTGGCGTGATGGATGTTACTATATGGTATAATCTCGCGTATTCTTGAAATCAGGGCAGTTTTTGATTTTTTTATGTCCAACTGAACTAAATGCAGTACAGGATCCGTTAAAGTATAAAAAAAGTTTAATGGCTGTAAAAAATCCAAGAATTAATATATCCAAACGTTTTGTTCGGAACGTTTATAATCCTTGTTGTTAGAAAATTCATTTTTACTCATTTTTACTCTCTCTCTCTCTCTCTCTCTCTCTCTCTCTCTCTCTCTCTCTCTCTCTCTCTCTCTCTCTCTCTCTCTCTCTCTCTCTCTCTCTCTCTCTCTCTCTCTCTCTCTCTCTCTCTCTCTCTCTCTCTCTCTCTCTCTCTCTCTCTCTCTCTCTCTCTCTCTCTCTCTCTCTCTCTCTCTCTCTCTCTCTCTCTCTCTCTCTCTCTCTCTCTCTCTCTCTCTCTCTCTCTCTATCTATATATATATATATATATATATATATATATATATATATATATATATATATATATATATATATATATACACATACAAGTAGACCAATTTTATATACCTGTGTGTCAAAATGAGTTGATTGATTTTTTCGATGAAATTTGATATGTATGCATAGGTGTAGTTTGCTCATGTCTCTAGGCATTACAAAAAAAAAAAAAAAAAAAAAATTATCGAAATCCGAGACAATTTAAAAAACGGATTTTATCAAAATCAGCACAACTATTTTGAACAAATTTTGTTAAACTAAAAAACGTATGGGTTGTTGAAGGAATGACATAATTAAATTTGATATTTTCTATGCTAGCCTAAATGTAAGACAATTTTTGTAGTTTAAAATTGTTCTTTTAATCTAGTTTTTTTGGTCGAATTTACCGAAAAAATAACGGATATTGGTATCCTAAAAAAAAATACGGTTTTACGATTTTTATAAACCTTTCGTAAACAAATATTTCTGTTAAAAAAACTGCTTGAAGCAGTACAATTTGGATGCTACAGAAAAAAACCCGAACTTAATTTATCAAAATCGGTTCATTAGAAATTACTAAAATTGTGATCTTATAAGCATTCTATTTCTTTTCAAGATTTTATCACGAATTATATTTTTATTTATTCCCAATTTACCACACATCTTGAGATTTGAATCTTCTTCAAAGTTTGATCAAAATCATATATCTATTTTGAGAAATTTTGTCGATTCTATTCTATAAATTCAGGAATAAATTTTCAAATAATCTTGTAATACGAGATTTGTGCATTGTTTTAGCAATATTTTGTTATTTCTGTTTTTAAGTTTCATTCACATATTTGTAATATATTGCCCTTTCTGTTAATGAATTTTCAGAATTTTACCAGGCACTGACTTTCTCACTTACACTTTAAGTAAAAACTGTGTAGCGCTACTAAAACTTGTCATGAATAAATAACTTTCTCAGTGTTTGCAAAAATAATAAATATTTTATTTTCACTAATTATAACTAGCAGTTCAAAGATCATTAGACCTCGCAATATATTCTTAGTTAATTGCCTGGCCACCATTCCGTTACAGCGCTCTAATGCGCTCGTTAACTTAACCGGTAACCGTTATATTTAAATAATGTAACTAGACAAACTTTATTGTAAATTTTATACTTTTTCTCACAAAGCAGTCGAAATTATAATAGGTCTTGGCGTTCAGCCACTATTGCAGGAATTAGCCAACGACTACACTAGAATCGTTAAATAAAAGGCCGCCATCTTGAAACGGAAGTAAACGGGAAACATCTTTCATATACATCGTTCGGGCTTTATAAAAATGTATCTACATATAAAATTTCATAACAATCGGTTGCAGCGTTTGTTGTAGAATTTTGTACATTGTTTTTCGTTAAATCAGAGGGCGCCATTTTGAAAGAAAAAGGAATGGGGGAAAAGTTTACACATGCGTCGTTCGGTCTTTGTACAAAGTACCTTTGTACTAAATTTCAGAACAATCGATCAATGCTTTTGGCCAAAATTGCGTAACAAAACCAAATGCTAAACGGTCGAGTTGAAACAGAGACATCGCTTCGCTCGGGTAATAACCTACCATTAATTGTTGTCAACATTTAAGAAAATATCATTCAAAGAGATATTTCTTATTAGTTTGATTATTGTTTTAAGTTAATCCACTACATGCAAAGGTGTATTAAAAGTTTCAATTAAATAAACAATTCTTATCCACCTGGAATGAACTAGAATTTCGAACTTGTTTTGGTACCGTAAAATCTTATGATTTCACAGAGAAGTTCTCTCTATATTTGAATAATTCCCACCAAGGGCAATTAAACTATTGAACACTAGGTAACACTGCACACAAATACCACTGTTTAACCTTACTGTATCTCAGCATTTCGTATTAAAATCTGATTAAATCTCCGTGAAAATCTCTCTGCAAAATTTCCCTGCTGAACCATTTGTTAAAATAAACGTATTTTAACGGTTATTTATCGCGCATGCTCAGAAGTGTAACAAAATAAATAACACAAACTGTTGACTAGATTGGTTTTATTTAATTTCTGTACTTATTGCTATAATCCGGCGGTAGTGGTCTGTAATACAATACTCGTCGTTGTATCGTCAATGGAGTGTTCTGTAGTTCCGATAACATCCGTATTCGTTTCCACAGCGCTAGTGGGAGGCCTCTTCTGGCACTGACATTCGCCGTTCAGTTGTTCCTCGATCCAAGATGCATAATTGGCGATCCTCGTGTAGACTCCTGGATAGTTTGGCCTAGCGCACCCCCGGCCCCAAGACACGATCCCTGTGACAAGTGAATGCTGAGTTTAGAGTAGGTTTAGTAAGGGGTAATTTGGCCGGTCTTTGTGATTGGCTTCAGTTACGGAGATAGATAATCGAAAAGAAGTAGAAAAGTTTCTGTGCAAAGCTAGGAGAGTGTGAAAAAAATAGCTGTTCAAAGTTGAAGGGTAAACAACAAAGAAGAGTAAGAAGAATACGAGAGTAAAATGGAAGTATAAAAGAAAAACATACTCGTACACTACTAGGTTAGGGCATTACAATAACTGCCCTTGTGTGGGTAGAAGAGGATAGTAAAGTATTAAAATATGTGCTATTTAAAATCAAGAAGAAAGATTCTGCAGAAAGAAGTCTTTTGATGAAGTTTCAGGAATCGCACCAACTGTAACAGACCGTCAACCAAATTACTTCCGGTTTATCCGTGATGCTTGCTACGCTTCCGGCACTGGCATTCATTGCCAAGTTTAGTATCAATCCATTTTAAATAGTTGGCAATCCTGGTATACACTCCTGGCAGCCTTGGTCTCCCGCAGCCTCTTCCCCAAGACACGATTCCTGTCACATAAATTTGTTAATTCTTGCAAACAAAATTATAAAAATTAAATTAAAAATCCAGAAAAACAAAACATAAGCATAAAATTACTTCTTTGAATCCACATGTCCATGTTGCTATTTACTTTTAGCAACAATGCATCTATTCTTATAAAGCCGCCTCGGTGGCCTAGTTGATAGCGTACAGGGCTTTCACCACGAGGACCCGGGTTCGATTCCCGGCCAGGGCTTGGCATTTTCATACGCTATAAATCATCCCATCGTCTGGATTAGGCCAAGTGTGCACAATAGTCGGACGTTAAAAAAAAATCTATTCTTATGAGAGGCAAAACATTCACTCACCACTAACTCTACAACTTATCCCAGAAAGTTGAAACGTGATACAGTTAGGTCAAATAGGAAAACAAAGCTATTTTTGGTTGTGATCGCTAGCCACAAACGGGCTAATAAATTAGTTTAACCCTTCTTACAGAAAAAAATGTTTTTTTGCTTTTATCAAAATTCCAGAAACTAAAATTTAGATGAAATAATCTTACATCACTACCACATTAGAAAGTTATTCCTGCTTCACCTGTTAACCCATAAGGGGTAAAAAAATTCAATTTCAACAATTCTAAAATGTTACCGTTTGATCCACATTTATTGTTAAAAAAGACAACGTTTCAGACGAAACCATCTTCAAATTCAAAACAAATTTGGTAAAACCGAACGCAAATTTAAACATGTATTTTTCTAATTCTAATCACTAATTCTTAATTTCACAGTTTATATCTATAAAGTCAAAAGTATGTACGTATGTTCGGAATAAAAATACAAACTACTGCGTGGATTTTAATGAAATTTTGCAAACATACGCTTTGGATACTGGGCTGGGTTTCTTTGCAATGTCAGTTGTCAAATCAAAGTAGTAATTGCTTAATTATAGCATTTATTCATGAGCAGGCAAACAGCAAGCTATGGCCTGCCTAACTTATCGATTTACGGTATTCACTGATTCGATTATGTATTACTTGTTTGATTTAATATAACCTTAAAATTTCTCATTGGTATTGGCAATATAGGTTTCCTACATTTTTAAAAATGTTTTCCCTTTTCTTAATTAATATTATTTATCACAATTGACTAATATTTTCTTAATCTAGTGTTTCACAATTATTTTGAAAACAGCAACAATTACTCCAATGAAATTATGTTAAATTAACACCCACTAAATCATTAAGTCTAGTTGTCATGCATGTTTCATTGCAGTACTTTGTATTGCTACTTTGATGGTCTCCGTCTTTACGACTCTGTATGGATCTTCATTTCTTATGTACCATGCTTCATTTTGAAACTTTCAAGTAATATTTAGATTTATGTTTTTTGTACAACACCAAAACCGGATATCATCCATCCAAACAGGTTTTACAATTTGACGGTATATCAGCTGTTTGTTGTGTACTAACAATTCAAAACCCTTACCACTATACCAGCACGTATTTCTGTATCCAAAGCTCTTCCGTTTTTTCCTTCACACGTACATTTTTGAAGTATTTGAAACCACAGTATGCAAAGATTGCACAAATACGGGTGCAATATATTTCGCACAGAGGTAATTGACAATTCTGTGATGGAATTATTTTTATTAAATACAAAATGCAAAAAAAACCTTTACTACTGTATGATAGATTTGAGTGCTTCCAAACAGACTCGATTAAGAACAAAAAATTTTCTTCGAAACGCTAAAACGTGGCTTTTAATCTCTTTAATCTACGCTTGCATTTGTCAATCAGTTTTCTGCACACTTGACGATAAGTGACCTAGTAGATTATGAGCTTTAATTGTTTTTTTGTTTACCATATATAACATATAAATTTATATTCCCACAATTCCTTAAAAAAAAAGTAATGTACGTTGTAAGCTTCACGAAGATTAAATCAACATGTAAGTTTTACGAAGATTAAATCAACATGTAAGCTTTACGAAGATTAAATCAACATGTAAGTTTTACGAAGATTAAATCAACATGTAAGTTTTACTGCCTAAAACCTAAATCCGTAATAATTCTTAACCGTGAAAAGAATGAGTGTCGTTGCAAAGGTTAGGCACTTCTTAGTAATGTAAAGAGAAGCTTGTTGTGTTTTTAATAGGTCTTATTTTTCGGGTACCGTAGCGAAACATAGGTATTCTGCTAGTAAAGCGTTATAAAACTCCGATCTGTGCATTTAAGCGACAATGAATATTTTTTACTTCTAATGAAAATCAAAAATGGAAAATGTTTGTCGTTTTGAAAATATAAGAAATTTAAATACGATCCAAAAAAAAATCAGGATTAAAAATGTTTTTCAGACACAAATATAAAATCATTTTCAGTGCGTAAAGTCATAAAATATAAAATATTGAAGTGGAAACGGCCCTGAAAGCGGAAAAAATGAAAATTTTGTTAAAAACCACTGTATTTGAGATTTTTCAAAATCTTTTTTTCATTTTTAAAACTTGTTATTAGAAGATATTGATAGGCTTATTGACGTTCAGCTGACCCACTGTCACAAATCACTTATTACTTTTAGTCTTGAGAGAAACTAATTTTTTAAAATGATAATTTATATTTTTCACGTCCTTTATAAAAAATAATAGAAGAACAGAACTCTTACCAATGACTTCGATGTGATTATCGATCCGGGCGTGGATCGGGCCACCGCTGTCGCCCTGTAAATCACATCTTACATTAGTTCGTTCAACAACCCAATTATCACTCTGGCTGGGGGTGATTTCTTAGCTTCTCGACACTTACTTGGCAAGCGTCCTTCCTGCCGCCAGGATATCCTGCGCAGAACATATTATCCGTGAGCTTGTTCTTGTTGTACCCAGACTTCCTACACTTATCCATGGATATGATTGGTACGGACACCTTCTGAAGAACGTTCGAGGTGTTCTTCTTCTCCGCTGTCCTGCCCCACCCTGCCACTATACCGTCAAGGCCTGTGTAGTTACTTTCTGTAATGCGTCACATTTCGTCAAATTATGAAGATAATGAATATTTACGAGAAATAGCGGTAATTAATCATAATAGTTAAGAATATTTTAGAAATGATAAGAAAGTATTATTTTAGTTATGACGTTGTCAAAATGGTTTATTTATCCTTTTTATAACTTCAGGTGTTCTTCATGGTTTTTGAGAATCAAGTAATACAAAATGAAATCTTTCTAAAATTTGCTGGAATTCTATAACATATCGGTAATTACAAAAATTGATAAATGTAGTTTTAAATTATTAAAACGTTACGAATTATGCAGTATGAATAATAATGAGTAAATTCTCTAAAGCATGAGCATGAGCGAAAGGTTTGAGAGTGCTCCTTTGAACATGAATAACCTGAACTTTATAATATTTGTAACTTTGAGCAAATGTTATTCATTGTATTTATACTTTAAAAACAATACTTTTTACGTCAATAAGTTGATTTTTATGATCTTAATAGAAACAAAAATGTATGTTATAATATGTTATAAAGTATCAATAAAGTGTTATACTGACATTTCCAGGTCAGACTCATGATTTCATAAGCAATAAATTACTCAGACTATTGAAATTGTTCTCTTTCCTATTAACCATAATAAAAATTTAGAGTAAGATTGTAACATATTTATTTAAACACTTAATAAATTTTATTATTTTTTAGATAAGTATTTACTTAAAAGTACATCAATTTAAGAATTACTCATTTTTATTTCATTGTATCAAAAGGGCCTTTTCTACCCTAGCGTTACAGTCTCCAGTACTCACGAGCAAGAGGCAGGCAAGCTGTACGTATAGCAGGACCTGACAATACAACCGGGGACTTCAATTCCACAATAGCTATGTCGTTGTTGAAAGTAGAAATGTTAAAGTCAGGATGCGCAATCACTTTTTTCACTTTCCTTGTCACCACGTCAGCGTCGCTCCTCAGCTCCTCCCTGTCGTACGCGCCCAAGGTCACTGTAATACGATCTTTTCTTGTCCTGCACATCAAAATATCAACTTCATTAATTTAGAACATTTGACTGATTAACCGAATACATTTTTACTAGAAAATGAAAATAAAATTGTGCACAATAAGGGTAGTGTCAGAATCTGAGTGTACGAGCAGAAGGGGCTTGATCTAGATGATTAATCTCTCATACTCGATTATATCCTATTAAATTATTTGTTAAAAATAACTGTAATAATGTATTATCCATATGATCACTTGTTATTATGTCTATTAGTTATCAGGTAGTAACCAAACACTTAGATACAAATAATTGAGTTTTTCTTACATGTTTAAAGGCATTTATTTATTTTTCTTGGTAACTATCAATGTCATAAAATAATGTACAGGTGAAAATATAAATATTAGTAATAAAGCATTTAACGCAGATTGAAAGAGGAAAACGGTATCGTTTTGAAGGGCAGGATCAATCCAATACCATTTTATGACAGTTGTAAGGTTGTGGTTTATTGCATCCTGAATATAACTAATTTAAAACAATTTGGTGGCTATTCCATCCCCTAAAATAATTTTTAAAATTTTTATTGTTCGCACTCTTAAAACTTTTATTTATTTATCCTTTAAAACTTTCCATTATTGTAGTCTAATCTCACAAGCTAATAATTCGTAATGTTAAACAATATTTACTTTTAATTTTAAAGCTAATCCTTACAAGATGTACAGTAATTTTGACCAGCTAAGCATAAAATAAATATAATGGCCTAGGTAGTATATGAAAAATCCTCTATTGTACTTTAATTAAACTTTAACAATAAACAAATTTACAATTTTCAATTTAAAAATGAGTAAGCAGTTCATCGTTAAAAGTTGAAATTAAAAAAAACATAATTTTTTCCTTCTGCCTACGCATTTGCACGTTTACACTGAAGGCTATTTGTGTGTGTGTGTGTGTGTGTGTGTGTGTGTGCCTAATTCGTTGCATTAATTCATGAGTCAGATTCAGACAGGCAAGTACATGTTCGTTTTTTTGCGTCTTCAAAACCCTAGCATCAGGTCATCACTAACTCAACATAAGTTACCAACAACGTCTTATTAAATTTTCAATTATGTAATGTACTGATATTATCTTATTATATTTCTGTCCCTAAAATTGTTGTAAATTCTGAACCCTGATTTCATTGTTGGACAGCTCCAAGATATTGAATACGCCCATACTCAGAACATTTTTAAGAAGTGGTACTGTCTCAGAAGACTCCAGTTTACCGCGAATATCATAGACAACTCCTTCTTCCTTCTGTACCTATTACGTACACTTGTTCTGTTTAAAAATATGACCGTATCCACAAGTCCATTGACGGTGCTGCCACCTACCCATAAGATTTCTCCACATACCTGGCCACGCAGTGAGCTGCGGTGAGCACGTGCTTCGAAGTGATGAGCGTGCCGCCGCAGTAGAACTTGGTGCCGTAGCTGAGCATTGCGATCCACGGGAATTCATCTTCTTCCGCCGTGTCGCCGCCAACAATGCGGTTCTTCCGGGCGTATCTTCCGCACACTGCAACAACACTCTATATACAACCATACTAAAAGCCGTTAATAAACCGTGATGGAAGGTAGTTTTTGTAAACTTGGGAAACAGTTGAAGTGTTCAGGCTTATGAAAGATTAAGATGGAGGCGAAGGAATAATATTAAAAATTATTTAAACGTTTAATATAGCCTAAAACATATTAATTTCAATTAAAACCTTACCTAATAAAAAGAAATAACACTATACATTCACTCTCCAAGTTCACGAGGTTTTTCAACTGTTCTATGTTTTTCTCCAAACAGCTGATTTCGGACAACAGCTGTTTCTTACTTTTTTTACTTTGAATTAGTAATCTTATTTATAAAATAATTGTATGATTTTAAATTAAAAATTTTCTAATCACACTGATTTACATCTGCTTGTCTGAACGTTGTGGTCTACCATCAAGTTTTCTTAAGGTAGGCGCACTAAATTAACATTTACATAGTTGGAGTGACCCGTAGCTAGTGAACACTTACCGCAGTTGCAGGCTGGGCTTGGTTGGGTGTCGTTGTAACTCACTTGCACGTTGGAAGAGGGCGTATTCGGCGAAACCAGCTGCAAACAAGATTTTTCGTTAAATTTCGTTAACAACTAAATTGCATTAAATATTATTACTTGTGTTCTGTTGTATTAATTACTCAAGAAATACTGGTGTCACACATAGTATGTATGGTGCCTTTCACTCGGAACACCCTGTATAATAGAACACCCAGTACATACCAAATATGCGATATTCTTAAACAATTTTGGAATATCTTATTGTGTTAAAATAGTACACTGTAAACCTGTATCACAAGGAATAGAATTATACAACTTGCTCTGTATAACAACTCTACGTATATTATTATTGTTCATAACTTTAATGATTTAATTACTTTCAATAGAGTCATTAAACAATTACGGAACACTCTGTACAGTGTTATCCATTCGTGGTACAACAAAACAAACGTGGTATCCAAAAGTGGTAATCTGCATATCAAGCGATATAATCATTAATCATTTTCGAAACTATATGAGTAGTGTATTAATTTGTTTTTTAAAAAATTTTTACAACTAAGAATAAACTTAACTTGTAGTGTTCATTGAAATACAATAACATTAAGAACAAATTATTTCACTGATTAACTTCATCACTATATTAAGTCAAACGGCTTCTTTCTTTTAAGCCTCCTCACAATGTTACCGTTATTGAGTTTCCGCGTCTCTTTGTTGACATGGCTTAAAATAGATCTTGTCACTTCAACAGTTTCTATGAATATTGTCCTTCCTGATATACAGCGATGCGCCCGCTAGCTGTCCGCAGTAATTGTTCTGGCACGTTTGTACAATTAATATGGGACACTTTGGTGCAGCTCCATAGCATCAACACCGGTCTTAGCACTTGTTTATACAAGAGCAGTTTATTATAAGTGTCTAATTCTGATCTTCTACCGAGGAGCCAGTACATTTTTCTATATCTAAGTTCTTCTTTATTCTTTTTTAATGTGTGCCTTCCAGTTTAACATCCACCCAAGGTACTTTACTTCATTCCTACAAGGAATTATTTTACAGTTAAGAAACACAGGCACTGCATTAATTCTTTTGTTTGTAAAGTTTACATGAGTTGATTTGGACCCGCATAATGTAATCCAATGCGTCACTTCTTTGTCCAAGCCTTGTTAATGGTATCTTTAAGTTTCTCTGTAGCCGCTTCTACCGTGTCCGCTGATGATAATAGAAGTATCATCGGCAAAAGTTGTATCTCTTCCTTGAGGTATATCCTTTGTAAAGAGCAAGTACGGAGTAGGTTTTTTTTGTTATTTTAAGGCGAAAAGCACATAGAGGCTATTATCGCCTCCCTAAATGTAAGTGTGAGTGTCAAGTATTAAAGTCGTAAGTGTAGTGTTGCACTTGTAAGTGGTTAGACTCGGTTACCGCGAGGGACGTCTAAATCCTCTCAATAGGTGCAGCTAGTCTGCACCCCCTGCAGGGTATTCGCTACCTTGAAGCGTATTTAGTTATTAATTTTTGTTATAACTAAACACATATATTACAAACGATAAATTCATTCAACATTTTCGGAACACCATGTATAGTATGTAGTAAAACTAACAACCTGAATTACGCGAACTCTTTATATAGTGTTACCCATACGTAGTAAGTTACAACTAATTGAACAATATCGGAACACTCTGTACAGTGTGTCTGGAGGATGTTAAATAATTTCTTCTTCTTTGCTCGAGTTGTGAGTTAAAAAAAGCCGCCTAGGTGGCCTAGTTGATAGCGTACTGGGCTTTCACCCTGAGGACTTAGGTTCGATTCCCGGTCAGGGCTTGGCATTTTCATACACTATAAATCATCCCATCGTCTGCATTAGCCCAAGTGTGCACAATAGGCGGACGTTAAACACCAAAAAAAAAGTTATAAAAAAAGAGAGTGACCTAATTAGCTAACTACTGTTGGTTGGTATACAATACCGAATTTGTCCGTTTGCGAGTTTTTACAATCCAATTGGCAGTTAGATAATTATTAATGTTTAGTTGTATTAGTCGATTAAGTAATGCTTTTCTTCAAGTTATGTTTTAATGAAGTTAGTGTGTGTGTGTGTGTGTGTGTGTGTGTGTGTGTGTGTGTGTGTGTGTGTGAATATAATTTTGTTTTGTTTTGCAAAGGCTAAGGATAAGCAAAATTTATAAATTTGTTTAACCTCAAAATGCAAGGCTATTTTAAAATCACAAATTTAGTTTTTCTGTATTTTCATAAAGCTTGTGACAGCTGCAAACATAAAGTAAATTATAGCCTAATAATTACATTGCAATATAATTTGAAACAAGGTAATACTTTCAGGAAGTAATAATATCCGAAGTTTAAACAAATCAATATGTCATACTTAAATTTTATGTAATCGTTTAGGCTGGGTTCTTGAAAATACATAACCCTGTACCAAGTAGAGAGACTTTTAACGTTGTACGTGAATGTTTCGTTGTTTTCGAACTAAATAAGTGAAACACTTTCCAAAACCTTTTTCTCTTCATAAAGGGCGTATTGATTGTTTCAAATAAATTGAAGTAAATAGTTGTTTGTGCAACTAATGAACAAGTGACACTTTTTTTAAAGAAAGAAAAATGTTTATAACACTTTGCACCCGAATTTTACGTACAAATTGTCCTACAGAAGTATTTAAAAGTACTAATTCAACAATACAAATTTACTGTTCAAACACAGAGTGAGGTTATGTTATGTAGACGAAAAATAAAGAAATATAAAGGTAATATGGTAACTTAAAATAAACGAAAATTCGCCAACTGAAATACGAAAAACAAGAATTGTTCTTTGTTTCTAACAATCACAAAAGTGTTCTTTTAATTCTTATATACATTGTTTATAAACACCTATTTTATATACGTGTTTTAAATAAACATTGGTGAATGCAATTTACTCGTGAGATTATTTAACATAAAATTAAATTGTACTGTTTCACAGTAAACTTTTACAAATACGTTGAATTGTTAAAATTTAAATTTTATTTAGTTTTCTTTGAGGAGTGAGGAAAATAAAAAGTACACTTGTGGAACACAAGGAGTTACCGACAGAAGCGAAGCTTTTGTTAACGATACTTTGCAGAATATATAATTAGTTGGAAGATACGTTTACAAACATCTTGTTTTGTTTAAATAAATAAATACATGAACCTATCTAAGATATTATTTACTGTAGATATAGTAAAAGATCAGTTGTTTTATTCGTAACGATCAGCTGATATCATTGAACAGCTGAGAGGGTATAAAAAGTTTCAGGTTATGTTGTTAAAAACTATGAATATTAACAACAATTATTGTAAATGTTTATAATAATTTCGAATGTATTATAAACGGTTACAATGAGTTTTTTTCAATTAAGGAAAAATACCGAAACCAAAGCAACACAACGTTTTCATATAATACGCGTGTATTGTTATCGAAAAGGCGGAAAAAAAGAAAGACGAAATTCGTTTGTTCTCAATACTAAACTAGAAATATTAAATTTGCTCAGTTTTTAGTTAGCAAAACTGTCAATTAATTTGCTCGTTACTTTAAGTAAATTATGTTTGTAAAAATAGCTTTTATATTAGCTATTACCTACCGGCAACTAATATCACTGCTCTAAAGTAATTTTTTAATTCAATAAACTGCAATTTGATAAGGAACGGAACAAATTTCTATCCCGCCAGATCACTACACTCAGCCTAGTGTACCTGGGTAAAGAGACTGAAGTGAGGACAGTAAATCGTTACTAATCTATTTTGTTTAAAGTTATAAAATAATAAATGTATAGATTGGTACAATATTTCAGAATTGTTTCAAAAGTTTAAAGTTATGACGATTACAGCTTATAATTTCAGAAAAAATATAGTTCATAGATTATAATTTTGTGGTTTATTGGTATACTGAAATTGTGGTTTATGTAAAGAATAATTAAACGTAGAAGGTCGATGATATTATAACAATCGAAAAAGAAATGTTATTGTAAAAAGAAAACAATTTGTTGAACTTTCAATAGGCTACTACTAAACGAGTAATCAGGAACATAATAGTGCCTAAAAAGAATGTTATTGTTTAAAATCAACAAATATGATATTATAATGAATACGGTTAAAGCCTAAAAAAGTGTATTCATTTAAAATAATATTAAAACTGAAAATAATCTTAAATAAACTAACCTACAAATAAAAGACAATACGAACTGTATATTTTAATTTTGAATTTACGAGAAGAGAACATAAATGTTTCTAAATTAATAACATAATGAATTTCAAATTAATAACAAAACAATTAAGTTTCTTGTCAGAATTTAAACTTTAGATTTAAATTAATAAACTGTGATAAAACTTTATTAAATTTAAAGATAATAAAATGTTGTACATAAATAATATTTGTGATTGTAATTTTAAATGTCACATTAAATGTAACTTCTGAACTGTTGAACCAGTGACCCGAGATGAACAGTAACTAAGGCAAATATAGGTTAAATTGAAAACAATTAACTTGTATTAAAAGAACTCATTGTGTTAATGTAAATATTGCAACGAGTTTTGTTCTGAAATCAATAAAAGAGAAATTATTTTTTATTTATTACTTTATATTAAAACTTCTGATTTTGGGGCTTCACTAATAGAAAACGAAAGAAACAATTGCATTATTTTCGTAAATACAATAATATCGAATTTAAATCGAAAATCGATAAATCGAAATCGATAAATCGTTATTATAATACCGATTATAAATATCGTTAAGGATACTCAAATTAGATGAAAAAAATACTTTATAAAATATGTTCAGTAAAAAATGGGTTTAACAGTGGTAAGTTCTTCTTAAACGTTGAAGCCTGGTGCTCATAAAAAAGCTCATTTTTTTTCGTTTCAAGTAATACTATATAGTTTTGATAGTTTTCATAATAAAGATTTCTTATAATGAATACAAAGAAAAAGTCTATAAAAAGTTTAGTTTTATAGAAAAAATATCTCATTTAGTTCGTTATAACTGTAGGTACTTTCATACAAATTGTGAAAAAGGTTTATTTAATTGTTGTGTTACAAAATATATAAAAATACTTTAAAATCTTTTGAACTAAAAATTATTACGTAATCAATTTACGTATCAATTATCTAGATCAATTTTTGCTATTTTAATAGGTTATATAAGACATAAGTAGTAGGTTCTGCATATATTTATTCTTAATGAAGTTGATCCCAATTCTTAGAAATAATTACGACATTTTAAAATAAGTTTTTTTTAAATAGTCACATAGTTTTTTAGGTTAATAACCTTTAATTTTGAGGGATTATGAGTTAATTAAATCATTCGAAAGTAACCTATTGAAATCGATCAGATTTTCTACCTATCGACACTAGCCTATAGTTAAAAAGAAACAGAATATTTTAAACGTTTCAAGTAAAATATAAATGCTAGGTTATACGAGGAAGATATTACTTGAAGTTTTTATAATTATAGTCTGGTTTGTCCAAACACTTCACTGTAAGTGAAAGTAATCACAACGGCGTGGCTGCGAGCGAAGCGAAGGGGGGGGATTCAATCACAGATTTGCAATATTTGAAGAAGCTAAGTGTAGCAGACAAACGTTTTGCACAAAACTCATATTGTGTTTATTTTTAAATTACACAAATAATTTATTCCAATCGCGACATGCAAATATCTTGCTTACTTGGTAAATATTCACTTTCAATAGATTAGATTCAAACTAGAGGAAGGGGTAAAGCAAAATAGTGAAAAATAGTGCAAAATAGTGAAAATTGATCTGGTAATACGATTAAGATCATTTTAATAGTAATTTTTAGGTCAAAAGATTTCAAATTTTCTTTTATATATTTTGTAACACAACAATTAAATAAACCTTTTTCACAATTTGTATGAAAGTACTAACTACAGTTATAACGAACCAAATGAGACAGTTTTTTCTATAAAACTAAACTTTGTATAGACTTTTTCTTTGTATTCATTATAACAAATATTTATTATAAAAACTATTAAAACTATATAATATTACTAGGAACGAAAACAAACAAAACGAGCTTTTTTATGAGCAGTTCAGGCTTCAACGTTTAAGAAGAACTTAAAATCTTACCACTGTTAAACCCATTTTTTACTGAATACATTTTGTAAAGTATTTTTTTCATCTAATTTGAGTATCCTTAAAGATATTTATAATCGATATTATAATAACGATTTATCGATTTTCGATTTATAATCGATATTATTGTGTTATTTACGAAAATAATACAATTGTTTCTTTCGTTTTCTATTAGTGAAACCCCAAAATCATAAATTTTAACATAAAGTAATAAATAAAAAATAATTTCTCTTTTATTTATTTCAGAACAAACGTCTTAGCAGTATTTACATTTACACAATGAGTTCTTTTAATACAAGTTAATTGTTTTCAATTTAGCCTCAATTTGCTTTAGTTACTGTTCATCTCGGGTCACTGGTTCAACAGTTTAGAAGTTACATTTAAAGTTACAATCACAAATATTATTTATATACAAAATTTTCAAAAGTAGTGCCATCAACAGACCTATTTTTCAAATAAACCTACTGATTATTAGTTTAGCGGATTGATGCTCTTAGTAAATTCCAATAATCTACTGACTAGCTCATTCTGCTGAAGATCCTTACGGTCTTGGAAACCAAAAACCCTTAGCCTCCTACCAGCAAGAGCTTCACAAACAAGGATTTTGTGTTTTGCAGTCGCCTCTTCTTTCCTGCACTACCTACACACGGTTTCACCATGGTACATACCTATCCTGTTCAAGTACACCCTCAGACCACAGTGTCTAGTAATAAGCTTTATGATTTTCTTGAGTTGTGCTCTGCCCAAGACGTTTGCTGCCACTTTAAACCCTCTAAATGGAACCATGCTTAAGAAGAGATTACTATGGGAATACCCATGAATCCCCATCTTCACTTTCAGTAAGTAACTATATCAACTTTAAAACCATTTCCTTTGTTATAATTTAAAAAGTTGTATAGGATAGAACCAAGTTGTACTACAGTCAAATTCGAATTTAGTTATTACTCCGTGCTTTTCCCATTTGTTCTTATGAGCCTTAATACTATAAAGTAAAGACACTGAAGAACAGTATAGATATTTTTAGTAGTTGTGTATCTGTGCATCACTAATGTATTTTTCAGGAATTAAAAATTACAGTTTATTTAAAATGTCTATTTTAACGCAAACTATAGTAAATTTGTATGTTTGGAGAGAAGATTTTGATATTAAAAAATATATTGGTATTTTTTTAGCAAAATAAGTCAGATTGCTGTGCCAAAACTTTTAAATAACCACTGCTATTACTGGCTTTAACATTTTACACGAATAAATTATATATTATTATTATCGGTCAGTCGACCAGTTTGGCTGCTAGAGTTCGTGAAAATACATTTTTTAAAAATAAATAATGCATTTTTGTTCGCCATTTTGTTTCAAACTGGCAAAAGATATTTTGAGGTAGTCTAAAATCTACTAACCAATGTATTTAACAAATATAAACGTTTCCATTGTATAGTCCTTGTTACTAAGTATGTTACGTCTGAAAAATAAATATTCATCGTTTAGATTTCGTAATACGAGCGCATTGTCCATTTCATTAACAGTTTCTTATTACGTTTAACTTGACGCACGTGTTGTACAACAATGCTGGAGGGAACCAAACAATAAAGTTAGGTTATGAACTCGTGACGGAGCTGTGACGTAAGTCAGGATGTGTACATCGTTTGTTAACATTAAAAACAATACTTATGTTAAGCGTTTTCGTTGGTAAAACATCGCAAAAAAACTTTCTCGCATTTAAGTATTTCACCGTAATGTTTGTTTCGAAAGCTAACGACAAAAAACGATTTGTCGGAATTTGTTCAAATTCGGCAATTTGGGAAAATTCTATAACTTCCGACCCGGATTATTTTGAGTTATGGCGAATCGTATAGTTTTCGGTTACTTATGAACTACATTTGAACAAAATTTAGTCAAATCGTTGTTTAAATTTGTTAAATTAGAGTTTTGAAAGTTTTTTTACCAAAAATCTTTTAATTTTAAACCATAAAAGTATAGAAATATGGCAAACCAAACTTGCAAAATTTCAACATTGGACAACCAATTTATCTCCAAAGATGTGTACAAATGGATAGACATTTAAGTAAAAACTACTTTTTTGAACTCAGTAGGTATAAAAAAAATGAATATTTCTATAAAAATTTCAAGATCGGTTTTTTGACATTGCAATAATTTTTTTCTATTAGTTGTACATTATCGGTAAATCGGTAAATCGGCGATGCCAAGTAAGATTTATTCAGTATTTTTACGATTTAATAACCAATTATAACTTTATTATATTACTAACTTTAACTTTGTAAAGATATTATACCAACGATACATATAGTTTGTAATTTTTTAAACTATTTAAACAATGGTTACATAGTGTTTATACTGAACAAGAAAACATAGAAAACTCTCCTTCCTTACCTTTCCTGGCTGCTCAATGATAACAATATGCGTTACTAAAGACACTCACTTAATAAAGAAACATAACCTTAAAGTAAAAAAGTCAACAGTTAAAAATCATATAACAGTTGGTTAAGATATAATTTTTAATCTAACAAAATAACTAATTTGTTTTATTAACAGCTGGTAGTGTACAACAATGGTATATTTTTCAGTCATAGCTGTTTATGATATAATTATTAATTCATTATTTTCTAACCAAAACCAATAAGAAAACGCAAAAGAATTCTACACTACCTTTACTAGAGAGTCGACAAATATCACGGCAATCAATGTAAACTTGTATACGGGAATCCACTTTTATAATAACAGATGTTTCCTACTGTAGGCCTACGTTAATCAGTTTGAAAATTAAAAAATAGTACTTTGAAAAGTTGGATGTACTGAGCATTTCTCGCTGATTTTTTTGTAACGGCTTCCAAGCTTAATATCCCAACCAAAAATATTAATGCGAGAGTTAAAGAGCTTAATACGGTACCATAGTTGAGTCAAAACCTTTGGGGGTTTTTTATGTTATTTTCTACTAATGAAAATCAGGTTAGCAACGTGTAAAAGTTCTCGAGTGTAACTAATATCAAAAACCAGAATTTATTCAACCATTCTTTCTGTAAACTAACTTTATTGAGGAACAGCGAAAATGTAAATTTTAGTTTTTTATCAAAAGATACATCTGAGATTTTTGTTTGTTTATAACAATCTTCCTTTATACAATAGCCCTTCATATTGGAAGTGTAAACGAAAGAAGTAAAAAAATTAAAACGCAATGAAAACAAATGCTTGAACTTTCTCACATCCAATTATCTCCCCCCACCCAAAATCCTTTGATGTTACTATTCCCCCCACACAAAAAAGCTTTCCGACGGTGATTTAAGTTTCTTTAATTGTTTTTAATCAATTTACTCCCAAAATTTAACTTCCTTTCGATTTACATTTTGTACGCTAATTGTCGTTGTATATCTCCATATGTACGATCGAATTATGACGAACATTTTTTGAAAAGTTAAGAACATTTTTAGTGTTTTCCGGTAACTCTCAAACGGAATTACTTTGGAACAATGTGAGTTAAAATTTTTTTGTGTGCTAACTAAACGTACTGTATTTAATCATAATCTTTAGAGCAAACTTTGAAAAAATCCTATTTTTAATATATTTTAGACTGAAAAGATGCTTTAAAAACGTTTTCTCAAAATTAAACGAAACATTGTCGTCAAACATATTTGTATTTCTAGAATACCGAACAGTCTTCTGTACATACTCACAAACGGATATACAACAAATTTAAAACTATTATTTTGAACTTAAGTGTTCTGAAAACAGACAATTGACTTTTTTGATTGATTTCTTATGATAATCATATTTTTTATAATCCGTATAGTGACAAAGTAAGTTGAAAAGCGAACTTAGTGGGTTGCACAGACAAAAAAAAGACAAAATAGTGAAAGTTGAAAACGAAACAAATCTATCAACGTTTAGGCTTCTGCATACATGTGCAGATTAGTTCACTAATTAACTTCACAAAGGGATTCGTGGGGCTTTAGAAATGATAATTTTAGAAACGGAAAGCGAGAAACGGGACTTGCGCATTTCGAAAATGAACACAGTTGCATAGTTGTCGGTTTTGAAAAAGGAACTTTTGAAATGTTTTTAGCTTCTTTGCTACAGACGGGAAAACAAAGTTACGTTTTCTGTTGTGATTTCGAAGACAGATATAATAAAATTATGAAAATTCGAAGGCAGTTTTATCTGTTTAAAAGTCATGCTTAGGTAACTATTACAAGGAGTTTTGTAAAGAAAGCTTACACAATTATTGGGAAAACTTTAGGTTATTTAAAAATCGTCGAATGTGATTCAAGTTTAAGTGATATCTCGAAATACGAAATACTAAATATCAATCAATGTTTACTTGCACTGTTTAAATATTACATGTAGATAAGAAAAACAATGCATAAACAGATATATTTAAATTTGAATGATCAAGTACAAAATTATTTATTATGCTTTATCATATGTAAAGCGATTAAAAAAATGAGGTAATTAATGATCAATCTTGAAATTGTGTCAGATATATTCGTTTTTGAGTCTTAAAAAGTGGTTCTTACACATGTACGTCAGGAAGTGTTTGTGTCTATATACATCGCTGAAGACTGTAATAACAGTTTGTAAGTACAGTTTGTTATATCTTATAACATCTTCTTAATTCTCACATAATTTCAGCCCTTTTCGTAAAATAAATGTTAACAATTATTTTCTCAATCGCATTTTATGTTTTTGATTAAATTTTGCTGAATAATCAATTTGTATTCAAACAAAAAGTACGTATCACATTGGATATTAAACAGAAAACAATGAATATTTTTAATTTTGCGAGGTTGGTACACTACTAAAATTGATATATAAATGAGTAATTCAAACAGTTGTAAAACGTTTTAAATAAAACAAAATTATCGTATCAAATTCGCTACTTTGAGTATAAAGGATATAAAGAAAATCTTACATGAACATTTTAAGCAAATTTTTTATAACTTCTAATCGGTTCTTTGTATTGACTTTATCGATCACTATGTTGGCCCAATTTTAAATAAACACAATTAAGAATAATTTTATCTCTTAAGAGCTCAAACAAATTTTAACAGTGTTTACTATAATCACCAAAAATTCCCTTCAAATAGCCTGATCGAAACTCTTACACGATTCTACCCGATTTAAATTCAAAGTTAACATCGATAAATCCACTTATTAATAACATAATTAATTTAATGTTATTGATACAAATGAAGTTAAACAATACCAAGTAATTGTGCCGTATTTTTACACAAACACAATACATACCGTCTGAAAAGATACAGGCAACGCTACAAACACAAACACAATGTTTACTAATTGCATGTTTATGACGAATGAACAGAAACAGCACTAATACTGATCCCTGAGGCACTCCATACTTTATACTAGGTACGTGTGTGAGGCCGCCCAACGTCCTTGGATGGTCGGCACCGTGTTCCTTGCTGGATGTTTCGTTTAATTGTCCAAAGTAATTAATCATTATTGATTTTAGTGCAGCGGGAAGGTCGATTATAATTGGGTCAAAACTCCCGATACTGCGCATGTGCCGTTATGTTGTAAACAATGATCAGATTGCCATTTTTAGGTTGAAGTAATTCGCGATAAGGTAATGTTGAGAATGTTGTTGGATTTTTTGAATTTTATACACTACAGTTTAAGGTAAAACAAATTAATAAGGTAATTTTTTAATAAATGCGTCTAACCTAAATGTGTGATTACAGGAGTTTTTAATGATTTTTTAAGTTTCATAATCCATAACTTACAAAATGGTAAGTCACACAGTTAGAAATGGTGTATTTTTTTAACTGTAGTGCTTAGGAGTTTTAAGAAATCACTCTAGGTGCTTAGGAGTTTTAAGAAATCACTCTAGGTCCAAGACAGACGCAAGAGTCAATTTAAAAAAAAAACGTTGCTGTGAAAGTGGTTATAATTAAAACTTTATTTATGATGCCAGTAGTTAAGCTAAAAATATTGAGCACAAATGAGAAGAAGATGTACTCATACGAAGCGATATATCTGTTTCTTCTAAACTCAGTAATGGAATCAAAATTACAAAAAAATACATTTTTTGTCTGTTTTTTTTAAAGAACTATCATAATTCTGTGTGAAGTAGTTCATTTTATTTGTGAGAGTTTTTCAATTTTTACTGAATAACATTGCATTATTTAATTATTAATAAAACGCATACAATTGTTGCCTTCGTTACATGACTAAACATAAGTGTATGGTAATTGATTCACTCGTTAATAGTATTCTATTACATTCACAAAAATAAACTTGTTGATTTCTCGACAACGGCAAAACCTTTTCTAGTTTTGATTTCACAACTGTTTTTTATTTATTTTTTAGAAAAAATTACATTAAACGTCAAATCAAATACCCGCTTCACAGTATAATTTTTATTTCTGGATTTAACTTCTTCATCTTGGGCATTGATCGTATAAAATTTTGGATCACGAAGTTAGATTTAGATTTATAATTTGTCGTATTGGTTTAAAAACAGTTTATTTGTCAAATTTACAAAACAGTGAGAGGGCCGTAAAACTAAACTGTACCTATAAACAAACTAACGACTTTTTATTTCATAATCGTTGTCTTGAAAGGCATTTTAAAAAGTAATTTTCCATCTGATCCTTTTTTAAACATTCTGATTTCACCACTCTAAATTTCGTCTGCATTAGCCCAAGTGTGCACAAGAGTCGGACGTTAAAAAAAATACCACTTTAATCAACATTAATATCTGTATATTTAAAATTTTTAAATTGCATTGGAAATACCAAAATGAATGTTCACTACAGCTGTATAATAAATTATCTTCATTTCAACGGATTTTTAAAATGTCTTTTTATGCAGCTTTTTTACAAACTAGTCGAAGCTGTTACCAAAATCGATGATCCCGATCGAAGCTGTTATTTTACTGTCCCGGTTAGAAAATCGGTGATCCCTGAGTCGAAGATCGAAGCTGTTATTTCACTGTCTCGGGTAGAAAATCGATGATTCCTGAGTCGATGATCGAAGCTGTTATTTCACTGTCCGGGTAGAAAATCGATGATTCCTGAGTCGATGATCGAAGCTGTTATTTCACTGTCTCGGGTAGGAAATCGATGATTCCTGAGTCGATGATCGAAGCTGTTATTTCACTGTCCAGGGCAGAAAATCGATGATTCCTGAGTTGATGATCGAAGCTGTTACTGCACTGTCCTGGGTATAAAATCGATGATTTCTGAGTCGATGATCGAAGCTGTTACTGCACTGTCCTGAGTATAAAATCGATGATTTCTGAGTCGATGATCGAAGCTGTTATTTCACTGTCTCGGATAGGAAATCGATGATCCCTGAGTCGATGATCGAAGCTGTTACTGCACTGTCCTGGGTATAAAATCGATGATTTCTGAGTCGATGATCGAAGCTGTTACTGCACTGTCCTGGGTATAAAATCGATGATTTCTGAGTCGATGATCAAAGCTGTTATTTCATTGTCCTGGGTAGAAAATCGGTGATCCCTGAGTCGATAATCGAAGCTGTTATTTCACTGTCTCGGATAGGAAATCGATGATCCCTGAGTCGATGATCGAAGCTGTTACTGCACTGTCCTGGGTATAAAATCGATGATTTCTGAGTCGATGATCGAAGCTGTTACTGCACTGTCCTGGGTATAAAATCGATGATTTCTGAGTCGATGATCGAAGCTGTTATTTCATTGTCCTGGGTAGAAAATCGGTGATCCCTGAGTCGATAATCGAAGCTGTTATTTCACTGTCCTGGGTAGAAAATCGATGATCCCTGAGTCGATGATCGAAGCTGTTATTTCACTGTTTCGGATAGGAAATCGATGATCCCTGAGTCGATGATCGAAGCTGTTACTGCACTGTCCTTGGTATAAAATCGATGATTTCTGAGTCGATGATCGAAGCTGTTATTTCATTGTCCTGGGTAGAAAATCGGTGATCCCTGAGTCGATAATCGAAGCTGTTATTTCACTGTCCTGGGTAGAAAATCGATGATCCCTGAGTCGATGATCGAAGCTGTTATTTCACTGTCTCGGATAGGAAATCGATGATCCCTGAGTCGATGATCGAAGCTGTTACTGCACTGTCCTGGGTATAAAATCGATGATTTCTGAGTCGATGATCGAAGCTGTTATTTCACTCTCCTGGGTAGAAAATCGATGATTTCTGAGTCGATGATCGAAGCTGTTATTTTACTGTCCCGGTTAGATTATTTTCTGCAATTCGCTAATCATAAAGGCCTAAATAACTCGAATCAAAGTAGATTCGGGAAACGAGGTGAAATACTCTTGAAATATTCTAGCTAGAAAGGTTATAACGGAAACTCACTCACAGCAAAATACAAAACAGCCATCATGGTAAGGGCCAGACTCGTGATCTTGAAATGAGCATCGAAATGACATCAATGTTTTTAATTTCAAGGTCCCAGATCTGTGACTTATCATGATGGCTGCTCCAAAAGTTAATTTTTCCGACGGAAATTTGCTTATCCCTTGGATGTTTTTCTATGAGTCATGTCATACAAATAGTAGTATTAGCACACTTACGGTCACAATATTTTCGGTTTAATTCAAACTTGACAAAGAATAGATTACGGTAACAGCTTGAACCAGCAAAACAGTTTCAAAATGGCGACCATTTCAAGTATTTAAAAATTAATAACTTTAGTGTTTTAAATGTTATTTGAACATCTGATTACACTATCGTAATAAACGTCAAACATTGCATAAATGAACGCTTTGAATTTTCAAAACCTGTTCAAATTAAAAAAAAACATTTTGACGGCGGTCAGGGTTCATATTCGTATTTCCAGTTTAATTAGAAAGTTCGAATCCTAGTATATGCAAATTTTAATGGCGAATATGATGGTAAAATTAAAATTTGAAAAAGAATAAGATAATAAAAAAAATACGTAGACTTATGGAAATTATTATTATTATATCTGCCATTGTTTCACTAATAACTATAAGAAATATTTGACCAAAACATTTAGAAAATATGATTTAAACCGAAAACTAAAAATCACCAAAATTAACGGAATTTGGCACTTTACACTAATATTAAATATTAGTTTAAGGGCACAATATGTTTTGTAAGTATAAGTATGGATCAAATTGAATATTTAAAAGACGGTATTTTCCCAACTTACAAGAAATAATAAACAAAAAATTATGAAAACTAGGTCAATTAATTCTCATGTAGCACACAATCACAGCGGCTTGTCTGATGATAATAACAATTACTTAGAGAACTAATAAGGGTATCTTCCCAATTATAATAAATTGTCCTTTTTCCTCTTGAGTATCTTTGGTATAAATTTTAAAAATAGTTCCTTAATTGCCCTTAAACACTATTATAAACTCTGCCTTAGTATTTACCTAAAATGATAGAAAGGGCGCGTTGAATATCTTAAAATGAATATTTTAAAAAAAGAATCTCGATTAAACGTCATTTTCAAGATCGATGGGGTCGACAGAAATAGACAACTCGTACTTTCGGCGATTTGTACAAATTACATTATTTATTAAAATGTATTTTGTTTACAAGCCAAGTTGAATTACCGTAACGTATAATATTTACTATGAATATCCGAAAACGTATTTAAAATATCCTCATTTCTCAATAATCACTCGTGGTGTAACAATTTTCGTGAAACCTTAAGAAAAAAAAATCAAGATGGTAAACTTGCCATTTTGTGTCTAACTTTGACAAATTTTCCCACGAATCCCCCCAATTTAACCATTTTAGTTAAGTATATAACCTATATAGGCTATAAATAATTTTAGTTATTATTGAAAGCGACTATCTATAAAAAAACGAAAATTTAACGGTTCTATAAGTTTTTATGGTCTTTGTTAATTTTAGGGTATCGGTTCTGGGTAATCGTCTAATTTCTAATAAAAAAACGAAAATTTAACGGTTCCATAAGTTTTTATGGTCTTTGTTAATTTCAGGGTATCGGTTCTGGGTAACCGTCTAATTTCTAATAAAAAAACGAAAATTTAACGGTTCCATAAGTTTTTATGGTCTTTGTTAATTTCAGGGTATCGGTTCTGGGTAACCGTCTAATTTCTAATAAAAAAACGAAAATTTAACGGTTCCATAAGTTTTTATGGTCTTTGTTAATTTCAGGGTATCGGTTCTGGGTAATCGTCTAATTTCTAATAAAAAAAACGAAAATTTAACGGTTCCATAAGTTTTTATGGTCTTTGTTAATTTTAGGGTATCGGTTCTGGGTAATCGTCTAATTTCTAATAAAAAAAACGAAAATTTAACGGTTCCATAAGTTTTTATGGTCTTTGTTAATTTTAGGGTATCGGTTCTGGGTAACCGTCTAATTTCTAATAAAAAAACGAAAATTTAACGGTTCCATAAGTTTTTATGGTCTTTGTTAATTTTAGGGTATCGGTTCTGGGTAATCGTCTAATTTCTAATAAAAAAAACGAAAATTTAACGGTTCCATAAGTTTTTATGGTCTTTGTTAATTTTAGGGTATCGGTTCTGGGTAATCGTCTAATTTCTAATAAAAAAAACGAAAATTTAACGGTTCCATAAGTTTTTATGGTCTTTGTTAATTTTAGGGTATCGGTTCTAGGTAACCGTCTAATTTCTAATAAAAAAACGAAAATTTAACGGTTCCATAAGTTTTTATGGTCTTTGTTAATTTTAGGGTATCGGTTCTGGGTAATCGTCTAATTTCTAATTAAAAAAACGAAAATTTAACGGTTCCATAAGTTTTTATGGTCTTTGTTAATTTCAGGGTATCGGTTCTGGGTAACCGTCTAATTTCTAATTAAAAAAAACGAAAATTTAACGGTTCCATAAGTTTTTATGATCTTTGTTAATTTTAGGGTATCGGTTCTGGGTAACCGTCTAATTTCTAATAAAAAAACGAAAATTTAACTGTTCCATAAGTTTTTATGGCCTTTGTTAATTTCAGGGTATCGGTTCTGGGTAACCGTCTAATTTCTAATAAAAACACGAAAATTTATCTGTTCCATAGGTTTTTATGATCTTTTCATAAAGGTATTAGTTTTGGGTCCAACATGTTGACCGTCTAATTTTTAATCTGACTTCCCAAAGAAACGTCACCGTTAATTCATGGATATACCATCTACTTGCAGTACAGAATAATTAAATTAATTTTAATAAATAGCAAATCATACTTTCACAAGAAATCCAGCCAGATGCAGAAAATGGCAAAGAAACACTTTTAAAACAACACTGAACAGCATCTTGTTTTAGTAATTCGTTGAGTCACAGATTGAAACACAACAGTACAAAGCACAGTTCGAACAAAGACCAGCTGTTTGTGTTACAAATAAGTTAATTACGTAATTACAATAAATGCATTTAAATTGGAGAGTCTTAGTGAACATACGTACACTAACAAACATCTCACAGCTTTAAGTAAATACAGAATATTGTAAGGAACGCAATTTACATGTTAACACTTAGGCCTAGATGTTATGTGTTTAAATTGTTCTGAAGCGATGCTAAATAGGCAATAGGCAATAACGTTCCCGCAAATTAATAATATTTCACAGCTAAAGGCATCTTAATATGTAGAATGTGCCTTGGTCACTTGCATAAAAGATGATACGTCGGTCATTGACCGAGTTCTTATTTTTTTACGTCGTATAAATGTATTTGAATTACTCTAGTCATAGTTTTTTTTTGTGTTTAACGTCCGACTATTGTGCACACTTGGGCTAATGCAGACGTTGGGATAATTTATAGCGTATGAAAATGCCAAGCCCTGGCCGGGAATCGAACCCGGATCCTCGGGGTGAAAGCCTAGTACGGTATCATCTAGACCACCGAGGCGGCCTCTAGTCATGGTATTGTTGAACAGCATAACAGTGTAAATATACTTTTTTTTTAAATTAAAATATTAAGCAATATTAATTGTATTTAAAATATTAAAATTAAATTAAATATTTGTTTTGTTTTCAAATTTTTATTTCAGTTAATCCTTCTTTATTAAGTTTATATATTTAAATAATATAATCTAGTTTTAGTGGCTATAGTGTTTTAGTTTTAGTACAGTATTAACAATGTTTAGATTTAGTGTCCCCCCCATATTTTGCTGTACGGCGATAGTAGCCTTCATGTGCTTTTCGCCAAAAGCCGTAATTAAAAACAAATGCATAAAAAATGTCCGCAGCTCGGTAGGTATCGGCAGATAGCAGATAGACACGGTGATAATGTAGGAATATTTAAAACGATCGGAGACATGTTGCCCAAATTGCAATTATCAGGAGAATAATTAAATCAGGTATAGAAATTTTAAATAAAAACAAGTTAGAGTTCACAAAAGTATCGAAAGTATACTTAGTTATCGAAAGCTAACATTGGTTAGGTTGATTATAGCTTTTTACCACTCGTTTCTGAAATATATTTTTTATCCATCTTAATCATATTATAATTCACAAAGTTTGTGTATTTGTTATTCAATTACGCTTTAATCACTGGACCAATTGAGATGAAATTTGGTATGAACATGGTTTAGATACCTGAGATAAACATAGGCCTAAACACATTTCAACTTAATTATTTAGTATTTACGAGTTTCGTGACAAGTGTTAATTGTATAACACTGACGTTTTATACATTTATTATATATTGGTAGTTGTGAATAATAATGTTTAAATTATTTTAATTGTCATCCCAATCCAACTTAATTATTTAATATTTAGTTCTGTGACACGTATAAACTATTTTGATTTTGAAAATAGACTATAAATTTTACTATCGATTTATTATAATTGCGGGCAAATCCGCAACAGGTAACAGCTAGTTTATAATAAATAAAAATTATGATTATAAATGAGTATTAGAATTATATTTTTTTTGAAAATTATAAAGTCTTTCAGCTTAAACTTAGAAAAAAACGTCGTTGTTAAGTTATTGTAACTACTGTCGGCCATGTTGAATCTCTTTCGTTTAAACTAATACAAGTTAACAGTACATAATACTCTGCTATGTCTTTCGTAAAATTTTATTTTTAGTATATCGTTTTATAGGTCTTGTGTTTATCTTATTGTAGCTCTCCTGTTCATGGCACGTTTTCCAATTTTTAATTGTTTTTACATTTATCGTATTTATTGGTTTCAAGGTTACAGAATGAATAAAATTGTGATCATTAAGGGTCACATTATATCTTTATCACTAGCTCCAAGGTAAATTTCTTACGGATACAATGTCTTTGTTTATTTACAAGTCGTGCAAGTAGTTCCAAATTATGACGCATTTGGCTGAGCGTTAGTGTCAATATCTAACAAAAATATGGCAGGCTTGCAAAACAAAAGCGTTTACCTTTCAAAATTTAGCTGTGTTTTTTTTAACAATGGGTTTTATTGTCAAAGGTTAACCGGGCAGCATTACCTTGATAGGAAGAGACGCAATTACAAGAAAATAAAAACCAAATTACCGTGAATCAGGCAAAACAATGTAAATAAGGGTTTTGCGACATTGACCCATTGACACTGACCTATTGTAGGACTGGCGGTGTTTGCAGTCTAGGACCTCGGCAGCACATTACCGTACTGCATGCAACCCGTATGCGACAGCGAGGACATCGGGGAGTCTAGGCTGCTTTGGTCATGGTCAGCTTACAAGCAATAAATAGCAAGATTATGAATGTCGTTGTTTATTTTTAGTATTGTATTTTGAGCAGGTAAAATATTATTAGGAGGACTATACAGTAGTTGAATGTACGTTGGGTTGGATTTATTTCTCCAACAATAACGATTAGTATATTCACAATAATGTTCCGGAGGTTTATTGATTGGATGCGTCATCTACATCTACAAAACCAAGAGTTCATATATGTACGTCAGGAATATAAATATAAATCACTGCTTGGACAGTCATGGAATTTCACATGAATACTTTTTAGATTCTGAATCAGGTGTATTGGAGTTAAGCAGCGTGTGAAGGAAATCTTTTCAATAGTATCACAAACTCGTGAAGAACTGAACTATATAGGAAATTGAAATTAGGTTCAGTGTATAAGAATTACCAGGGAGCCATGCGAAATTTCGCACTATGAAATGTTTAAGTAAACACAGCCTTTTGAATAACAGTAGTCATTGGGGTGAGGGCGGTAGTTGGAAGGAGGGAAAACATGATTAAAAAAGTAAAGCGATCGATTAACAATAGATAAATGCACGAGGAAGGAGAAATCACAAATATATTTGTGTAAAAACAGTGCCCAAAACACGTGTTTGGTATTCAAAATGCTTGTCCCGGACTTGTAGGACGGGTTGGGATAGGGAACTGTCAGTAGGGCAACATAACCTGTAAGTTTAATGACATTTAAGTAAATATTGAATTTGTTCTAAGCACGTTATGCAAAAATGTGGAATTTTAAATGGGATTGTCTGTTCGTGATTAATAAGTTAGCTTCGTAAAATACAAAATATTGTATTATTTGTGATACCGCGCATGCGCATCCATGATTCCGTTTTGCCTAGCTCTTTTAATTTTCCACAAAAAATAAGTTTTAATGCAAAATAGTTTTGCAATGCCAAAAGCTGGTTAAAAAATCTTTCTCATTTATGCTTTTATGCTGAGAAAAAGGGATGTTTTCTCGAGAAAGAATAATATGATTTGCATGCGGACATGTTGGAGAAATGCAGATGGCTATTGAAACTAAGAGGTAACTTATTGAAACTTTATTTCAGACCGTTTAAAAGAACTGATTTCCAATGCTCCTTGTGTAACTTTGACAAAATAAGTCTGTTCCACTCCTTGCGGTGTGTTCCGTTTTAACTGAATTGAGAAGAAGATGGCTGAAGTCAGACTTGCTGAAGTTATCTTGTTAAATGAAAAAGACTGGACTTCACTCAACTACTGAAGACAAGCGTGGCAGTACAGATCTGGTGTAGTGAGTGCATGTAATTACTGTTTAATTTCAAATCAATAAAACGTTACAGAAGGGATTATTGTTCATAATGTTAAAGATTTAAGCTTTATAAAAAATCATTATTTGTTAAATTTTGTATAAATTTTATGATTGAGGTTTAAAAACGATTTTGTGTAAAAAAAAGAAAATATATTTTTTTTCTATTATAATGAGTTAAGTTTTGAAAGGTGACTCTCTTGACGGCCATTAGCCATGGTTGTGTCTTTATATATATATTTATTTATATTTGTTTTATTACATTGTGTAAATTGGGTTTTAATTCATTGTAGAAGTTTACCTATCTATCTACTAGATCAGGTTTTTTGCAATTTCATTTGTCGAATCAATGTAAAATTATTGTACAATAATTATAGCACTGTTATATGTAAACAAGCAGACGGGAACCTAAATTACTATGTTAACTATCAGTATATGGTATTTACAGGTCCTTCAGTTATGCATTGTTCGTTCAATTTAACATAATCTTACTACAATTCACTGATATATTAAAAAGCGATTCCTGTACTTTTTAAAATGTTTTCAAGTATTTAAAACCATTAAATTTCACGGTCACTTTACAGTCACTTTGTTCTTTTCAACGATTACATTATCGTAGTAACGCACAGTTATTCAGGCAGTCAGTAATAAAGTAGCTGTTATCACTGATCCGGAAAAATGGTATTGGATTCGGTATTAAGATCAAATTGAACCGATATATTTTAAAATAGCAGTAGTTTTTGAACCCATAATTGATTTGGTTTACTGTTTGAACTATTTAAAAAGTACTGCGATAGTAAAAAAATCGGCTAAATTTTGATGAATAAATTTGACTTTAGATCAGTAGGCAATTTTCCTTTAGTTGAGTAAAATTAGGCCTACAAATTATTTCAATAATTTTACAAGTTATATTTATTAATTTCTATTTAAAGTACTCCTTTTTAAGTAGCACACTTTCACTACGTACTATCAGTAGGTGCATTGATTGCCATTTTAGGAAGATTTATTCAATGATACTATTATTTACATTAATTTGAGATAAGTCGTAACAAAGTAATTTTACCGGAAGGTGAAATTAGAAAGAATTATTTTATGTTTTAACTATAATTTTTTGAAAATTTCGTATTTAATTTATTGATAGAAAAATTTTACTTTTACATTAAAAACAATTTAAATGTTTGGCCTAGAAACTTACACATAAATTCACATTCAGGCATACTTTTTTAACAAAAGATTGTTTATAATTTAAATAGAATTACTCACATTTGTTTAGATTTAGCCAATGTTCTTTCTGATTATTATCTAGAACAGTGAGACTTGCTCAAGAATCGGGTCAAACGATTTCAAAATATTGTCTATATTTAACTAGAACAAACGGGATCGCTATAAATCAAAAGATGAAAAAACTCGCCTTAAACTATTAGAAAAATGATAAATTGATATATTTTTGAAGTAGTTACATCAAATTTCGCTCAAACTTTGGTAATATTTTAAGATTCAAAACACCATTCAGTGATTTAATCTTGAACCGTATATTCCTGTAAATTTCAAATCCAGTAGGTCTACACTGATTTAAATTATAATTGCTTAATAAATGCTCAAAATTTGTTTAAAATCTCAAGAATCGATTTGAAAATAAGCCAAACATAAAGCCACGAATCGATTTTGAGTAAATAAAGTTCCTATTTGAGGCGCCAGAGCGCTTGCATCTGTGGGTTGAATTCCCCTAAGACAAAATATTTTATTTTTTTACCCGCAGCTCCTAAGCAGGATTTTTTAAAGGAAAATGTAAGTTGTGTAGGGTTCTGTACCGTTTTTTTAAAATGTGAAGTTTACATTTTTTTAAGAAAATTTAATTTATTTTGAGAAGTTTTGCACCATTTAGTTCTAAATAGAATGCAAATACAAGTTAGCAAAAGTAGTGTTCATTTCCTAATAAACCTTCAGCCACGTCCCCAGAGCGGATGCACGTGTGGGTTTTAATTCTCCTCAATCCTCCTCCCGACAGGATCGATATGTTTACATTAGTGTTCCGATTTGATTGCATTTCTCGTCCGACTGCTCTCTCTCTCTTTTCTCTCTCTCTCTCTCTCAATCTCTCTCTCTCTCTCTTCTCTCTCTCTCTCTCTCTCTCTCTCTCTCTCTCTCTCTCTCTCTCTCTCTCTCTCTCTCTCTCTCTCTAAAACACACACACACCGCAACCCAGAAACCAATATTATTTTTACCCGACAAAAAATCCTGTGCATATTTTCCCATAAAAAAATCGGTTGCATTTCAGGAAACAAAACTTCAATCAGTGTGCGAAAGTTTAAAGAAACGAAATTCAGTAAAGGAAAACCTGTAGTTAGAGTTTATATTTGAACTTATTTAAAAAAAATATTGTTCTTTTTTATTTAACGAAATTTTTGTTTTCGAAAAATTAAAGGTAGTTTCGAGCTAGCTTATATAAGAGACAAAACAAAACTACATGCCTAATTTCACTGGAATTAGTTTGGTGTCCAGCGAAATGCTCGTCACAGACAACCAAGTAAAACCACTTTCCTATAACCGATTTTTTCCGTAACCTCCATTTTACTTTGCATTTTAAGAGAGTAAAATATATATTTTTATTTCTATTTAATGTTTCCATAAAATGAGTTCTGATTTATAAACATCGGTTCACATCTTTAGGATAGTTTTCCAAAATACAAAATATGTTTGGCAAATAAATCTGTAGATTTTTGCGCTCTTTTACCGATGCTTAAGAACTAAATGTGTGTAATATGGAAACCTTCACAGCCGATTTTGATAATAACTCGTAGTACAAAGAACAGTCAACTTTACAATAAGTTCTTAGTTAATACACAGAGCGCTCCAAGACAACGCTAGTAACTTTTTCCGCCAATTTAACCGGTAATCGTAATATATACGAAAAATGTTACTGGACAAACTTTATTTGGAAATTTTGTCCTCATTCTCCACGAACCGGTAAAAATTTGGATATTTTCCCGTCCAGCCAGCAACTGCACTCTTAACGTTGAATCAGAATCCACCGTCTTAACAATGAAGTGAATAGGGAAAAAACTTACACATAGGCATAAGTCTTCGGGTTTTAAACAATGTACCTTCGTATCAAATTTCGAAACAATCGGTCAATGCGTTTGCTTAAAAATAAGTATACTCATCATCATTAAATTAACTTGAAACGGAAGTAAATGGAAAAAATGTTGCACACACGTCATTTGGGCCTAATGAAAAGACCTTCGTATCAAATTTCAAAACAATCGGTCAATGCGTTTGCTTAAAAATAAGTATACTCATCATCATTAAATTAACTTGAAACGGAAGTAAATGGAAAAAATGTTGCACACACGTCATTTGGCCCTAATGAAAAGACCTTCGTATCAAATTTCAAAACAATCGGTCAATGCGTTTGCTTAAAAATAAGTATACTCATCATCATTAAATTAACTTGAAACGGAAGTAAATGGAAAAAATGTTGCTCACACGTCATTTGGACCTAATGAAAGGACCTTCGTATCAAATTTCAAAACAACCGGTCAATGCGTTTGCTTAAAAATAAGTACACTCATCATCATTAAATTAACTTGAAACGGAAGTAAATGGAAAAAATGTTGCTCACACGTCATTTGGGCCTAATGAAAAGACCTTCGTATCAAATTTCAAAACAATCGGTCAATGCGTTTGCTTAAAAATAAGTATACTCATCATCATTAAATTAACTTGAAACGGAAGTAAATGGAAAAAATGTTGCTCACACGTCATTTGGACCTAATGAAAGGACCTTCGTATCAAATTTCAAAACAATCGGTCAATGCGTTTGCTTAAAAATAAGTACACTCATCATCATTAAATTAACTTGAAACGGAAGTAAATGGAAAAAATGTTGCTCACACGTCATTTGGGCCTAATGAAAAGACCTTCGTATCAAATTTCAAAACAATCGGTCAATGCGTTTGCTTAAAAATAAGTATACTCATCATCATTAAATTAACTTGAAACGGAAGTAAATGGAAAAATGTTGCTCACACGTCATTTGGACCTAATGAAAGGACCTTCGTATCAAATTTCAAAACAATCGGTCAATGCGTTTGCTTAAAAATAAGTACACTCATCATCATTAAATTAACTTGAAACGGAAGTAAATGGAAAAAATGTTGCTCACACGTCATTTGGACCTAATGAAAGGACCTTCGTATCAAATTTCAAAACAATCGGTCAATGCGTTTGCTTAAAAATAAGTATACTCATCATCATTAAATTAACTTGAAACGGAAGTAAATGGAAAAAATGTTGCTCACACGTCATTTGGATCTAATGAAAGGACCTTCGTATCAAATTTCAAAACAATCGGTCAATGCGTTTGCTTAAAAATAAGTACACTCATCATCATTAAATTAACTTGAAACGGAAGTAAATGGAAAAAATGTTGCTCACACGTCATTTGGACCTAATGAAAGGACCTTCGTATCAAATTTGAAAACAATCGGTCAATGCGTTTGCTTAAAAATAAGTATACTCATCATCATTAAATTAACTTGAAACGGAAGTAAATGGAAAAAATGTTGCTCACACGTCATTTGGACCTAATGAAAAGACCTTCGTATCAAATTTGAAAACAATCGGTCAATGCGTTTGCTTAAAAATAAGTATACTCATCATCATTAAATTAACTTGAAACGGAAGTAAATGGAAAAAATGTTGCTCACACGTCATTTGGACCTAATGAAAGGACCTTCGTATCAAATTTCAAAACAATCGGTCAATGCGTTTGCTTAAAAATAAGTATACTCATCATCATTAAATTAACTTGAAACGGAAGTAAATGGAAAAATGTTGCTCACACGTCATTTGGACCTAATGAAAAGACCTTCGTATCAAATTTCAAAACAATCGGTCAATGCGTTTGCTTAAAAATAAGTATACTCATCATCATTAAATTAACTTGAAACGGAAGTAAATGGAAAAAATGTTGCTCACACGTCATTTGGACCTAATGAAAAGACCTTCGTATCAAATTTGAAAACAATCGGTCAATGCGTTTGCTTAAAAATAAGTATACTCATCATCATTAAATTAACTTGAAACGGAAGTAAATGGAAAAAATGTTGCTCACACGTCATTTGGACCTAATGAAAAGACCTTCGTATCAAATTTGAAAACAATCGGTCAATGCGTTTGCTTAAAAATAAGTATACTCATCATCATTAAATTAACTTGAAACGGAAGTAAATGGAAAAAATGTTGCTCACACGTCATTTGGACCTAATGAAAGGACCTTCGTATCAAATTTCAAAACAATCGGTCAATGCGTTTGCTTAAAAATAAGTACACTCATCATCATTAAATTAACTTGAAACGGAAGTAAATGGAAAAAATGTTGCTCACACGTCATTTGGGCCTAATGAAAGGACCTTCGTATCAAATTTGAAAACAATCGGTCAATGCGTTTGACCAAAACTGCGTAACCAAATGCCAAACAGTCGAGTTGAAAAAGAGTGGATTAATTCAATGTTTGCTACTTTTAAATTATTTCTTAACATTAATAATGATTAAAAATTAAATTATTTATAAACATAACACAAATATTTGTACAGTAAAATATCCAGATTGTCGTTTATTAGCAAATTTTTTCTCCACTTTTGTTTTTTTTCAAACAATTGTATTTTGTTTTAATTGAACTCCCGATATTTTTGGTTTTAAAATACACGTCCAAATAATTGGACGGCCAAGTGGACGGGCAACTATTTTTAATTAACACACGCAAATTAATAAAATACAAATTTTTGTCCTGCTTCGCGAAAACCCACAATTATAAAATTAATTAAACGCTGGCGATCGTTTGATTTTTAACAAAATGAAAATAAAAACTATGCTGGCGTTTTTATTGTTAGTGTTTGTTTATCTGTCGGCAGTGGTTTAATTAAAATGTCTGCTGACTTGGTTTTATTATTAGTGACGGCTCGTTGTCACAAAATGCGCAAAAATTCTGTCATTGTTTATTTATAACATAAAAAATTGTAAATTGTGCAATTATTTTTCATACTCTTCTATCGCCTCGCTCAGAGTTAAGAACTAGTGTGACGGTAAAAATAACTGACCGTTTTGTGTCATAAATTGAAGTGTATTATGTTCAGCTTGAATAAAAGTAAAATTCCAAACACTGAACAAACTTTTAATTTACTTTTTTCCTTAAAAAATCCTTAAAAATAAAGTATATCATGTTTTGAAGTAGATAATACGAGCGAACTGTGACAGAAGGAAGCTCCCCTGGATCTCCTTCAGTAAATCCTTCTCGATCGGTTGAAGATAAACTACCTACACGTGTTAGGGAGTTATGGGAAAATATTGAGAATATAAATAGTTTCTCAAAATCGGTTTAGTTTTTTTCACATATGACATTTTTTTATAACTGAAGTTACTGTACTAAACTTCCAATTAAATTGTTTGAGGGTAAAAATAGCTCAACAGAGATAGCAGTTTAATTTCAATCCTGAATCGTAGGAAATTCCCATTGAAAAATGTGGTATTTGAGGGCCATTAGGGTAAAACCCAGGCGCGGTGTCAGAAATGAACACCGATTCTGACCTGTGGATTACTTTATTCAGTTTGAATCAAACCTACTAAATTTGCAAAAGTCAGAGTGCACTACACACTTTGGTTTCATGTGTATCAAATTTGGCACATCGATTTCGGTAATAGCTTGGACAAGTTCGTTAACCAGTAAAATTCATTTTACAGTTTCCAAATGTCGACTGTATCATATCTTTTAAAAATTCATAAATTATTTATTTATTTTTCTTAAATCTGATTTCCTTACCGTATGATAAAATTTCATAAAACAACATTTTAAATTTTCAAAATCCTTTAGATTTAAAAAAAATAATTTGACGGCAGTCAGGTTAATTTTTGTATTTTCAATGTAATTGAAAATTTTAAAATGCTAATGTATGCCGATTTTATAGCAGATTATGATATAAATTCAAAAACAGAATATGGTAAAAAAAAGTACTTCTAGCACGTCAGCGAGACAGCTGAATGCCTAGGTTATTTCGTATTTTTACACTCCTAGTTATAAATCGTAGTTAATGTATTAGATTAATGAGTTAATGAGACTGTAAGGATAATGTTTGTAGGTTTAATGAGATTGTTTAATTAATGTGATAGTAAGGATAATATTTGTAGGTTTAATGTGATTGTTGAATTAATGTGATGGTAAGGATAATGTTTGTAGGTTTAATGAGATTGTTGAATTAATGTGATGGTAAGGATAATGTTTGTAGGTTTAATGAGAATGTTTAATTAATGTGATGGTAAGGATAATGTTTGTAGGTTTAATGAAATTGTTGGGTTAATATGATTATGGGGTTAATGTGTTTGTTAAGTTAATGAGGTTGTTTGGTATGTGATTGTTGTGTTAATAAGATAATTGTGTTGACGTTTTAAATTCCTTTTAAGCTTTTTGTGGCATTTTGTACAAATTTTTCTTGATACAAATATTTAGCTTACGTTAATAGCACAAAGTATGAATACAATTTTCAGTTTTATAAGTATTATAAGAAAACAAGACATAGTTTGAGTCATTGTTTTTGTTGTTGTTTTTCATTTAAAAACGAAGATTTTACATTTTATATTTATTCGGTATACGTACGGAATTTAGTTCTCGATCCTTTGTATGCGCACAAAATGAGACTTGGTAATTTTTAAAGTGATAAGGCAGACATTTGTGTTGTTATTTTGGAAGAAATATCTTCACATACATTTTGTTATTGTGCTTACAGCCTAACGATATTGTTTACCTAATTGAATGTTGGAATGTTTGTGTAATACGGTTTACTCGATTTTTTAAAATTCTATTTAAGTATAATACTCCTTACATTTAAAATAAATTGTATGTGAACTAGTTTAATACATGAATGTTTTGTAAACCACTCTAGCCCCCTCCTGTATGTGTGGCATCAAATTACTAATTACTTAACATTGGTACCACCTATTACCTTAAAATACTAAAATGTTAATTAGAAATCACATAAAATTATTAATTTATACTACAGTAGGGCTGTTTTTCAAGGGTTTTTGATAACTTATATATAGGCTATATATAATATAAGGTACTCAACAGAAGCACCCAACGTTCATGAATATTAATTAAATATGACTCTATAAACATTACAAAACATGGTACGAAAGAGCGGATTACGGGCGCATGTTTCCACTATTTTACAAGAGTAATAGAAGGGTGTTAGTTTTTTTATGTGTTGTTATTTAATGTTGATATAACTCACTATACGGCGTATAGAAATGGCTTTGTAGAAAAATTAACGATTTTAATATTTTAAATTATTTATCCGTTTTCACATCCCGTGAGTCAAAAAGAAAGGTTTTCTTGGGATTTTATTGATTTTAATGTGGTATACACATCGCTCGGTACTAAACTATTTGATGCAATTTGGTGTGTTCGTCTAGTTTACCCATAATTTAAGACCATAAATTTTCAATTTTTATTTTAAACCTGTTAAAAATATTGTTTTCTCAAAATCGGCTCTAACGATGTTGCTGAAATTTAGTTCATAATTACGAAAAAGAATATCGATCGCAATGTGTTTAAAACTGAAAAACAAACTTCAAAATTCGTTTCATACACGGCCTTCTATATAACGTTTTACAAATATGCTAATGAACACAATTTATTTAATATAAATTTATGGTTCACGAGGAAAATAAATGTTTCAGAAATAAAATAAACCTTTTCTGTTGTTGGTTTGTTTACATGTTTTTAATTTATTCAGCGTAAATTTGTTTTATTGCATATTCGGAACACTGACCCGAGAAATAAAAGTGCAGCCTACGACCAAATTTTAAAAAAATTAAACATATTTTATAATTTTATTAAATCGATAAATTTTTGTAATCATTGTAACGTCACTTCCGTACTGTCAGTCGAAGCTTCCGTAACGTGATTGTACACAACACTAAAATCATTTGACTCCAGCAGTGCTGTGTGCATTTGATTCGAACGTAATTTAAACACGTGGTAATGCGTTTCCCATGACAGATCGATGACCTTTATGTATATCTGCCGTATGAAACGATTATAGAGTCATACAGTAACCTATTCATCTAACTTATTCATTCTAATTACAAAATTTATTAAACGTAATTACTTCCCAACCTGTACACGTGCGACAGAGAGAGAGGGAAATAGTAATTAATTCTACTGAAACATCGCAACGACCTACCTAGAGAAATACAAAGTGCCCATTATCGCATGTAATTGCGTTTACTTGTGCCTGTTTAAAACTCGCATTAAATGGAAAAAACTGACTGAAGATGTTTTAATTTAGAAACGTGCCTTGAACAGTTCTGAATACTGTAGTTTGTATTTTAAGTACGTGAAGATTTAATTTTAATGAGGTATTAATAATATAGTGGTGACGGAAAATTGCGTTTTCAGTATTTTTTTTATTACATTTAGCTGAAATGTTGGCAACACTGATAGCGGCAAAAGAAATATTTCGTTTGAAAGTGACGTTGTTAGCCGTGAGTAAGCTAATTCTAAAAGTTAAGTTAATTATTTTTCTCTTAATTTATGACAGTTTTATTCCTAAACATTGAATGATTGAAAGTGAAACATTGAAATGTTTTTAGTGTTTGGATGTCACAAATAAAATTTTGTGAAACATGTGAATAAATTGGATAAAACGATTTTCAATAATTATAATTTCCATGTTTTAAAATGACGATTTTCTCATTTTTTAAAGTACAAAATCAACATTTCGGAATAAATAATATTAAAATGTATGTTTACTTAAAGAATTTTTCAGGAATAGAGGCCAATAATGTTTTACACGGTGCTTTTCATTGTTATAAAAACTTCACTCTTAATTTTCTAGGTCTATAATACCAATCGGCTTTATTGTTTTAATAATGTTCCGTTAGCAAGCTCAGTTGAGACCTTTTATAACTTCAGAAACAAGTTATTTATATATACGAGGTGTGTTCAGAAAGTAACGAGAATTTTAATTTTTTGAACAAAATATTTATTTATTCTTCTACATTAATGTTGTCGCCTTCAAAATAGTCCCCATTTGGAGATTATGCACTTGTGCCAGCGCTTCTTCCAATCCTCGAAACATTTCTCAAACTCGTTCTTTGAGATAGCCTTTAGTTCTTTCAGCGATGCGCTTTTAATGTCATCTACGGCTGTAAACGACGGCTCTTTAAGGTTCTCTTTATTTTTTGAAATAGGAAAAAGTTACAAGGAGCCATGTCTGGCGAATATGGAGGCTGGGGCATCGTTACAGTACTGTTTTTTTTGCCAAAAATTCACAAACAAGCAATTAAGTGTGAGCTAGTACATTGTCGTGATGCAAAAGCCATGAATTGTTTTTCCACAGATCCGGGCGTTTTTTTCGGATTGCTTCACGCAAACTGGGTTGAACTTGTAGGAAGTACTCCTTATTAACCGTTTCACCTGGTGGCAGGAATTCATGATGCACTATGCCATTAATATCGAAGAACACAGTCGAACCTTCACATTCGACCGCATTTGTCGAGCCTTTTTCGTTCTTGGCGAGCCAGAATGCCTCCACTGGGATGATTGAGCCTTAGTTTCCACGTCATATCCGTAAACCCATGTTTCGTCATCGCTTATAATACGTTTTAGTAATTCGTTGACTTCATTTAGTGACTCCTGAGCAACTTCTATTTGCCGCTGTTTTTGTTCAAAATTCAACAATTTTGGAACTAATTTTGCTGCCAAGCGTTTCATACACAAAACATTGGAAAGAATGTCATGACATGATCCAATCGATATGCCAACATCATCAGCGACTTCTCTAATTGTGATTCGGCGTTCGTTCATAATAATTTCGTTCACTTTTTCCACGTTTTCATCGATTGTTGATGTGTAGGGGCGTCCAGGGCGTTCGTCATCTTCACCGTTTTCACGGCCTTCTTGGAAACGCTTATACCACTCGTAAACTCTTGCTTTACTCATAGCAGACTCACCATAGGCCTTTGTTAATATTTCACACACTTTGTTACATTTTATTCTATCTTTTACGCAAAATTTGATACAAATTCTTTGATACATTTCTTTTAACAAACGAAAATCGCCGAGCTCATAAAAACACGTCTAACCTTAGTGGCTGTCACAGACAAAGTCAACAATGAAACCAGCTGAAAGTTTTATCATACTTCAAGGGCATCTATACAAACATAGGAAAAAAAATGTTTGACACTCCGACTCTCCAAGCCCGTGAAATTTAAAAATTCTCGTTACTTTCTGAACACACCTGTATTATTATATTATAGATTATATATATAGTAGATACTATATATGTATATATTATAGATGTATTATATATAGATGTATATATTATCTATATACTGTAGATTATATATATATATATATATATATATATATATATATATATATATATAATCTAATTCATATTATATTTCTGGAAGTTTGTGTTTGTTTGTTTGTTTGTTTGTTATTCAATCACGCTTTAACCACTGGACCAATTGAGATGAAATTTGGTACGAATATGGTTTAAGTGTCTGAGATACACATAGGCCTATTCTCGTTTTACAAAACGTCATTATACTACTTACCCAGCCCAAAATAACTATTAGTATTTAGTTTTGTAATATGTGTTAACTGTAGTTATTTAATGGACCTGAGATTTAGGTACCTGAGATGAACATAGATTCAATCATATTTTAAGAATGTTAATCTGTGTTTTATTTATTGCAAAATTATTGCTTTTAATGTAACATTTTCAATATTTTAGTTGAAATTTTTTTCAAAACTGACTTTAATTTGTTACTTTGTGTTGAATTTTCAATATTAAATGTAAAAAAATCCCTACTCAGAGTGCCAATTGTAAGGTAGTATATATATTTGTATAATTACATTATATGAAAAAATGGTAAATATGCAGTGTAGCATATCGTGGATTTTTCGATATTTTTGTTACTAAAAAGCTTTATTATGTGCCCAAAAGCAAGAATCCAAAATATGAAAGCACGAGAAGTACGATAACATTCGAAAATAATAAAATTGACCTACATAACCTCAAAATTGCTAACCGGTGAAAATCAGTAACGTGTTGTAAATCAGCAAAACAATAAAAATTCGTTTAACACGGGTTTTGGGTGATAAGAAACCCATTTTTTAAAAGAATACTGCATATCCAAACTGGCACGGATGTTGGGCCTATCACGGTGATGTGTGAAAAAACTTTTATATTTTTTTAAAGAATACCACATATACTAACAGACACGGTTGTTAGGCCTAACACGGTGATGCGTGAAAAAATCTTTATATTTTTTTAAAGACTACTACATATCCCAACTGAAACGGTTGTTGGGCCTATCACGGTGATGTGTGAAAAAAACCTTTATTTATTAAAGAATACTACATAACCTAATTGACACGGTTGTTAGGCCTAACACGGTGTGCGTGAAAAACCTTTATATTTTTTTAAAGAATAATACATATCCTAACTGACACGGTTGTTGGGCCTATCACGGTAATGTGTGAAAAAAACCTTTTTTTTTTAAAGAGTACTGAACCTTAACTGACACGGTTGTTACGTCTAACATGGTGATGCGTGAAAAATCTTTATATTTTTTTTAAAGAATACTCCATAAGTTAACTAACATGGTTAACCGTGGTGATGCATTAAAAAACCTTTATTTATTTTTAAAAAAAGAACTCCAGACTCCTAACTGACACGGTTGTTGGGCCTATCACGGTAATGTGTGAAAAAAATCTTTTTTTTTTAAAGAGTACTGAAACCTTAACTGACACGGTTGTTAGGTCTAACATGGTGATGCGTGAAAAATCTTTAATTTTTTTAAAGAATAACTAACATGGTTAACCGTGGTGATGCATTAAAAACCTTTATTTATTTTTAAAAAAGAACTCCAGACTCTAACTGACACGGTTGTTGGGCCTATCACGGTAATGTGTGAAAAATCTTTTTTTTAAAGAGTACTGAAACCTTAACTGACACGGTTGTTAGGTCTAACATGGTGATGCGTGAAAATCTTTAATTTTTTTAAAGAATACTCCATAAGTTAACTAACATGGTTAACCGTGGTGATGCATTAAAAAACCTTTATTTATTTTTAAAAAAAGAACTCCAGACTCCTAACTGACACGGTTGTTGGGCCTATCACGGTAATGTGTGAAAAAAATCTTTTTTTTTTAAAGAGTACTGAAACCTTAACTGACACGGTTGTTAGGTCTAACATGGTGATGCGTGAAAAATCTTTAATTTTTTTTTAAAGAATACTCCATAAGTTAACTAACATGGTTAACCGTGGTGATGCATTAAAAAACCTTTATTTATTTTTAAAAAAAGAACTCCAGACTCCTAACTGACACGGTTGTTGGGCCTATCACGGTAATGTGTGAAAAAAATCTTTTTTTTTTAAAGAGTACTGAAACCTTAACTGACACGGTTGTTAGGTCTAACATGGTGATGCGTGAAAAATCTTTAATTTTTTTTTAAAGAATACTCCATAAGTTAAATAACATGGTTAACCGTGATGATGCATTAAAAAACCTTTATTTATTTTTAAAAAAAGAACTCCAGAGATGCATGATCTTTAATGTATATTACGATTGCGGGCAAAGCCGTGACGGGTAACAGGTAATCATATTATATTTCTGAAAGTTTGTTTTTGTTTGTTATTCAATCAAACTTTAACTACTGGACCAATTGAGATTAAATTTGGTATGAACACGGTTTAGGTACCTGAGATAAACACAATACTATTCCAGTTTAATTGTATAATAGTGACTTTTTAATAATACTGTATTTTATTAAAATATGACAGGACCCTGTTTTAGAGTATCGAGTAGCAAAAATGTATATTTCTTGGCCGAAAACCATAAATCGTATAATATTGTAAATAGAAATATATTAAAATGAAATGACCTATTCTGATTTTGAAAATCGAAAATAAATTTTATTGTTTACATTATAATTGCAGGCAAAGCCGCAACGGGTAACAGCTAGTATATATATAATATAGCATATACATTTTTATGAATATATAGAGGTTTTAATTACATACACACACACACACACACACACACACACACACACACATATATATATATATATATATATATATATATATATATATATATATATAAACGTGACAGAAACATTGAGTTGGTAATTGCTTGAACATGTTCTTTGGTTAGTTAGGCCGTTTATTACTTTTTTTAAATTGTGATAGTTTAAAAATTTCGAAATATAAATAAATAATTTATCGTCACCTTTTTGAGTTTCAAAAAAAAAAGAAAAACAAGGATGTTTATAAATTCGCGCGCATAACCATCTGTCTAGAGAATACACTTTTTATTTGAAAGACGATCATTATATTTGGCGAAAATAGTCTTTGAAGGGTCCCGAAATCAGAAAAATCCGCGAGTTGGTGACAAAAAATATTAGAAGGTAGATGAAAAGTTAAATATTAGGGCAATAGTTTTCTTATTTAGTGTGACCTAGATTGACGTATCGTTTGGAAGTAAATGCGATACTGATTTCCAATATATGTCGTGTATATAATTTTTGTTTTTACATAAAAATTTTATATACAACTGCTGCAAACTATATAAAAGTTCAATTTTTCCCCTCCGAGATGTTTGGTCTATATTGTAGAAAGTTACGTATTTATCGATCAATAAATACGTATTTGATAAACAATCAAAAGCGCATTTTAAAAAAATATCTACAAGATTTTTTGCGTCACGCGACCAATTACAGTTTAGATAAAAGCAAATTAAAATTTAAAAACCATTATTTTTATCAGGTAATAATGACTAATAATAGATGACAAAAAATGACTAAGGTATCATTTGAAACTAAATGCCATATAGATTCCAAATACATCTCGTACAAGCCTATATAATTTTTGGTTTTACTCAAAAAAGTTTATATACAGCTGCTACCCCATTGCAAAAGTTCAATTTTTGTCCCCCTTCGAGATGTTTGGTCTATATTTTAAGAAGTAACGTATTTATGGATCTTAACAAAACCGCATTTTTTTAAAAGTATCAAAAAGATTTTTTTGCGTCACTCGACCGCTTACAGTTTGGGTAAAAGCAAGTTAAAATTTAATAAAAAATGTTACATCAAATTCGTTTCGAAAGGAGCTCTTAAATCGTACAGTGCAAGTGGTACAATCCGCGCCTATGTTTTGAGTAACTGAGCGCTCTCTAGTCCGCGTCGCGACAGTGCAGACGCCACGGGAGTCAGACGACACGAGTCAGTTTTATAAACATAAAACACTTAAATTTACATCTTAAACAGTCTATATTAATTTACAAGAATCAGAAACAAAGGCTATCTACAAACTGACAGCACGTGCGTTGAAAACATTCCTTCCAGTAGTTTATTTGCGAATTTCCAGTGAAAAAATGAGTTACTGCAGCGGCCATCATAGTAAGACTTAGGCCTAGAAGTGTAAAATGAGCACTGATCCCAAAGATCAATTTTTGGGTGTCGTTAAAATAGCACGCTCACGTTCGCCATTTTGGTCCGATTTGATTCAAACTTGGCGCGAAAATTGACAGTGATAATACTGTGGACATGTTCGTTAAGCAACGAAATCGTTCAACAATTCCAAAATGGCGGACATTTCAAATCTTTAAAAATTCATAATTTGTTATCCTAAACGTTTTTGAAAATCAAATTTTACCACCGTAATCAGCGTTGAAAACTGTATCAATGAAAATTTTGAATTTTTAAAGTCTGTTAAAGTTAACAAAAATAATTCAATTTGACGGCGGTCACGGTTCATGGTCAATGTCATTTAAAATGTCATAAAATCCCAATATATACAGATTTTAATGCTGAATATGATTGCGAGATCAGAATTTCAAAATGGGTAACAAAGACTTTTTTCGAAATTCGCTTCTATCACGTCAGCGAGGCAGCTGTGTGCCGTTAGTATTTTAACTATGATTTATTTTTTGTAATCAGCGTTAAAATCTGCATTTAAAACAATCCTTAAATTTGATTAAAAACATTGTCTGAGTAATTAATTAACTCCGTTTTATCTTTTACCTAAATCAATTTGAGTTTCCATATCAAAATGTACTATTAAGTGATATACAGTGAAGGCAGATTTTGGAAATACGTTTCTATCCCGTCAGCCAGACAGAAACGAGGTGGAATTATTTCCGGTCTCTTTGTTTCCTTTCATATTGCCAATGACAATTTTTATTATGCTTGAAAGTCGTAATTTTTACGTTTAAAAAAATAATTTATTCCTTTTCCCTGATTATTACTTTTAAAGCTTTTAAGGAAATTGTTTTCCGACGCCATTTTGAATATTGTCATGCAAAACGATTGGTTTAAGAAAAAAATTGTAATTCACAGTAAGACACTGTATTTGTAAATTACGAATTACAATTTTCTCGACGGTTTTGGTTTACTGTTTTGTTATTGCAATATATTATTGGTTTAATCAAAATATTTTTGGAAATATTAAGAAATTGTGAATCTTATATCGAAATGAAAACACTGCATAGCGTATAAACAATAACTTATCTCAAGATCAGTGGGTAAACAAAAGTAGGGTTATGTGTTCATAATTAGTGTGACTTTAATTATTTAATTATAATTATTATTGTAATTATATACACACACACACACGCGCGCGCAATACGTATTTCATTATTGCAACATAACCACAGGACCACATATTTAAATAATTAGGATTATGACCTATTTTTCAGTTTAGTGGTCTATTTACTCACCTCGTAAAGGTCTGAGCCGCCAGTAGTTGATAGCGTACTGGGCTTTCACCCGAGGACCCGGGTTCGATTCCCGGCCAGGACTTGGCATTTTCATACGCTATAAATCATCCCACCTTCTGCATTAGCCCAAATGTGCACAATAATCGGACGTTAAACCCCCCTCCCCCCAAAATCGTAAAGGTCTTACTGTTTCATCTTTAAACCGTAATACAAAATGTAAACGCTCTCTGTGAAAGTTGTCACAAAGTTAAACAAAACATTAAACACACGTCACAAACACTAAACACGATTAAAATACTCTCGATAAAATTTGGTTTGGCCAAACTATAAGTGCAAATTTATAACGTTTCGGACAGTCCGAATGTAAAGACACACGAGTTGCACGCATCGTTTGGACAAACCAAATTTTATCGTGTGTATTTTAATCGTGTTTAGTGTTTGTGACGTGTGTTCAATGTTTTGTTTAACTTTGTGACGGCCTCAACAGAGCGACTTGACATTCTGTATTACGATCTGAAGATGAAACAGTAAGGTTTCGAAACCGCGGTAGCCTTTACGAGGTGAGTAAATAGGCCACTAGACGGGAAAATAGGTCATAATCCTAATACGTATTTATTTGTAATATTATGTATAGCTGAAAATACATATAACTGAATATTCAAAAATCGTAGTAACTTATAGATATCGAAGAAACATGAACCACATAAATGAATTAATCGTCGGTGAACTGGTGTCGAATGAATTTACAAAACCACGTGGTCAAAATTGCGTCTGAAACATTTTTGGATAGACTTACTGTTCCGTATTTCTACCCGTACCGGTTAAACAGCCACTGCCATCATAAACATGCGGCGAAATAGTAAGTTGACTATTTTTTTGTCAAAAATTCTATTTTTTATAACTTTAAAATTCAAAATTGTTTTTTTCTCTTACAGTTTTCATGAAAGCCAAACTACCCACTCATATTCAGTAGTTATATTGAATTGTTTCATATCTTTTTAAACTTTGGTTTCTCTTCAAATATATTAACTTTAACGACCCTTAAAATGTGTTCTAGTAATCTGCGTGCATTTCAAAGTCCCGGATCTAGGTCTTACAATTATGGTCGCGACGTAAAGGGCTTAATTAGTTCATTTTTGTAATTCTTCAATTAACCGGTTAGAAACACGACACTAATAAAATCATCGGAAACATTGGTTACGGTCGGGACGTGAAAACTCCCACTTAATGGCAAACTTAACTAATTTCAACTTTAACGAAGTGGTGCACGAAGAAATAGTATTCGCGGAATGACTTTCCTTTGACATTGACCTAGTCATATAAAGTAATAAGATTGGAGAGATGGAATACCGAGGGGTGCGGGGGACACGTGCTGGGGGGGAACACAATTACACCAGTCTGAGTGCTTTGTGCAGCCTGGAAACCTTTCGCGATTTTAATTATAAAATAAATTGTTCAATATCATTTGTACGTTCTATTTGAATCTTTCCTTTGCCAGTGTACACATTATAAGTGAACTTTCCGACTGGCGTGAGAATATCGCTAACTTTTTGATTTATTTTCAAACTTTCTGACACGTAATCATTTTTTTTAAATTGAAAATGAAATTTATTTGATTCTTTGTGGTAACAGTGAGAAACTACATAAGTTATAGTTAAAATGTAAATTATAAAAAAACCAACAGCCAGCAATTATTTTCAAATATACAGAGTCCAAAATATTGCATCACGTCTAAGCAAAACGAATTAATTAATTCGTAATTTTATTATGTATAAGTAGTTTATACATAATAAACTACTGGGTATGATGTTTTCAATTTCAGTAGTAGTTTTGAAGTTACATTTTTCTTATGAATTTAAAATCAATGTTCTTATAATATCCTGTCAGAGTTATAATCAAATTTAATTCTTGTTATAATCAATCTGTTGACAAAATCCTGGACATTCTGAAACATTTCTTAAAATCAGTTTTTGATAAATTTATATGAAAATATATTTATCAAACCAGTGTATTTATTTAAAGTTTTTAAAAATTCTATTAAATAACAAATTGAAAAAATCATTGCTTTCTAGTTGTCAGGGTAAACAACAGACATGGTAAAAAAATCGCTTCTTACTAGTTATCAGGATAAATAAGAGACATGGTAAAAAAATCACTGCTTACTACTTGTCAGGATAAACAACTGACATGGTAAAAAAATCGCTTCTTACTAGTTGTCAGGGTAAACAACTGGCATGGTAAAAAAATCACTGCTTACTAGTTATCAGGATAAATAACAGACATGGTAAAAAATCACTGCTTACTAGTTGTCAGGATAAAAAATTGACATTGAAAAAAAATCATTGCTTACTAGTTGTTAGGATAAACAACTCATGGTAAAAAAATCGCTTCTTACTAGTTGTCAGGGTAAACAACTGACATGGTAAAAAAAATCACTGCTTACTCGTTATCAGGATAAATAAGAGACATGGTAAAAAAATCACTGCTTACTACTTGTCGGGATAAACAACTGACATGGTAAAAAAAAGTCAATGCTTACTAGTTATCAGGATAAATAACAGGCATGGTAATATATATATATATATATATATATATATATATATATATATATATATATATATACTTTTATTATGTATAAGTAGTTCACTGGGTATCATGTTTTCAATTTCAGTAGTAGTTTTGAAGTCACATTTTTCTTATGAATTTAAAATCAATCTTCTTATAGTATCCTGTCAGAGTAATAATCAAATTTAATACTTGTTATAATCAATCTGTTGACAAAATCCTGGACATTCTGAAACATTTCTTAAACTCAGTTTTTGATAAATTTATATGAAAATATATTTATCAAACCAGTGTATTTATTTAAAGTTTTTAAAAATTCTATTAAATAACAAATTGAAAAAATCATTGCTTACTAGTTGTCAGGGTAAACAACAGACATGGTAAAAAAATCGCTTCTTACTAGTTATGAGGATAAATAAGAGACATGGTAAAAAAATCACTGCTTACTACTTGTCAGGATAAACAACTGACATGGTAAAAAAATCGCTTCTTACTAGTTGTCAGGGTAAACAACTGGCATGGTAAAAAAATCACTGCTTACTAGTTATCAGGATAAATAACAGACATGGTAAAAAATCACTGCTTACTAGTTGTCAGGATAAAAAATTGACATTGAAAAAAAATCATTGCTTACTAGTTGTTAGGATAAACAACTCATGGTAAAAAATCGCTTCTTACTAGTTGTCAGGGTAAACAACTGACATGGTAAAAAAAAATCACTGCTTACTCGTTATCAGGATAAATAAGAGACATGGTAAAAAAATCACTGCTTACTACTTGTCGGGATAAACAACTGACATGGTAAAAAAAAGTCAATGCTTACTAGTTATCAGGATAAATAACAGGCATGGTAATATATATATATATATATATATATATATATATATATATATATTTATTTTATTATGTATAAGTAGTTCACTGGGTATCATGTTTTCAATTTCAGTAGTAGTTTTGAAGTTACATTTTTCTTATGAATTTAAAATCAATGTTCTTATAATATCCTGTCAGAGTTATAATCAAATTTAATTCTTGTTATAATCAATCTGTTGACAAAATCCTGGACATTCTGAAACATTTCTTAAAATCAGTTTTTGATAAATTTATATGAAAATATATTTATCAAACCAGTGTATTTATTTAAAGTTTTTAAAAATTCTATTAAATAACAAATTGAAAAAAAAATCATTGCTTACTAGTTGTCAGAATAAACAACTGACATGGTAAAAAAATCGCTTCGTACTAGTTATCAGGATAAATAAGAGACATGGTAAAAAATCACTGCTTACTACTTGTCAGGATAAACAACTGACATGGTAAAAAATAATCGCTTCTTACTAGTTGTCAGGATAAACAACTGACATGGTAAAAATAATCGCTTACTAGTACTCAGATTGTCAGGATAAATCAACTTACTAGTTGTGGTGACATGGTAAAAAAAATCATTGTTTACTAGTTGTCAAGATAAGCAATTAAAAGGTAAAAAAGGTCATTGTTTATTAGTTGTTAACTTAAACAACTGATATGGTATAAAAAAATCACTGCTTACTAGTTGTCAATGTAAACAACTGACATAGTAAAAAAGATCGCTACTTACTAGTTGTTAGGGTAAACAAATGACATGGTAAAAAAATCACTGATTTCTAGTTGTTAGAATAAACAACTGACATGTTAAACAAAAAAAATCACTGTTTACTAATTATCAGGATAAACAATTGTTATGGTAAACAAAATCACTGCTTACTAGATCTCATGGTAACCAAGTGAAGGTAAATTTCGAACGCCATTTTTAGTGAGTTTCCAACTGGAAAATGAGCTCTTAGAGCGGCCATCATGGTGACACGCAGAATGTATATTCGTGATTCTCCTACAATTAATGTATAGCGCGGGTTATTTCATGACCGAATTATTGGACCTTTTCTCGCTGAAAAGACGGGTGTAATTTAGCTGGACATTGTTGAACTGTTTGTGTTCAAACAAGCAGAAGCTGTACAACGTGCCATTTTAAAATTCCGCCTAGCAACCATCTTGCAATACGCGATACGCTCAACACACGACTTTCAAACGTTTGGTTGAAGACAACATTTCGTAAACTTCCGGTAGTCCGTCTTACCCCTTTGGATTTTTGAATAGAGATGCATAAAGAACATTGCTAATGGAGAAAATATTCCGTGATATGTTGCATTTTCGGGAACACATTTCCATCGCCATCTTGACTGTTATTCGATCCAGATATGGTTCAACTCAAGGGGCGAGAAGTTTTCTACAGATTAGAGCTCACATTGAAACTTACTGAGGTATTAATTTTTGTTTTATTTTCTACACATTTTAAAGCGGAATTCATTAAATTAACTTTAATAGTTTTTAAATGTGTGTGTGTGTGTGTGTGTGTGTGTGTGTGTGTGCGCGCGCGTGTGTGTTTTTTTGCAATGCCAAAAAAGGGTGGAAAACATCTTTTATAGACTACCTGGGGTAGGGTACGCACTACCCCAGAGTGTGGGACTCAAATTAAGTTCAAACTCAAGTTAAGATATATTGCTACCCACTAAAAAAACTACCAAATTACCAAAAAAACCACGGAACCGCCGCCAGGCATTACTTCGTGGGAAGGTGGACTGGCTGACCGCCTACTCTTCTACAGCGTTGGCTCTCCTTTCTCGATCCTTAGCCCTCAACCTCTTCATGACCACTGCAGCGAATCCCGCAATGGCCCTTCAGTTGGCCTCTGAAGCCATCATTATCGCAACCAGACTCTCCGGTGCAATGCTGCCTCGCAGATATGTTTGCAGCCTCATCCTTTCCTCGTCGAATCTCCGACACCGGAAAAACACATGCTCCGCATCTTCTTCCACTGCTGGAAGACAAAGGGGACAAGCCGAGTCTGTTTCCAGCCTGAAACGGAACACGTAAGCTCGTAAGCAACATATCTGAAGCCCAGTGAGAATCTGTGAGAGATAGAAATCCACCTCCCCATGATCCCTGTTGCACCAATTCTGAATGTTACCTATGAGTTGGTACGTCCATCGTCCATTTGTTGATTCGTCCTACTGTCGCTGCCATGTCTCCTGGGTCCGATTTCGCTCCTCTGTAATTGCCACTGTATGACTATACTGCGGCTCAGCATTTCGCTTGCGCCAGTAGAGCCTCGCTCTTCCATCAGCCATCAGCTCCATTGGTGGTTCGCCCGCCACTACGCATGCAGCGCGCGCGTGTGTGTGTGTGTGTGTGTGTGTGTTTGTGTGTTCTATTAGCGTGCAATTTTGATCCGATTTAATTCAAATAATTAAGTTTAAAATATAGCTTTCCCAAATACTTCAAAAATCAATTCACATAGTTAAACTTGAACAATGAATTAGACCTAACGGAATTAATGGTTAATATTAACTATTGCACTTTCGAATTGCGTGATAGTCAGCTGTCCGTCATTTTGTTCACTGCCTTTTTAAGTCCAATTTGTTTAAAACTTGGTAGAAACATTTTGTTATAATAGCTTGGACAATGTCGTCAACCAAAAAAATTCGTTCATCGACGTAAAAATCGCGGTCACTTCAAATTTCAATAAACCAGAACGTTTAAAAAAAATATTTTTCAAACCTGATTTCACAGTCGGAATGAGCGTTGAAAACGGCGTAATTAAGCATTTTGAATTTTCAATATCAGTTGAAATTAAGATTTAATTTAACGGCGTTCAGGATTCGTTTTCGTATTTTCAATATAATTGGAAAATTTACAATGGTAATATATGCAGATTTGTGTGCTGTTTATGGTGGTAAAATAAGATGGCATTTTAAAAAGAAATAAACATCTATGTAATTTCTCAAATCGGTCTTGTCTTGTATGAAGATATATAACTGAAGTCAATTTAAATAATTTTAAATAGAAGTTCAAGTTTCAGAAGTGTAGAATATAGAAAATGCAAAAATAAACATGGACTTATAAAAATAAAAGATAAAAGTTATCTTAGTTTTGTACTTTGGTAGGCTACAAGGGGTTAACTATTTTTCAATTTATTCTCAAACGTTAAAATTATTTTATCTATATAAATTATAAACTCACTTTACGTTATGATGAAGTGATTTTGAGAAGTTAAACTAAATTTCCTCTTTTTGGATTCAGAACTTCCAATGAACTGTGTATTTTGTCAGAGGTCAGAGCGTTTGTTTTTACCCAAATTCTTTATATTGTGTATAAATGCAACTTCGGTGTTTTCTTTAGAACAACTGTCTACTAAACCACTTCCTTCCACTTACAGACTTTTGTAATGTTAAAGTACAGAAATTTATTTCGATAGCGACCAAAAGCAGGATACTCTTATATGTAATATTCTTCATGTAAGTAATATCGTATCTACGTGCATATTGCAAACAAAATTGTGTATCTTCATTTTCTTTACGCCTTCAATAATTCTTTCAGTTTTCCTTAAATTATTTATTTTTGTCTTCTTCTTGGTTTTTTCATTCCTCTTCATAAAACTTCAATCAACTAAAGTGTTTGCCACAATATATTTTCATTTTCGCCGTAATCATTTCCTGTTTACAGTTAAACAGTTTAAAATTGCTGCAGCATTTTCCTGCTTTATCCTTTCTTCGCGTCATTTATCCTTATAAAATATCAGTACCATCCTTTTAATATTGTTGGCTCTAATCTTGAAACAATTTAACTGAAATTAAACTCTGACAGATTTTGTTTTAATGTATTAAACGTGCATAGGTTTTTGCAATTGTTTTTTCCGGAAAATCTCCATTTAAAAACCTGTTTTTAATGAACATTTTTTAATTTACTGGCTTAGTATCAATCGTAAATTAATTTTCCTCAAGTCGCGTCTATTTTTGAGTAAAAACTACAAAGTTAATTTTTTCATTATATTAAGTATTTATGGTGATCATTTAAAAATAATGGCCGTGAAATTTTGAAGGGTATATATAGTTCTTAGAAAATAGTTTATAAATAAAATGCATATCTACGTGTGTGTGAATTTATATGTCAGCATAATTGAAGAATTAAAGACTTGACAGATTTTTAATAAATTATTTTAAATTGTTTTTTAAAAAATGACCATTTTAGTCAAAACGAAACTTATAAGTTATTAAAAATTGGATATTCATAAATAGTGTTTATAAATATTTGGGGTCAGACCCAATTAGTGCATTAGCATAAGTTTTGGACTGCTGATAATAGTCCATCATTGGCCTCACAGAGTGCTTCAGAAGTATTATAGACAGAGGATATAAACGAAAGACCATCTATATAAACTCTGAAAGTATAGCTTCACTCGAATTCAAAGATAGTGTGGGACTGCCATCTTGCATGAAAAACCTAGCGAAAACCAACAAAGTTCATTCATTGGCTCAGAACCTGCACGTGGAGTGTCTTATACTCTACTAGCATTACCCGTTGTGGCTTTGCCCACGAAACTTAAACTGTTTCAGTAATGTAATAATTTAGAAACTTAAAAAAATATATTAATAAAAGCGTGATCATCTAAACTCGTGATTATTTTACAGTCAATATGAAAAAATATTATAACCTGAATATGCTATTTTATTCAAACATGTTCCATTCGAATTAAAGAAAACCTGATCAAAAATTTTTGTCTCCAATACAAACATTTATACCTCTTTTATATTGTTGTCCTATGTATATGATGAATTCGGGGGCGGAATGCCGAATTACGTTTATAATAATTTGTGTTTTAGAATATTTTGTTTACTTTTAAGAAAAGCCGATAACAAATATTTTTCCTAATGAAAACACTCTTTTTCTCCAATTATAGGAAATATGTCTCTTTTTTACATTTTTAATCTTTTAGGAAATGAATTCGGAAAAATATTGAATAATGTGTTTTATTATTTGTGTTTCATAGCATATTTCTAGAATATTCGATCCGAAACAATTATTTTTTCAATGCCAAATTGTATATCCCTTTTTTACATTGTCTACACCCTTTCAATCTCTTTTAGACGATAACTTTTGAAAAATGGTGAAAAATACATTTCATTACTTATATTTAAGAGTGACTATGTTACGTTTTAAAAGTCAGATGAAAAACATATTTTTCCAATAAAAATTGTTGTACCTCATTTTAACCTCTTTAGGGGTTGAATACTGGAAAATCGTTTTTCAGTGCATCCCTACATGTGATGGTAACCCTGAAAATTTCAAATCTTTAGCTATTATAGTCTCGGCTGTACGTTGATTAATAAAATTGGACTGGGTAAGTAGTTTAATGGCGTCAAAATCAAATTTTTGCAAAATCTTTTCTTAGTGCACCTTGACATTGTTGTAAGAAGGTACCCTGAAAATTTCATCTCTCGCTGTAATAATATTGGATGTACGTTGTTTATGGAATTTTGACTGGGTAAGTAGTTTAATGGCGTTAAAATCAAATTTTTGCAAAATCCTTTCTTTGTGAACGTCTATATGGTAATATAAATGTACCCTGAAAATTTCAATTTGCTAGCTAAAATAGTTTTGGCTCTGCATTGATTATGAATCAAAAGTCAGTCAGTCAGTCAGTCAGGACTTCTTTTATATATTACGATCACGCAGGCATGTCTCCCAATGGATTTCTAGCGAACACCAAAGGACTTGGGAGAGAATAGTCGGTCTTGTGCTGTCAAAGAGGATGCTTGCTGGTCCAACTACGTCCTTCATAGGCGAGGTCCTTAGGTTGAACAGGACGGATCTGCAGAGAGTGACGGGGTTTCTGACGTGTCCCGACATTCCCAGTAACCTACAAAAAACTGGGCTTTCATATGTCAAACCCATACTTTCTGACTGTCCAGTCGTCTAGGGAACGATTTAAATTTCTAGGCACTCTCTGGAGAGGGGGGACAGGCGATAGAACAGAGCAATGTCATCCGAAGTATTTCACGGTTTTCTGAAGACCTGAGGTTGTATTGGAGAGATTGAACCTGTAGACAAGGGTGCAGAATAAGCTACATAGGTGAGTATCAAAGCCAGGATCAACGGAAGTCTTGGCACTATAGTATTGAAAAAAACTAGGCCAAAAAGCGAAAAAATTTTCCAGTAGACCGTTCATATAAATGATAAAAAATCTGTCGGTTCTTTTCCTTCTTTAACTCTGTCGGTATAGAATTTTAAGATCCTTTCCATTACGTACATCCGGAAATAACGCGAATGTGCTGATTCATTAGAAACACGTTGATTCACGCGTCCTTCAGACATATAGGGTGTTACAACATGCAGGTGATTGCGACGGGAGACTCGCTTCAGTTCTGGGTTAGCCACGTGTTGGACGGCAGTTATCTCTGGAAGTCGCGTAATTAGATCAGTGAATGCGGGATGTGGGACATGCCCCACTTCTACCGGCCTTGTACTCGTGGGCCATACAAAAAACGTAGTGGGTTTTGTAAGGCTGAACAGTGTTTACTTTGTATGATTGTGAATTGCATACCGTGTGCCAGTAGGTGGTAAAAGCAATTCCAAAATACAATAATTTTAGCTCCTCATTTCTGTATTCTTTTACTGTTATAAAACAACAAATTTGTAAATCTCATGAGGTTAAAACTGGTTATAAGTGTTACACAAAAATTATTTATACAAAAATAATATAAGATTAAATGTTGTAAGCTATACATAAATTCGTATAACTTATCTTTATCTATACAACGAAGTCGATCAAGCTACCATTAATTTTTTGTTAGTGTATGTTTAAGCCTACTTTTACTTTGAAATTACACTGATCAAAACATTTTTGCATTTTATGTTTCCAAAACGTGCACCCACAATCTCGTACAATAAATAAAATAATCGATAAGTCCAATAAACGATTCATCACACTTCGACATGTCACTTCCGAATGGTAAGATTACTGTCGTAGAAAATTTGTTCAATAAATTGATATTTAAACTTGTAACATTGTTATGTACATTTACACTGTATAAAACAAAGTTCCGGTTTGTTCCGTACAATGCTCTGCAATATTTCTACTTTATATTGTGTTCCAAAGAGTTTCGAATGTTGTTTCAGCAGCGCAAACAAACTTAATTTGGGTTCCAAAACTTGCACAATGTGCAGCAAACCGAAATTGGTATCTTGACTGTCGTTTCCTTGTCCTGCAAATTGTAAATAAAGAATTATATAATACTATAACTAAAAACTAGAATAATACTAGAACTAACAATAAGATAACAAGTATAATTTAAGCTAAAAATTATTGGTAATTGTGGTTTTAAACGAACGAATGAATATTAGGGGTTAAAAAACCTACCAACTTTGTTAATCTATTGTCACTCCTGAGACTGTCAGTTACATACAGTATCTTCTTCAGTCTTTTTGATGAAATCCAGAATTTTGAGAGGATTCAAAGCAGGTAGAGCCTTCACTTCCAATTGGTAACTTCCCAAAATACTAGCTCTTCTCATAACAATCATGCAGGTGATAGCGAGTTTCGTCACCCCTCCCGTAGTATCTGTAAGTTGGATCTTCTACTAAGCCATGATTCCTAAGATATCACTTCAGGGTGTTATCTCCCGTATGAACGCCCGTCAGCAGTCCTAACGTATTTTTACTAAGGCCGATGCAGATTTTTGTTATGCTGCTGATGAAAATTACTGAAGTAGATTAGGCGTCAATGTTTTCAATTTGAATTGTATTTATATATTTTCCGGCGGTTTTTGCCGTTCACTATAACCGTGACGACTAGAATGAATGTCTTTGATAAAAATTGGTTAAATAATTTAAGTATCGGTATAGTAATATTAAATTTTTCCAATTAATTTGCTGTTTTTTTGCATTTTGTTCAATCGTAAACGTACTTCTTTTGAAGATTCTGTACAGAAGACGCTTCTTGCAAACAGGACGGACGGAACGAGTCATCGTTGACCGAAATCGGTTCTGTAGTTTAGGCTGTAGATGAAGGAGGAGGAAATGATTAAAAGCGCCATTTTCAAATAGTTTTTGTACGCTTTGACTTTGCGAATTTTCAATTGATACCTGAAAACTTGGCACGATGAAAACTCGGTTTTACTTGACGGGGCGGAACGCTGCCGCGTTACTTAGTATAAAACGTTAATCTTGTAATAAAGGCAACCGTTAATGTTCTAATAATTGTGGTTGTTGGTGTGGGCATATGGTAAAATGGCGTTCATTAATAATTATACATGTCTATTAATGGAATCATTTATATAAAATATGCAAGATGTATTTAACTGAAACGCTCTGTACAAATTTGTGTTAGATGATCAGGTATATAGTATAATAGGTGTTTTTAAAAAATGGTTTTTATTGGGATGTTTATCCGTTTGTGTGTGTGTGTGTGTTTTCCAATATCTCGAAAAAGTTTTGATTCCTTGTTTTCTCAAAATCTATTTTAACGATTTTGATTAATGTTTTGCTCAAATGTGTCCACTGGTAAAGACATAAATTATACCGGTGGATATATTTTCGAAACAATCGGTTCGGGAGCTAAAAAAAATTGAAAATTTTGCCTAATCTATCAAAATTGGTTCATCAGATATTATTCAATTATATATATGTATATATTTCAATTTATACAGAATCTTTGAACCCTTATCGTAATATATATATATATATATATATAGTTTTCACTTCTCCGCGATTGTGGTCCTAGCGAGTATCATTTTACCTGTCATTGTGGTCCACGAGGACTACAAATCTGGACCACATTAGGTATCAAAACACTGTCATTTGTGGTCCCATGACGTTGCAGGAGTTTCGCGGTATTTAGCTATTTCCGGCGTTGCCAGTTTGCCTGTGTTATCTTTCATTAGATCACTACTTTCTGCATAGTAGCCTATGAAGACAAGCAGTGCTGATCAGACTGTGTTTTTGAAGTTACCACCATGTACAGGAGAGTGAATTCAATTTTCCAGTTGATACCAGGTAAGTTTGAAATTTAACTATTCTTATGTTTTAATCAAATACGAAATAATTTTTGATTCGCTTAAATATTTACTATTAACTATGATATTATTGCTCATGCAAGTAGTTACTAATTATTTATCCTTAATGTAATTCACGTTTTTAATGGTTATCTGGGTTTTCACTCACATTATTGACAGTTTTAAAATATTTAGGTATATTATGTAGTGTACTTGTGTAATTTTTTTTAACATGGATAAAATTAAAACTAATGTACACACGTACAGTAATCGGTCATTTCCGCTAGAACTATGCGTTTATATTTAGAGTAAGCTAAATAATATATACAATATTTTTTTATATTTTGGATCCTCCAATTCCAAATAATCTATTTTTTGAATAAAAATTCTATTTTTGACCTCAAGGTCCTCCCTTTTTAAGATTGTTCATAAAAAAGCACAAAAATGTAGGCCTATATTTTTTTCTTTCAAACAATCAAGTTTATTTTATTGTATATTTGGTTGCCAAAATATATTTTTATAAATAAATTATAAAAATAAATTTTATAGTAATGAATTAATTTAATTCAATTTCAAATTTAAATTGAATGCAATTTAATTTTTATTTTATTGTAGTGAATTAATGTGATTTAAAATGAATACCATCATGTTTTAGCATTTTAGCGCTTTTTGGAAACTACAGGTGTTTGCTTAGTCCCCAAGTATTTCTGAATAAGTTTTCAAGTATATGTCACGTAGGCTCCAAAGGTAAAATTACAAAGTTCAGTTGGTAACAAGACAATTAAAATTATTAAGCTAGCCTTGATAAAAAGTAAAAAAAATGGCTAACTTAATCTAGCAAATTTCCTAACAACTGGTAGAACTGGAATGTAGGTCATACACCCGGTAAAACATACAAGTGTTTGAAAATACTTTAAAAAAGATCAAACTGGCTCAAAACGATTGCAGGGATGGTAAATTAATTAAACTTGTTTTAATTAATGTTTTATTTAATCGTTTAGAGGTATTTGTGTATTATGAAAAACCAAACACTCCTTCAGTATTTTACAAGTCAATGGTTTGAGTTTCAGTTTCATTCTTAGTAGTAATACAGTGATCAACTTAGCTAACAATAAACTCACTCCTTATTTTTCATAAAACTTATTACCAAAGACTTTGTAATATTAGAAATGACAGTTGATTGGAAAGTCGTACGTCGTCAGTTTGTAGACACATCACGCCGTCATACTAAATAAACATGATGCACGCCAACGTTTTTCGTTATATGCAGCTTATAAAATATCTTGTAAAGAATTTGTAGCATATTTCTTTATACACTTTTTACAGTTTTAAAAATGTCAGCTACATAAGTTATTTAAAAAGTTATTAACAAATTATTATTTAAATTGTTAGCACAAAATGTGCAGTTTGAAGTTTAATTGAAAATTCAGTTTTTACCCTAATTGTATAGCCCGCATTCAGTACAAATACAATTATTTATTGCATTTATTTTTATTTTATTAATTCAAACAAGTTTTTAACTAGCCTAGTTCATTCAAATTGGTATAGAATCTTGAATTGATATTCATATCTGTAAAAATCTTTTTCTAAGTAGTTTTAAATTTTATCATTTCTTGTTAAATTTATTCTTTATTTTTTAATCATTTCACGAGAGTAATTACACTCCTGATCTAGTTTTTTAGAAAACTGCCTAAAACGTAACTTTAAACGGATAGCAACGTAGGATTTTACAGATATGAATATTTTTAAAGTTAACTATTAAGAAAAAATCAGAGTTTTTATAAGTTTCGTAGCAATATTTTGTTTGACTATTAAAAAGTAAGAAAAGTCTGATTTTTTTTTGTATGCCAGCAATTAATCCTCGTTAAGACCATTGTTACTGAATCACATTGTTTCATTCTTTGTGTATATACGGAGTTTTATTTCTTTGTTTTAAAAATATAATATTGGTTGTAACATATCAAATTATTATTAAAACCAAGACATACATATTGTATTTATTGGCCTCGCTTTAATTTCTGCGATGCTTGTGTGTTTATGAGTGGTTACACATTAGCCCACTATGACATAAATATACCTAAGGACAAAATTATAATTTTAAGAAAATGATCGGTCATAATAACAATAATGATATTATCCATTTGTTATAATTAGAATCTATTACTAATGAGTGATTAGTCAATGTAGGTCGTTACACGGATATCACTGACATGTTTCGGGCACACGCATATCATGTGTTTGTGTACGTATGAATGCCAGTATGTGATTGATGCAGCAACTTTCCTACTTCCTGCGATTCAAGAAGCCGCACAACGCGATAGTAGCTGGCTTCAGCATTTCTTAAAGTGTAATGCAGCTTTAGGTTGCGTTTGTGCCGATAAGGACATTCTGAAATGCTCAAATAAGCATATACCGGACTCTGATATCAATAAATACTCTTGTTACAAACAAGTTTTAGGAGAGATAATATTTTGGCATCTTATAAAAACATATCAGCATGAAGATTTTTTCATTAAGATGGTAGACAGTAAGATTTATGAGACTAATGAAACAACTGTAATTTTCTTCTTAAAGGTGCAGAACTTTTGCAGATTGTCGTCGGAGAAATAAAAGTGGATTTTCTATTTACTATTTCTGTAGTGCAACAAACCCATTCTGGAGGCCCATCTAAATTACTAAGTAGAAGTAAGTGAAATTTATTTGTTTGCTCATTTAAAAACTAATTTGAAAGGTTTAGCACTAATGTTACTGAACAGCAAAGAATGTTGTTTTAAAAGTTGATGCCGAAATCTTTTACTATTCAATTCAAAAGTTCAATTATCCTACCTCATACTCTATCCTAGTCTATCCTAGAAAAACAATAAAATTGTTTCTTAATATTACTTAATAAAATGTTTTAAAAATTATTTGAAATATATTATTTTTTTAATAATTTTAAAAATATTTTTAATAAAGCATATTTAAGAATTTCGGCACTTCTAATGAAATCTTTTTTTGTTTCAAACAGGTTCAATGTCAAACTCCAAAGCCTGCAGTATTTCGCTAAATTATCAATCATAGCCTGCAATACTACCGGATGATCCACATCACAATCATATCTCATCTGCATAAACATCTTTATTTTAACACCTGCTACAAGAACACCACCTTCCAAAAGCTTCAAAAATGTATGCCATTCAAATATAAGGGAAAAATCAGAGGTTAATACATATCCCTGTTCTAAAACTGTTTGTCAGGTCCACACTCTGGTCTCGGTATCCATATATAGACTACAGTCTTCAAGACTCTGGAAATTTATTACAAACACCTAGCAGAATAAAGTTTATAGTATAACATATTGTCTTGAGAGTTAAACGCCACCTTGAAGTCCACAAACAACAGTAAAGTTTTCTACCTTTTTTTTTTACCTTCAACCTAATAATATTTGTAAGACTGAAAATGTTATCACAAGTACTATAACCCTTCCCTAAAACCAGCCTGAAATTCGGTTAGTACTTCATTATTCAAAACCCATTCCTCAGCTTCTTCCTTAAGCAGCATCCCCGTGAACAATTTAGAAACGCAGTCAGCAAAAGGATATTACTCTGCAGTTATTTACACTATTTAAATTCCTTTTCTTAAAAAGTGGAAAAATTATTGATTTTGAAAAGCTCTTGGTACATTTCATGTATTGATGTACTGAACTATTATTTTATTTTATTGTCTCATTTTGTACGTCAATTTATAATATATTTTGTTTTATTTAATATTTGTTTTAAGTTATTTGTTCTAATAAAGTTGTTTAAGATTAAATTTGTATTTCTTGAATTATTTTTCATTTGAAATATTTCTTCTTAATCTCGGGTTACTGGTTCGTTGGCGTTTTTAAATTTAGGTTTACTATTGAGATGGGTTCATATGGCCAACAGCAAAAACTCGCATGTACGGTCATAGGATTTAAAAAAACTTTTAAGCCAGAGGTTAATAATAGTAATAAACTTTATTATTACTGACCAACAGCTGAATCAGCGTGTACTATCGGAAAAATTAATTTGTGTAAAAATCTATATTAAGTAATATATTCAGTAATCAATAGCTATTGATTATATCAGTGATTGACAATATATTAAGTGATCAATAGCTAAATAGGTATGTACGATTGGAGAAATTAATTTGTGTCAGATTATGACTAACAGTGATAATTCAAGGCTATTGGTCAAGAGATAATTCAAGCATATTTAATTCAAACAACTGTATGTGTAACTTTGCAAATAGTGTACTAACATTACCACTAGCACTAAGAATAAGTTTTAAATAATAATTTTTAAATGTTCATAGTACTAAATATTTAGGTGTTTTCTTTAATAGATATAAGAAATGGATGGATCATATAATTAATTTACGTAATAGAACCAAGTATTTGGCATATGTGTTTGTTAAATTAAAAAAAGATTATGTCAAGTAAACTATATTAAAATATATTATGGGCTTTTCAACAGTATTGCCACATATGGTATAATAGGCTGGGAGCATATTATAATTCTCCTTGCCATTATATAATTTACAAAAAGGATGTTAAAATAATAAGTAATGATGCTGAATTTCAAAAACATATACTAAACGTAAATCAGAGTTATATTTTGACAGCGTTGTTAAGAAATTATTATAATTTAAGCAAGGAATTCATAAATAGTAAATAGCATTATAAGGCATAAGTCTATACAAATACCTACTGTATATAAAGAACCTGGTAAAACAAAAAGAATATAAACACAGCTATTATGTATTTTAATAGACTAACAAATGACCTAAAAGCTATTTCAATGTAAGTAAGGACACACTAAAAATAAATTGAAAAAAATGGCTGTTTCCAAATGCATCGTTACCATAGTCATTAATTGGAAAGAATTATGTATATGATATATTGGAAATAAGTTATTGGTTGTGGTTTCTAAGGTAATGTACGTCTTGGAATTTGGTTTGATTTAGGTTTTGGTTTCATTTTTAAGATAAACTATGGCGATTGTTTTGTATTAAACTGTAGCTGTGCGCGTATACAGGTAATTTATTACCTTCAATGGGAAATTTTGTACCAGTAAATAAATAAATAATAGGAAAAATATACGACCATAGACAAATTGTTATTAAGCCAACAGGGATAATTCAAGCATTTGCATATATATTTAATTTACCAAAGTTATTTTTCCAGCTGTCACATTTCTATTAAAAATGAAGACACTTTTCAATTAAGATATACAATCTATTAACACACTTGTGATTATTAACTTTACTTTCCAGCACTGGTTTTATAGTTTAGGCTTGTAGATTGAATGTAATAATTAACATCATAATTTTTATAAGATTTAAATTTTATATGTTTGTTATATACTGTAAGGACGTTTCAAGAGCTTTTATAACTATCACATAGATACATTACTTTTCCCGTTTAAATCAATTTACTACAAAATATACCAGTTCATAGATAAACTACTTTTACGCTAGATTTTTCAATGTACTAGAACACAGCTGTTAAATACTTCTTTATAGGATGTATATATTTCAATTTATACAGTATAAAATATTTCTGAAACTTTGTCCTTATCAAATGTTATTAATTTATCTATTTTCTTGTAAATTAACAACAAATAGCCTGTAACCGAGTAATATCAATAGCCTAGGTTATTTTAAATCAATTTCCAAATTTAAAAAAGACTTGAAGCTTGTAAATATCATTACATTACGTATGTCTTGTGTTTTGGCATATAATTAGTTTCATAAATGTAAGGGTTATTGTTCCTGGAGCGACATCACACGCCACTAGGGTTAACATCGTTTTCCGGCCTCGATTAGCTTGAGCCAAACATCTTCATCATTTCTTTAGGTAATTTTTTATTTCGGTGCTCACTGGCCAAAATCAATTGTTAACAATATGGCCATTTCCAGCGTACTTGAAATTATTCATTTTGAGAAGTAATTCTGTTGCTGATAGACAAAAAATACATTCGGACAATTTTATTAGGTTAGTGTTGCCAATAAACTACTAAAATTGGTGAAGAAACAACAAGAGATCGTATGACAAAAATTTCAGAATAATAAATAATAATATTTTTACTAACCCATACATATATATATATATATATATATATATATATATATATATATATATATATATATATATATATATATATATATATCAATATCAATATATATATTTCAATATCTTATATTTCAATTTTTACACTGGCTTGAGTTATATATATATATATATATATATATATATATATATATATATATATATATATATATATATATATATATATAACTCAAGCCAGTGTAAAAAATTGAAATATAAGAAATTTGCTTCACTAAAAAATAAAAATAAAAATAAAAAAAAACACTAGTAAATATTGGCCAATGGTCATCAAAATTTAAGCAAAATTAGATATTAAAATCTAATGAAACGGTTTAAGAAATCAGGTAGACTTATAACGGCAACTTTCGATTTTTTTTTTTTTGGAAGAGGATTTAATTGAATGTGAAGCTTTGCAACATCCATTTTAAGGGCCACTTAACGTAAACCGGTTTCCACCAAATCCAAGTATTAATACCAATGAATACGTTTTACGCTGAAGATCATGATTCCAGGAACACTGCACAATGTCCTTGTACCACTAAAGCAACGGGAATCCCTGCGCAGATCAGCTGATCGAGGCTAACAGCTGCTGTGTGGGTGGTACACCGTTATGCCAATGTTTTCGGTAGCTAGATGTCCCACTGACCGGCCGCTCCACATTCTCCGCTTAGTAGGACTTCTCCAGTCATGAAGTTCGCATGTCTGGCGTGTCTGGTCTTCGTCGCTGTTACTTCCGCTCAATCCCAACAGGTCAGTTTCCGGTTTCAGTTTTTACTTTCGTTCATATTAATTTCGGTTGTCCGCTTGCCTTAATGCACTGAAAAGGTAAAATTTATTCATTCGTGTTTTAATTTTTTTCATTTTTCGTTTTCATACTTTCACATTACCGCGAAGTGCATTAAAAAGTTCATTGGTTAAACAACTCAAGGTATTATACGAACTATTAAATATTATGGTGATTGTAGAAGGATATTTTTAAAGATTTTGATGGATCTTTAAGATTTTAGGTCATCAAAGTTTTAAAAAAAAATGTGTGTTACTAATAGGCCAATGCCGCTCTCTCGTGTGTGTGTGTGTGTGTGTGTGTGTGTGTGTGTGTGTGTGTGTGTGTGTGTGTGTGTGTGTGTGTGTGTGTGTGTGTGTGTGTGTGTGTGTGTGTGTGTGTGTGTGGTGTTTTGAATTTTATTAAATTACGCCTAAATATAATTCCTTAATATTTAAAGAAAATATGTGTTTCGCTATAGATTAAATAAAGCCTGTTATAGAGCTTATAGAAAAACTTGAAAAATCAGCTAATTAGTTCAAACCGGTTCATTTCGGTAAAAAATCTTTATAACGCAAGTTATTGCAACAAATAGAAGCAAATTATGGTTCATGTGTAAATCGTAAAAAACTCCAAAACAAACTTGACAACCGTCTTTTTTATTTCACCGTGGAACATCACATCTATTTTACCTAAAGTCTACCACAATAACGTAACATATAACGAAATTTTATGAACGTCACGTAACGTATACGACCGTAACGTATACGTCTGTAACGTATATTATCGTAGTTATATGAACGTAAATGTTGTATGTTATATGTTGTATGTAAATGTAAATGTTATATGTTGTATGATGTAACATATATGACCGTAACGTATAAAAGTAATGTATACGAACTTAACGTATATGACCGTAACGTATATGACTGTAATGTATATGACAGTAACAAAAATGACTGTAACGTATATGACCGTAACGAATATATACCGTAACATATATGACTGTAACGTATATGACCGCAATGTATAGGTCTACGACCGTAACGTATATTATCGTAATTATATGAACGTAACTTATATGACGTAACATACATGACCGTAACGTATAAAAGTAATGTATACGGACGTAACGTATATGACCGTAACGAATATAACCGTAACGTATATGTCCGTAACGTATATTATCGTAATTATATGAACATAACTTGTATGACGTAACATATATGACCTTAACGTATAAAAGTAATGCATACGAACGTAACGTGTATGACCGTAACGTATATGACGTCAACATATATGACTGTAACATATATGACAGTGACAAAAATGACTGTAACGTATATGACAGTAACAAAAATGACTGTAACGTATATGACCGTAACGAATATACCGTAACATATATGACTGTAACGTATATGACCGCAATGAATAGGCCTACGACCGTAACGTATATGTCCGTAAGGTATATTATCGTAATTATATGAACGTAACTTGTATGATGTAACATATATGACCGTAACGTATATGACCGTAACGAATATAACCGTAACGTATATGTCCGTAACGTATATTATCGTAATTATATGAACAAAACTTGTATGACGTAACATATATGACCGTAACGTATAAAAGTAATGTATACGAACGTAACGTATATGAGCGTAACGTATATGACCTTAACATATATGACTGTAACGTATATGACCATAACGAATACATACCGTAACATATATGACTGTAACGTATATGTCCGCAATGAATAGGCCTAAGACCGTAACGTATATGTCCGTAAGGTATATTATCGTAATTATATGAACGTAACTTGTATGACGTAACATATATGACCGTAACGTATATCATCGTAATTATATGAACGTAACTTGTATGACGTAACATATACGACCGTAACGTATAAAAGTAATGTATACGAACGTAACTTATATGAACGTAACGAATATAACCGTAAAGTATATGACCAATTTGAAGGAACCTGATGATACGCTTTTGAGAAACTGAGCCGATTTTTGTCCCAAGCTTTTTATGGGAATAATTAAATGTAACGAATTTGTGTAATGTTTCTGTACAACTTATTTGTATTTACAGTGAAAGATTATATTTTAATTAAGCTCAACTATCCGGTTTCAATCTGCCGATAGGCCTTCTATCCAACGGTAACATTAAATTAAGTTTATTCCTGTCTGTTTGCGAACATGGTTGAAGAACCAGTGCCTTTCAAATATTACTACGTTAAGCATCCCAATCGTTTTTCTACGAAAAATTAGCGTCTTCTTTATTGAAACTACATATCTGGGGTACCTACAGTTTCGTCAGAACACCAGGGAAGTCACGCCTCATACTTTATCCATTTTAAGGCATTAAAATAAAATGAAACCGATAAAAATTTAGTAAGCAAAATCCCAAGAACAGTACAAAGTGTTCCCGTTAAAGTACAGTACTTTGCTAATTGCTAAAAAAACATTGTTGAAAGTAATATTTTAATAATTACACTATCCAAGACTTAAACAATTATTGACCAAATCAGTTTTGAAAATAAAATAGCCATGACAATCTAAGCCAGTTATAATATGTAAATGTTATTAAATAAAACACTCTGCTTTTACTAAAGTGTAAATACCATAACGTAATTTAGATGCGTAATTTAAAATCGTGTTACAGTAGGTTTCATTTGTAAATATTTCAGTAAGGTACAATGTTAGAATCCAGTCTTTAATTTTGTATATTATAGTTTTAGGTACTAAAATAGAACAGAGTAGGGAGTATTGTATTATATAAACTAAATATAATGAATGGAATTGCTTTATTAACAGGTCATATACGTATGTGTCTATTTTAACAAAAGTTAATATTGATAAGAAATAATAGGCCTACACGGTTTTGCAACGATTTTAGTTTAGAAGATATGTACAGTAATCTTAAAATACAAATATTGAATTAAAAATTAGTGTAATAATTATATACCAGCCATTGTACTATTTTAATTATTTTATTTACAGAATTCGTACGTTTTTACGTTAAATTACGGATAGCTTTTTCGTAAAAAACGTCCTAACCTCTTTTCCTTTTCGTTCATGTACCATCAAGGAAATTTATAATTATCACTTACTTCATACTAAAATATGAAATTTGAAGTATATTTCGTAGTTTACAAAGAGGTACTACATATAACACCGTTCAACTTCTTGCTATACATTGTTGTATATTATTCGTTTCTTTCCCCATCAACTGCGAAAGGTCGCACGAGCCCACTAGTTTAATTTAAAATGAAAGATTTCTTTCAATTTTATTCTTACAAAAAAAAGGTTTGTGAAGGTCGTTTATTGACAAAAACTGTTAACATTTTTTTTTTGGCAAGTTTTGCTTAAGCATGTTAAGGATATAAATAAAACCTATGGGTCGGTATAGTTTCAGACAATCTGAAACTTTAACTGTTGAAACAAAAGTGAAAATCTATATAAAGATTGGAAAATTGAAAGAAAAGTCGTTTATGCTTTGTGAATGAATCGAAAAAAATATTTTCTGATTTGCGTGAGAGCAATATGAGTTGTTTTCGTTTTTAGTTTACTATTAAACATAAATTTTATTTAAAATTTGCAAGACTGTTTTAAGATATAATTCTTGATGAACTAGTGACAAACGTGATTATTATTTTGATAAAATAGTGACAAACTTGACTAGATTTTGATAAACTAGTGGATAAAAGTTATTAGGATTTTAATAATCTTGTGATAAACTTCACTACGATTTTTCTTAATCTCGTGAAAAAACTTTAAATTAAATAAACTTTAAAGTTAATTTAAACTTAAATTTAAAAATAATATTTAAAATTAAAAATTTAAGTTAAAAAACTATGTAATTAGGATTATGACCAATTCTTCCCGTCAGTGGTCTATCCACTCACCTCGTGAAGGTTACCGCGGTTTTGAAACTATCGTTTCATCTTTAGGCCGTGATACAAAATGTTAAATCCCTCTGTCGAGGTCGTCACAAAGTCAAACAAAACATTAAAAACATACATCACAAACACTGAGCACAATTACACGATTAAAATATTTATGATGAAATTCGGTTTGGCCAAGCGACACGAGCCACTCGTACGTCGTTACATTCCAGACTTGAGTCGTTGAATCCGGAATTAACTTACGAGTCGCGCGTATCGCTTGGCCAAGCCGAATTCCATCGTAAATATTTTAATCGTGTAATTGTGCTCAGTGTTTGTGATGTATGTTTTTAATGTTTTCTTTGACTTTGTGACGACCTCGACAGAGGGATTTAACATTTTGTATCACGGCCTGAAGATGAAACGATAGAGTTTCGAAACCGCGGTAACCTTTACGAGGTGAGTGGATAGACCACTGACGGGAAGAATAGGTCATAATCCTAATTACTTAAATATGCGATCAGGTGGCTATGTTACAATAATAAAAAAAAAACTTTAAATTAATTAAACTTTAAAATTAAATAAAAGTGCTAATTGGTTTTTCAAAAAATAAACCCATTTAATGTATTTGCCATTATTTTCTTATTCTGATTTCGGAAGAAAAATTCACTAAGAAAGGAACGTTTTTTAATCACATATTACAAATGCTGAAGAGTTTTTCGGATATTAAAAAAACGAAACATTTCTCATTAAATGTCTAAAATTACATTAATCCAGTTTATACGGAGGCAGAGTCGGGTGAAGTGGTTACTCGGAATGTATTAAATTCAAATGAGTGGCAGAAACAGAAGATTAAAAACAGGCAATCAGACGTACCAGGTAGTTCTGTAAGCCGTTAAGCCAGGGTGTGCAGTAAAACCTGACCATTGGCGAGATGTCCTTGCTAATAACACGTAAATGTGTTTACAACAGAACGCGTTGATTAAAAACACGTCATTACTTGTGGAGTAGTCATTACGGTAAAGTACATAACCGACGCTGTGAAATGTGCATCGATTCTGGCTTACAGAAAACGTTTTGAAGAGTTATTAACACATTTCCTTTGGAAAAGTAACATCCCGCAAAGAGGGTGCAGACTAGCTGCATTGAGAGGATTTAGACGTCTCTCGCGGTACCCGAGTCTAACAAACACTTACACTTACGACTTTAACGCTTTATACTCACACTTACATTTAGGGAGGCGATAATAGCCTCAGTTTGCTTTTCGCCTTAAAATAAAATAATTAAAGAAAATGGAAAATTAACTATGGAGCTACCATTATGGTAAAACACAGATCCCGAGACCATAAACCGTCTTAATTAGTGTTAAAACTGCATAAATTAGCATTTTAATTTTTTTAAATCCTTAAAAGAATTGACCGCGTTATGGGTTTATTTTTGATTGTCATTGCAATTTGAAAGCTTAAAATGCTTATAGAAGCAGCAGATTTTTATTTTATTTTATTATTTTTTTATTTTCATTTTTTTTAACGTCCGACTATTGTGCACACTTGGGCTAATGATGGAATGACTATGATGGGATGATTTATAGCGTCTGAAAAAATGCCAAGTCCAGGCCGGGAATCGAACCCGGGTCCTCGGAGTGAAAGCCCAGTACGTTATCAATTAGGCCATCGAGGCAGCAGATTTTTATTGCAGATTATGAAAGTAAAATCATAATTTCAAAAAAAATTGTAAGAAAAATACTTTTGGAAATTCATTTCCATCACGTCGACAAGACAGCTGTGTGCCGCCATTATTAATAATTTTACGTAGCCTAAATCCCTATATGTGCCTGTTAGCACTCAAACATATTTTTGAACATTTAAACTTAGCATAAACATTTCATTTTTGTAATACAGTAGTGTGAACAACTTTGTTACTTGGAAAAATCCATTTGTGAAAATTAAAGCTATTCAAAATCCCAGTCAAGTTTATCAAAATTTAGTCAAGTTTTCAAGTTTATCATTAGTTTAACAAAATCTATGTCACGTTTATCACTAGGTTACCAAAATCCTTTTCACGTTTGTCACTATATCACTAATTTATCAAAATCCCAGTCAAGTTTATCAAAATTTAGTCAAGTTTTCAAGTTTATCATTAGTTTAACAAAATCTATGTCACGTTTATCACTAGGTTACCAAAATCCTTTTCACGTTTGTCACTATATCACTAATTTATCAAAATCTTAGTGAAGTTTGTCACTAGTTTATCAAAATCCTAATCAAGTTTATTACTGGTTTATTAAATTCTTAAACAAATTTAACATTAGTTTTATCAAAATCTTAAACAAAGTTATCATTAGTTTATAAAAATCATTGTCACGTTTGCAACTATTTCTATCAAAATTCTTGTCACGTTTATTACTAGTTTATCAAAATCCTAATCACGTTTATCACTAGTTTATCAAAATCTTAATCACGTTTATCATTAGTTTATCAAAACCCTTGTCACTATTTTATCAAAATCCTCACTACTTTATCAAAATCTCAGTTAAGTTGATCAATAATTAAGATAATGCAGTCAGTTTTTAGAAAGAAGTTACAATTATTTAAAATTTTGAAAATTACTTTTTTAGTTATTCTATAGCATTTTTCAAAATTATGTCTAACGATTTTAATCACGTTTGTTCAATAATATCCCATAACTATGAAAAACAAAACGATATCTTCTCGTAATATCCAGTGCCGGGGCTTATATAAAACGAACACTGCAAGTCCGCATAATATTTCAAATTCTGTTAATATGAATTGCTCAGTCAAACGTATATGACGTTAAAGGCTTATAACATTTGAACTGAATGAAATTTACGGCACGGAAATAAACAGAAAAAAAATGATTTTTGTTATTATTTTAAAATATAAATGAAGCAATGCATTTCCAATAAAAACACATCAGCTAATGCAACCGTAGAACCTCATTCGAATGCCTGCACGTATTGAATTTTGGTGTTTCAAACTGATAACTTAATTAATATGAAAAAACCGCAGACTCCGTTTTTCGTTGTTTACGTTTTAATATAGACTGCATTTATTAGTACTGTTTTATTGGATAACATTGATGAACAGTGACAATTGTTTTTGTCTATTTTCAAATACGATGTTTTTATTATCGGTGACGTCGAATACTATTGACACGTTACATTCCAATATTTTTTTAATTGCTAAAATATTGTCTAATATTTCACTCTTTTTCCGAAACATATTTCAAAACTTAATTACAATTGCTGGATTTCTGTGATTTTTATAACTTAAATCCAGAAATACATCTAGCGCATTTAATATGTACTGTGTTTCCTTTTTGTGCTAACAGAGTGCGGTAAAACTTTAATAACATTTAGTTACCGGGAGTTCAGAAAATATGCATAATATTTTATTTAAACTTTTATTAACAATAGAAAATATTTTATGTCTTACTGAACTTTATCAATTAACGGTTGTTTACGTTAAAGTGTTTTTTTTTCATTTTGATAATTAACTTAAATGAAAATTAAATCAAAAAATGCCAATGTTATCTTAAATCACGCACAATTGTCACATTTTCTAATGCAAATTTGAAAGTTTCACAAGTCGATTGTTTGTGTTTTTTTACAATAACGGAAATAATTTCAATTATAATAATTTACAGTACTAATGAAATAATAATCAACAATAATCACCTTTGAAAACATAAAGTCCATAAAAAAGTAAACATTTAAATTTGGTTAAGATGTAATTAAAATTTTAAAAAGTTTAAAAAAATCAATTTGTAATACTTTGTGATAAATTCGTAAACATTTATAAAACAATTTAAATACATAAAAAACACAAAATATAAATCCAACGCCATTTGTTTTTACTGTTCTATTTCCCTTGTACCAAAATATGGTGAGATAATTTCCGAACATTTGTAAAACATGATGTGTGTGTGTGTGTGTGTGTGAGAGAGAGAGAGAGAGAGCGCTGTGGTCGGAAGTTCATTTGTAACTTTTCGCTAGTACTATTTCGCTACTAACCTATTTCTTTAGGCGTATAACTTTAATATAATAGAATCAGCTGACTAATTAATCAAAGAAATGAATAAGCGGAACAATGATGCCTCTATATTATATTATAACTTTTAATTACACATTTTGTTTGTTATAGGAACACATTGATGATATCCTGACTGCCGAGCTGATCAAAGAACGGGAGAGGCTATCCTTTCTGCAATGGCTGTTCCAGTTGTTGGGCAGTTGGGCTCAGCCCCCCGAGCCTGAGAAACCTCCGGAGCCCATAGATCCTGCTCTGTGCGAACCTTGTAGTGAGTATACAAAAAGACTCGTTGTATTGCATTTCTTCAAAGCAGTCCTTTAAGCCAATATCCTAAAATATGGTTATTGAGTTAATATATATATATAGCCTACTTTTTACGTTTTTAAACACCAACATCCAGAGGTTAGGTGTTGTAATTCTTAAAATTTGACAAATTCAATATTTTTATGTATAAACTTTATTTGCAAACATATACTTAGAGATTTTTCGAGGTATTAAACCTGAGGATTACAAACGGTTTTCGATATGTATCTAGAAGGCTTTGAATATACGTCACTGGATCTAATTCTGTTAAACACAGAAAAGCAATGCGAATGAAAATGATTCAGGCACGCAGCTGTTTTTTGACGTCATAAAAACAAATGTCCAAAAGTAAAAACACCGATAGGAGAATATTTTTTCTAAATTTTCGGCATTTTCATATAACTTGATTTCGCAATCATATAAAAAGTGTAAAGCTGCATTTAACAGCTGCAATTAGTATTTTCATTCCAATGATAATTCCAAACTGAAGCCTAACCTTCGTCACATTAATTTTCATATGTGATAATGAAATTGTATTTACGAAAACGTGTAAAGTAAAAAAAGTTAAATTTTTTAATGATTCGGAATGGCCGACATTTTGAAACTGTTTGAAATAATTTTTCTGAGTAATAAACTTGTCTATGGTATTATCAAAAATTGATTTTGAGTTAAGTTTAAATTGTACCATAATTTCAAAAACTAGAATACTAAAATACGTTCATTTCAAAAATCCATGTTTGATGTTTTATCATGACTGTCACTCTATTTCAAAATGAAAATTCGCTAATTAACTTTTTCAAATTACTCAGTAACCAATTAACAATTACATTACTTGTGAATTTCAAAGGACCCGGTTTAAGTTTTACTATGATGGCCTTTTAAATAGGTCATTAAAAAAAATCTTAAAATAACGAATATAAATTGCGTTTTTACATCATCAACAGTCCCAATCTATGCATTTCAATCAATGTAAGTATATCGATTGACAGTTACGTTAACCTCCTCCTACACGATCGATGAGTGTCACGTTGTCAATTTTATTGACATGTCAGAGACGTTTTAGAAATAGGTTTCTAAAAAGTTCTAAAAATTTCTAAAAATCCTACCATTGGTCGGGAAAATATATTACTTATATGACGAGATTGGGACCATAATCCTCACAAAGTATTTCTACACATTTAGCTCACCGATCGTTCCACTTCCGAAAAATACGTCTGGAAGGCTTCTTTTGGAATGGTTATTATCTCCACAATTGCATTTCACTGCGACGATTGTGCTTTTGTTTCCTGGTCGTACTCGTAACCTATGACTGATCTCCAGGATCAGGTTTTCAGTGTCCAGCACGTCCTGTACAACGTCAAGACGCAATTCTTTCTATTCCGCCGACAGCAGCTTGGGCACAAATCTTGCAACCACTTTGCGCCTGTTTAAATCATCACGTGTTAAATTTCACGTGAGGAGATCTTTGCTGATCCCAACCTTTTCGGCAACCTCTCGTACGGTCAAACGACGATCTCCCAGTATCAGTTTTTCACCTTTCAACAACAGTTGCATTCCGAGCGATTTGTGGCTTTACAGAACGCTGTTCACTCTTCATCGTTGTGCGGCCATTTTTGGATTGGTTTACTCCTTAACGTGTGTTCCCCCAGAGCATCATCTCTAAACATCTCCTGAATCTTACGATTGAGAATCACTAAGCTTTTCAAAAAAATTCTCCGCATTCTTTGCTGAACTCGTTCAGTCATCTTGAGAAAGAAATAAAAAATAAGGTGAACACTGAAAACAACTTATAACTCAACGGCCAGCAGGCAGCGACTGGTACACTCAAATGCGGGGAACAAATTCAAGCATGCGCATTACGCTGTGTCTCCGTTGTGTACAGTGGCGCCGTCTTAGTGGGAAAATACAAGGTGGGATATTTTTTGAAATGTCTCGTATGTATTCTGATAACTATACATTAACATTTTTCTTCCAGCTTGCGGGTTGGCCAACAAAAAGAAGCGTATAGTGGGCGGTCACGTGACCTACGTGAACCAGTATCCATGGATGGCACTGCTCATGTACAATTACAAGTTCTACTGTGGAGCGACGCTCATCAACTCTAAATACGTCCTTACAGCTGCTCATTGCGTTAATGGGTAAGTTAGCGGTCAGGGGGTGCAAGAACAATCAATTAAACAATTATTGCAGCTCTCCCACACGAAGTTCCATTTATGGAGGTAAATTACACTTTCCTTCCTCACAGCGCTAAGTGGAAACAATACATGATGTTCATGGAAAAGCCGTTCTTGCTATTTCGATGGATATATCCGTTTTCAGGTTTCCAGGGTCCAAAAAAGTTTTTTTATTTCGCTGAATGTCAAAAACTTTTCTTAGTTAAGAAAATAACATGTGATTTTTTTTATAAAAAAACCACGAAAATCCGATTTTATAAAATTTGTCTCAACAGATTTTTTGTTTTGAAAAAAATTCTTTTCAAATATCGAAACAAAACGTATTGGTCGATAATCGAAAGAAATTTTCGTTCGAGATCTATCGAAAAAATTTCAAAATGTGCGTAATTTATCAGAATCATATATCAAATGACTAATACAATTTTGGTTATACACTGGTTAAATTAAAGAATTAATATAGTACAAACAAACTGTGACCACCGTGGGTATTAGAATTTTCATACACAACTGAAATTAACTAACCGGTTTTGGTAAATTTGACCGATTTTCTGTTTATTTGTTGTCGTTAACTTCCTAACCGGAAAACAATGCTTTTGCAGCACTTATTAGAGAATTACCATTGGAATATGAACTATTGGAGCGGCCATCAAGGTAACACCCAGACCCGGAAACTAGAACTTAGCGCCGATTCTGACCTTTGTATCACTTTTTGGAGTGTCGTTCAAAGCGTTATTGTATGATTATAAAACTTGGCACAAAATTGATTTTACTAACAGCTTGAACAGGTTCGTTAACCAGCAAAACTTTGTTTAACAATTTCAAAGTGGCAATCGTTTTAAATTAAAGTTTTTTGCAAATCCGACATTACTATCGCAATCAGCGCTGAATATTTTTGAATTTTCAAAATCAGTTCAAGATAAACAAATTAATTTTACGGCGGTCAGGGTCCGTTTTCGTACTTTCAGTGTACTTTAAAAGTAAAAAAGCACTAATGTATGGAGATTTAAATTCTGAATTTGTTGCTGAAATCATATTTTTTTAAAAAAGAGGTTGAAGTAAAACAATTATCTTTAGAATTTCGCTTCCATTTAGTCAGCGAGACAGCTGCACGCCGCGATTATTTGTAAAATATGTTTAGGTCTTCTGACAGAGATCATTAAACTTATCGGAATAAATATCGGTCGGGATAAATATTGGTCGGGATAAATATTAGTCGGGATAAATATTGTTCATGGTAAATATTGGTCGGGATAAATATTAGTTGGGATAAATATTAGTCGGAATAAATATTGGTCGGGATAAATATTGGTAAGAATAAATATAGGTCGGGATAAATATTGGTAAAGATAAATATTGGTCGAGATAAATATTGGTCGGGATAAATATTGGCAGGGATAAATATTGGTCGGGATAAATATTGGTAAGGATAAATATTGGCAGGGATAAATATTGGTCGGGATAAATATTGGTAAGGATAAATATAGGTCGGGATAAATATTGGTCGGGATAAATATTGGTAAGGATAAATATAGGTCGGGATAAATATTGGTAAAGATAAATATTGGTCGGGATAAATATTGGTCGGGATAAATATTGGCAGGGATAAATATTGGTCGGGATAAATATTGGTAAGGATAAATATAGGTCGGGATAAATATTGGTAAAGATAGGCTAAATATTGGTCGAGATAAATATTGGTCGGGATAAATATTGGCAGGGATAAATATCGGTCGGGATAAATATTGGTTGGAATAAATATTGTTTATGATAAATATCGATTGGGATAAATATCGTTCGGAATAAATATCTGGATTAATATCGATCTGGAGTAATATAGCAATAAAGCAATGAAGAGAGATACTAAAATGTGTAAAGAGTGTATGTGGGCTATGGGAGTGGATTTATTGTTTTATTCTGTTACAGGTTCCCCAAGGGCAAGATCACGGTGAGGATATTTGAACACGACCGTGACTCGGACAATGAGACGATGCACTTTGACCGCAAAGTCCGGAGGATAGTAAAGCACAGCTCCTACAGCGACGAGTCCTTCAACAACGACATCGCTCTGATAGCCTTGGAACAAGAGGTCCAAATAGAGAACGACCTCCGGCCAGTCTGTCTGCCGCCTGCCAGTGAGTAACCTGTGCTAAAGAAACACGAGTCAAGTTGGCTACGGCTCGGTATTTACACAATTATGTTTTTGTTTAGAGAAAAGCTTCAGCGGCGCTACAGGGATTGTGACAGGTTGGGGAGTGAAGAAGACCGGCGGTTCCACTTCGCCCACTTTGCAGGAAGTTCAGGTGCCCATTATGTCTAACGAAGACTGCCGCAAAACGGCGTACGGGAAGACCAGGATCACCGAGAACATGATGTGCGCCGGATTTCCTGAGGGAAAGAAAGACTCGTGTCAGGTGAGTAAATCACACTTATTGGCGAATTTAAATTGGTAGTGACACATGCGTGACCATGAAATGCTTTGCTCAAACTAGGATATATTGAATAGCTAATTTTTTCAATGGAATTAGCTAAAAAAAGTAGGTTTTTTAATTTCATTAGATCAAGGAAAAACTTTAAGTAATAAAAATAACGTTTAACAAAGTTACAAAATGTTTCGTAAAAACACTAAAGTATAGTTTACGTAATATTTGTACTATTCAGTGATACATTTTACGTTTTATCACTGATATAAACTTAATATTTTATGCAAGGAAAGCTATTTTCGAAATCGCTATTTGATTCCATACAACTAGCAATTTTGTAGTTCCTACAAAATTATGTTCATTATAATATTCAGAAGAACATGTATTTTTAATCTCTCTCTCTCTCTCTCTCTCTCTCTCTCTCTCTCTCTCTCTATATATATATATATATATATATATATATATATATATATATATATATATATATATATATATATATATATATATATATATATATATATATATATATATATATATATATATATATAATTCTCGGATAACGGGTTGTCATGCTATTTTTCACCGTTATGCTTTGGCGTTGTGTTAAGCTTTGTTTTATACAACTGAAGGTAAATAAAAAAAAACATTCTTGACTCTCTCTCTCTCTCTCTCTCTCTCTCTCTCTCTCTCACACACACACACACACACACACACACACACACACGTCCTGTGTAGTCAAACTGTATTTAATTGCACAATAGGGTAGCTGCTTGAGTTATTAACAAAACACAATCCGCGCTGCTACCCTATCATATTCATGCAGTACAAAGCACACGTTATTCCCTATTAAAACGTGGCTGGGGCGGATTCCATGTCAAACACATCCGGAATTGTTTCATAATTAAATTCATTCATTTAACTTTAAGTTTTATTGAAGGCTGCCGGCTGTCGAACATATTGAAAAGTTCACAGACAATCAACAGAGCTTTTGATTTGTTGAGAACACACTAGTGACGGACAAAAACAAATTGCATTCTCCCAACAATACGAACACGTCACGTGATCGATGAAAATATTCCCCAGAACCGTTCGGTATCAAACGAATTTCCCCGAAACAATCTTTAACTGATGTTTGAATTCAGCAATAAGGTGAAGTGCCTCGTTGCAAGTAGACATTTATTTATTGACTAAAAGCCTTTTTTCCGGCAACGCAAAAAATCTCTAAATAAACAATTACTGTCTACAATAATTACAATTACATTGGGAATGCTTAGTTCTAAATAACTCATAACACAGGCTGCACTTATATAATTATCAATATTGTTAAAAAACACAATTAATTATAATTATAACTGTTGTTGTATGCGTTCTTAGAAGTCAAATCATGAATATCTCAATATTAACAATTAAAAGTAGTTCGAAGAATAGTATATCTCGCGGGATATTCTACACAGAGCGCTCCACGACAGCGCTCGTAAATGTTACCATTTAACCGGTAACCGTAATATTTACGTAAAATGCCACTGGACCAACTTAATTGAAAATGTTCTGCTCTTTCTGCATGAAGCGGTCAAAATTATAATAGGTAGTGTAGTTCAGCCAATATTACAGGAAATAGCCAGCAACTACATTCTCATCGTTAATTTAGAGGACGCCATCTTGAAACGAAAGTGAATGTTGAAATGTGTTGTACATGCGTCGTTCGGTCTTTATATAAGGTACTTCCGTAGCAAATTTCAAAACAATCGGTCAATGCGTTTGGCCAAAACTGCGTGACAAAGAAACAAACCAAATGTAGAACCGTCGAGTTGATTCAGAGACCTCGGTTTGTCCGGTCAAAAATGCAATTAATAATTATTTATTATGGAATTTTTACTGAGAAGTAAAACGGCACGTAAGGACTTCTAGGTCGCCTTTTGAAGGGTTGTTAAACAACAAATAACCTATAAGCTATTTAAACATCCAAAGTTCACAATGTTAATCCAATTTGTCTCAAACATAACGAAAAAAATCGATTTTTTGTTGCTTGAACAAATTTGTTGTTGAAACAAATTGTTAGCCATTGTTAAGAGTTTTGTAAAATGACGTCATTCTAAATCTTTCAAAAATGGTAACTTCTTGTTTTTTTAACAACTCTTACATAACATTTCAAAATTCTAAGCTTTATTTTCGACAGATTTAAACGCTAGTTAATATAGTAAAATCAGATTTTGAAAAAAGTCAGTAAAAAATTGTTAGATTTTCGCTGAATGAGCTTTAATTTAATTATTTATAAGAATTATGAACTTGTAATAATAAATGTAATTTGATTTAAAATCAATATTAATGAAGAAAAAGAAAAAGTATTATTTTTGTTTGAAAAAGTTTTTTTATAAAGCTGTTTAATCTGCATCCGTGTCTGGAACTGTGATCCCGCTAGCCTTGCACATAACCTTATGCAAATACAAGCAATCACAACTTCATTAATAACTTAGTATCTAATTAAAGTTGAAGAATAATTTAATTAAAGTTAAAACTTGTCATCAAGACAAATACAATTACAAAAATATACGATTGACTTTAAAGTTTACTTCAAAATGTATTTTAGTTTACAAATGTTTATTTTAGAATGTTAGAAGTTGTTTTAAAACGTGATTGGTTATACTTGATTTGTAAGAAATGTTTCTGTATTGCAGGGCGACAGCGGAGGTCCTTTGCACATACTGAATGATACGGAACACTTTGTAGCTGGTAAGTACAATTAGTAAAAAAAATCTTTAAAAAATACTTTTTGAAGAAACAATACCATAAATCTTTCAACGTGATGTTTCTTAAAAAAACTTATTGGAAAGCTAAAAAATATTTCACATTTTCCATAATCAGTTATCACTAAAGTTTTAGTCGTCTATAAATATATATATATATATATATATATATATATATATATATAAAACTATTTTATAACTTGATTCAATATAATAAATTTCAAATTAAAAAAATCTCGTTTAGATGGTGAACCAGAAATAAAATAATTTTGAATGAGGGAAGGATTTACTTTCCTATAGCCCGTATGTTTTCATATTTGTTTTATAATAAACTCATTATTTTGCAATTTGTTTTACGTTTATTATGTTTTGTGTTTAATTTTGTATCATATTTTTTATCAGTTACAGTTATATAATATATGCTCATTTTCTATTTTATTTTAGTTTTAGTATTTCTTTTTAATGAAAAAAATATTTATTTGTATTAGTGTATAAGTTATTAAGTTATTGATTAAAGAATAGTTTAATTTGTATGATATTATTTGTATTAGTGTATAAGTTATTAAGTTATTGATTAAAGAATAGTTTAATTTGTATGATATTATTTGTATTAGTGTATAAGTTATTAAGTTATTGATTAAAGAATAGTTTAATTTGTATGATATTATTTGTATTAGTGTATAAGTTATTAAGTTATTGATTAAAGAATAGTTTAATTTGTATGATATTATTTGTATTAGTGTATAAGTTATTGATTAAAGAATAGTTTAATTTTGATTAAAGAATAGTTTAATTTGTATGATATTATTTGTATTAGTGTATAAGTTATTGATTAAAGAATAGTTTAATTTGTATGATATTTAAATTTGCTTTAAACTCTAGTATCGTAAATTTTCATTTCAAAGTTACTACATGACATGAATCTTTTACTAAGTATGATTAACTTCTGATGAACAGATTTTAAAAAAATTACTATTAATTTGTTTTGGTACATTTAGGAAATTTTAATGAAACTGGTTGGAACTGAATTTTTGAATATGATGTTCACTTATAACTTAATGCTTCATCAAAAAGTGCTCGAAAAATAACAGTTTTTAAAAATAAAACGTAACTGTAAGGTACCTCATGTCAAATATCGAAATCAAGCAGCAGTTCTTGCAGACTCTATGAAGTGCATAGGTTAACAGAATGTTGGTATTATTTGAACAACCACGGTTTAGGACTCAGGTTCGCCTAAAAAATGGCTATAACAATTGGTATTGCACGATCGATTTAGGTACAATTGCGATATTCTCTAGCTATTTTGTATGGTAAAGAAAGTAAAAGAAAAAAACTAATTTCTGTTATTAAACCAAAAATAAAAATCATGTATCATTCTCTCATTTCTCGTCATTTTCATTCTAATTGCAATAATTTGTTCGATAACTAGACCAACTAACATTCCTAGTTTTTAACAACATAACCTAAAACTTATTATTGCCTATCAGCTGTTCAATAAAATCAGCTGATCTTTACGAATTAATATAAAACAACTGATATTTTACTGAAACTACCTATATAAATTTGCGCACTTACATCACGTGACGCGCAAAATCCAACATTACAACGAGCCCTATAACATGTTATATATTAAAACTTATAAAGTTCTCTATTAGAAAAATGTTGTTAAATCAGCTTTATGTTATGGAAAAATGTGCTTATTTGAATTTTAAGCGTTTAGCTGAATTTTACATTAAAATTTACAGCAGCTAGGGTTGCGAGTTGAGTTGACTGTCAACTCAATATATAGTAATATTTTCCGTCTAGCTACAACATGTACAGTATTATCTTTATTTGCAGGCGTTGTGTCCTGGGGCGAGGGTTGTGCACAGAAGGACCACCCCGGAGTTTATACGAGGGTGAACCGCTACCTCACGTGGATCAGGAAGAATACTCAAGACGCTTGCTACTGCCAGGACTTCTACGACAGTTAACGAGTAAAGGCTGAAACAGTTTAGGTGACTACTTAAAGGTTCACTTGTGACAGGACTCAAGGAAAACGGCCTACAAAAAAGCAAATAAAAAAGACAATTGATTTGATTTAAAAAAAATTGACATCACTCCTAGAAGCCATCGGATCTGAAATATTATATTGTAGTGGAAATATTTTTGACTATTATAATATAGCTGACTTCACTATAGTATACATTAAATAATATAAAATAATTTTTCAGTAATATAATTTTCCCACGCTCAACCTGTTTTTATGTTTCTCATTAGAAGTTACCGCCCGATCCATTTATTGTCATCTCACTCAAGACATTTTGTTTCGTCGTTATAAAATAGCTCGTAAAATACATTTCTTAATTGACAAAATAAAATAATTAGAACAAATGTTACTAAACCTTTTCACATTTAATTGTTTATCTGAGAAAGGAAGTTTGAAATTACCGTAAAGAAAAAAAGGAAAATTGCACAAATTTATGAAAATCAAATTTTGATCATAAATCAAGAATTTTAAATAAGTGTACCAAAATTAAATAATGCGCAGTGCTAGGAGTAAAACGTAAAAGAATCAAAACAAAATGAAGCCTATTCTAGAGATGGTTTGTTTTCTTTTATTCATGTTTTAGTCTAAAACTGTATTTTGTTAATGCAACAATTTGTTTATAATTGATACGTAACAAATTCAAATAAGTCCAAAATTTGTAGAACATAATTTTTAAAAATTACGTAAAATGTTCAGTTTTTTCTCAATTTTTCCGAACGTTTTTAGTATAGCTACGATACACTTAGTTTGAAACTTTTGCATCTATCTCGAAATGTCTCAAGATTTTGGAAATAAATTTGAGTTTTTTTACCAAAAAAGGGTTTCGTTTACAGTTTACCGATTTGTCATGTCATTTATCGTCATCTTCGTACCTTCCTTAAGCAAAAATGTTAAGAACAACATAGTAAAATATTATAAATTAATCAACATACCTAAAATTACTCCCATACTTTATACCAGTTGCTCTAATGAAGACAAGAGATCAGCGTTAACGTTAAGGGTAAAACAACGGGAGTAACTGTGACTCGAACTAAGAACCTTGAAAATCACAATTTAGAAACGCAGAGACATCGTGTTTCAGACACAATTTAGGTGCTTTAGCCACATCGATCACAAAAGAAGATAGTTATTTTGTGAAATTGCTGCAGCTGTTTCACCTAAGCATGAAATATTTTCTTAGTTATATTGTATTGTCATTGTTCACTTACTATAAGATCTATTTTGTAACCATTTTCAGCAGTTGAATTGAGCATCTGATGGGTTAAGCCATCCCACCTAATCATCTACTCAAGACAAACACACATTTATTACTCTAGTTGGCTCGGTTAACTATAAAAGTGTAAAGCGACCCGTGCTGATAGAGTGAATGCCTAATGGTGCATCAAACAGAGTCTTGGGATACCTGACAACTTTCTGGTGTACCTTCATACTGTATTCTACATTCTGCATACTCTATTCACATTATATATTACGTCAAAAACTGTAATAAGTAGGATCTCACCACATAACAAACGTTGATCAAATGAAATGACTTCCATGATAAGGGTCAAGAGTAAGGGCAGAACAAGTGGTGGAATTATCCTCCTTAAATCCTCTCCTACTCTAAGACATTATGAAGAGAGTAGGGCAAGAGAAATTATTGCAACTGGACAACTCAGGAGTATATAAAGAAGGCAAAATAGATCTATTTAAGGTTGCAGAACAATAAAAACCCTAGAAGTTCATTAATTCATACTCTAAATTTTATATAATATATTTATTAGTACTGAAATTGTAGTAGAAGCACAATGAAAACATTGTAGATACATATGTTTTAAGACTGGTTGCGATGTTGGATTTTGTGCACTGCGTGCGAATGTCATGTTGCATATAATGGTATATTTGGGGCGTTGTGTGCTATTGTATATATAAAAATATAATTGTGACTACTTCTAAACAGCTGATTTCGCACAACAGCTGTTGCTTAAATATCATTTCAATTGAGGTTATGTTAAAAATTCCATTTCTAAATAATAAAGACAACAAAATTATTCAAAAAATATGTTTTAAATGAACAAGAAAGATTAAGAAAAAATGAACGAGAAGACTACGACGATAAGAAAATAAATTAAAACGAAAAAATAAAATTAACGATCAAAATGTTACGATTTATAAGAAAAGGTATGACTGAAGAGCAATATCAACTAATTAATAACAAAAATTAGGAATCGAGAAAAACGTGGTTTCTATAATTCTGTTTCGGTAACTGAAATTTTGTCAACTTTAGATTTAGATTGTGGCCACAATATGTCAACAGTATTACTAATAGTATACTAAAGAACGCCATACAACGAATAATATATAAATGAGTTAAGAGTAGTCAAAAATAGGCCAACGTGAAAAAAATAAAATTAATTCGATTTTTCATCTAATTAGTTTTATTACAAGGTAGCATAATAAGTATTACAATGTAACATACTAGGTATTGAAAAAAATACTTACACAAATTAAGCCTTATTATGTTTCTTTTTGCAATTTTTTATTAATATTTAAAAAAAATATGGGACAAAAATTAAGATTTTTTTAAATGATTGTGATAAGCTCGATTTTAACACGGTTGAACGAATATGATACAAACTTAATAAAGCTATTCTCAAAATCGATTTTCATGCTAAGTTTGAATAAAATTAGAATAAAATTGCAGTTACAGTTAATATATACGAGTACAAATATTGACTAGCCACAAAAAGTGCTCCAGAAATCAGAATGAAAGTACATTTTCAGTTTTCAAGCCGCACATTCGTAAGGCTTCACAGTATAGTTCACTTGTCAATGTTACAGTACGCCAAACTGCACTAACTTTTTGTGTAACAATTTCGAACAGAACACACACAAAAATTCACTTACCATAAACAAATTCAGATCAGAAAGTAATAGCAAAAAAGTACCAGTGCTGAAAACTTAAGAGAACAGAAACTTTAATAGATAAAGTTGAAATTGAGGCAATGTATTCCAGCTCCTTACATCCTTGAGTCTATAATACATGGAGATATCACTGCATAGGAAATTGTGTGACTGAAAAGGGAGAACGCGACTTATCAGAAGGGAAATGAACCATGTACTTTTAGGTTAGTGTAAAATTAGGATATTTGTAAATTAGGTTATAAATAAATGAATCACTAATATTAATAATTAGACATCTTAAGTGTAAGACAAATTCATTCAGCAATTTATAGATTCAAGAATGGGTAAGTAATAGAAACACGAGTACAGAGCGCTCTGATGTCGGGTTTTGGTACTACGTGCATTTAACCTTTCATTCTGGCATCTTGATTTCAACATTGGGTGGGAGCTGTATGTATTATAGAGACAATGCTTTTATACATCTGTCAATTTAGGTCAGCTTATTGAGGCAAATACTTAATTGTATTAAATATTCAATTTTGCTCGTATCAAATACCAATCACGTTTGTCGTCATACCCTTCATGATCCAACAAACAATAATAATGCAGCTATTTGAACAATTTTAGCTGTAGAATTTATTTAACAATAATGAAAATTAATTATTACGAAAAACTGTTGTTATAGTAACACAGCTCGTTATTATACGTAGCCAATCAACGGCAGTGAAAAATTGTTACCATAGTAACAAAATTTTGAAATCAAGCAAAGTCAGGCATGCGCAGTCGAAAATTCAATGTATTCACTCGCGCTAATAAATCTAGGTCAAAAGTGTTCTAATAAATTGCATACACAACACACACACACACACACACACACACGCGCGCGCGCGCGCACACACACACACACACAGTTTGCAGTATCACACAATAGGCCTACTGCAGGCACTTACACTTTCTGCCTGATGAAAATCATTGTAATTTAGTTTAGAACATTAAAGTTGATTCTAGCACTCTTAATAGGTATCTACACAAATAAGCATTTTAAACTTTCCAGTTACAATGTATTTAAAACTGTAATTTTTTCACATTTTAACGCTAATTTTAATGGAAAAAAGATTTTCTAAAAAATGTAAAATAAATCTATTACTAAGATTTTAAGTGACCGCCAATTTCAGACGTTTCAAAGGATTTTGTTAGATAGCATACTTACGCAAGCTACTACTAAAATGCTGGGTTGTGCCAAGTTTAAATTAAATTGTATTACATTTCAGAAAGCAAGGTTACTAACACTGTTCTAGAATAAAGTTTGTGAAAAAACCATTCTTGAAAATTGTAAAATTTACATTTTATATTCTGCACTATAACTTTTATTTACAGATAATATTTAACGTTCCTCCAAGAAACGTTCTACAGATCACAATATGTGCTATTTTCAAAGTCCGTTTCTGTATAGACTATGATGGCCGCTTTAATTGATAATTTTCCAATGTTAAATTGACTAAGGCATTGTTTAATTATTTGTTTTTTATATGTTTCAATATTAACACTAATCACACTAACGCATGGCGTTAAAATTAAATAATCAAATTAGCTTTAAAGTTTCATTAGTTTCCATTTCTCTGAGACAATTCAGTCTACATCAATATTCCTTCAGACTATTCCTGTTTGTCTTCAAGTATTGGGTCCATTAGGGTACATAACATTCTTAGGGTTACAGAAAACTACGAGACGCCAGAAGAATTGTCGAGACATGACGTTCTGGAAGCGGTCCAAACAACGTAAACAGTTCCAGAATAAAGTTTTGGTCGGGAATTGGTTTCGAAAATTGGCAATTTACGTGTGCCCTGTGTTTCCTTTAATTAAAATTCAATATTAATAAATTCTGCCCCTGTTTCCATTGTTAGACTTGTACTTTGCGGAGACTATACCTTCAATACAATCGAATAACAGGTTTCAAAAATGTGGAAATAGTAAAACTGGTCGACAAAAGTGAAAACTTGAACAAATGTAATCATATTGATGTCAGTAATATATTTATTATTATTTAATCAGTTTGATTTATTAATACTTAACCAGTTAATTGATAATTAATAGTAATAATAATAGTAATAGTAAATATTATTAAATTTCAACATAAAACATCACAACAATCTGGGAAGAAGTGGACAACTGAGAGGAGGAAGGAGCATTCGGATATGATGAAGAGATTCTGGGAGGAAAATAGGATAAACACGAAAGATTAAATAATGTATTTCAAGTTCAATCACTTTCGTAAGGGGGGACATCGATTAAATAATAATAATAATAATAATAATAATAATAATAATAATAATAATAATAATAATAATAATAATAATAACAATAATAATAATAATAATAAATCATTAATAATCATAATCACATTATGCTCCCCGCAGGGGGTGCAGACTAGCTACACATATTGAGAGGATTTGGACGTCATTCGCGGTACCCGAGTCTAACACACACTTACACTTACGACTTTAACACTTTACACTCACACTTACATTTAGAGAGGCGATAATAGCCTCATGTGCTTATCGCCTTAAAATAACAAGTCAAAAACACACACATACACACATTATCCCAGTATCAATATTGTCTAACAGTTTTTAAGGTTGGACTGGACATGCAGTATTACGGCGTTCATTGATAATTATTGATTATTAAGTAATTATCAGTAAACTTATTTATGAAAAAATCCGCTATCCATAAAGTCAAAGATGAGACATTACAACACAGTGACGAGGCCAGCAGTAACGCTCTTTAACCTGAGGATCCGGAATAGGACAGAGGAACTCCAGAGAGTGGAAAGAAGAATACTAAGAACGATCATCAAACAAGAAACACATAGTGAACGGGAACTACAGGCTGCTTTCTGTATACAAGGAGACCGAACACCTTGTCGACCTATGCAGAAAGAGACGCCTGGCATTTTACGGACATCTGATGAGACTCCCAGAAGAAAGGCTCACAAAGAAATTACTGAACTACCAGTTGAGCACAAAAATAAAAAATAATTGGCTCAAGGAGATAGAATAAAACCTGGAAGACCTAGGGATAACCGAGGAACAGTTGAGGAATGAGCAGGATAAAACCATACTCAAGGACAAGGAAATGAAACTCAACTTTAGTTTAGCAAGCGACCGAAAGGGCATGCCAATCTCAGAAGAACTTAGGAAAATGAGATCACAAAGGCTGAAGAGGTATTGGAAGGAACAACGCGCCAAGAAGATGAGACCTCACTAATGACTGAATGTGCTCCAGTGGGCCTAACCAAAAAAAACTTATTTATGTGCAGTTTAAAAACAACCTTGTACAAAGTAAGTGCAACATATATTTAGCTGTTAAAAATCCAACATTTTGTGCTACTTGAGCTGACTATGTACTACAATGGCGTTAATTATAATTGATATTTATTAATGACCTTTATTATGTGCACAATAACACTTACGTTATCTTTGTATGAAGATATGTAAATATATGTTTAAATACAGAAACGCTGTAAACAATTTTGTGCAAGATGTGTCGGTTATTAAAACAAATAATTGCAATTAACACCGGATAGTGGGGTAAATTATAACGAAATATATATTGTTTAAGTTATTTATATACGTAATTTCAAATAAATGAAAATGTAAAAAAGTTAAAACCAATAGCGGATTTGGAACTCACGTTCTTATTATTATTAGTTTTATTTAGCAGAAACCAGTGACGATTTTTAATTGACGCGTGTTCAGCTTTCTTCCATTTAAGTTCTAGTCAGGCGAGAAAAAAGTAAATTTGTCTTCAAAAACACACTGAAATTCTTAAATTGTTATTTATTAAAAAAACGTAAATCGATCATCGCTCTTTAAGCAGTCAGTGAAACGTTATAAATCTTTTGAAAATTCCGTTTGGTTATTGACAAATTAAACACCACACGGAAATTTAAAAATCAGAAAAAATGCTGGAAAATTTAAAAATCAGAATGGATTTTATTAAAAATGTTTGTATATCATTTAAAAATTTTGTTGAATTCAAAAAACCTTCTTGTTTAACGACTTTCTACAACCACTTTGTACTGAAAGCATTGGTTTTGTGGCAAAAAAAACTAGGGTCTAAGCATTAACTTTTATTTTCTTCGTAGGAAAAGAATGATATAAGTACAGGGATAAACAATATTAGTTTGCTGTTTGGAGGCCGGCCAAAAGGTTTAGTAGTTCAGTCTATGGTTGAGGCGGCTTCAATGTCCTGCCCTAATGCTTTCCGTCTCCTGTATCCTTAAACCTGTATTCCGTCGACCTGCAAATGTCCTATTTTATCGATTTAGATTTTTTTAAAATCAAATCAACTACGTCTCAAGTTATAAAATTTAGAAAATTTGTAAGTTTACTGTAATTAAAGGTTTGTTTGTTTATAAGATTTTTTTCAATAAAAAAGATAATTATCTTAAATAAAATGAGTTATGAGTCAGTTACTGTTTTTCGTGTATCTAACAGGCGGTGGTTTAATGTTTAACACTTCCGACAAGTCCACGTGCTCTTAAAATGTGGAATGTTGGCGGAAACTATGCAGTCTATTGTAAGAAAAGTATTGAAGATAAAAAGGTAAGAACATTGGCATAAACCTTTTAAGCTTCAATAAATTTTTCAAAAATCTCAATTTGGAAACTACCGACATGAAATCGGAATTTTTTGACAAGTAAACAACCATGAATAATCATAAAGAATGAGATATTTATTATTATTATTATTATTATTATTATTATTATTATTATTATTATTATTATTATTATTATTATTATTATTATTATTATTATTATTATTATTATTATTATTATTATTATTATTATTATTATTATTATTATTATTATTATTATTATTATTATTATTAGACCTATTATTCCCCGCAGGGGTGCATAGTCTGCTAGCTGCACTTACTGAGACGAATTAGACGTCCCTCACGGGACCAGAGTGTAACACACACTTACACTTACAACACTACACTTACGATTTTAACACTTTGCACTCACACTTACATTTAAGAAGGCAATACTAGTGTCGATGTGCTTTTCGCCTTAAAATAAAAATATTATTATTATTATTATTATTATTATTATTATTATTATTATTATTATTATTATTATTATTATTATTATTATTATTATTATTATTATTAGGGCCTATTATTATTATTATTATTATTATTATTATTATTATTATTAGGGCCTATTATTATTATAATTATTATTATTATTAGGGCCTATTATTATTATAATTATTATTATAATAATAATTATTATTATTAAGGCTTATTATTATTATTACTAAGCAAAAATTCGTAATTATACTCGTATGTCTAATATTCATTGCGTGATGCTTTTAAGTTGGTTAAATTTTGAAAATTCGCTTCCATGACGTCAGCGAGACAGCTATAGACATTATTTTTACTTGTCCACTTTTAAAGACAAAATACGTTTTTGTAACCATAAAACTATAATTTGCTTTAGGTTTACCAAACTCAAAGTCTTATTTCGAATTAGCGTCAGACGCTTGAGGAATGTTGAGGACGAAAATATAAGGTGTACTTTATTGAAACTGGAAATTAATTAACTCGTATATCATTGAATAATTGTGTGTGCGTACGCGGGCGTGTGTGTGTGTGTGTGTGTGTGTGCGCGCGTGTGTGTGTGTGTGTGTTCTCTAGAATTTGCCATTATATCCAAATAATTATTTGGTGCAAAAATTTTAAAAAAATGTTTCAGTAATAACATAAACAAGTTTCTTTAAAAAAATAGTTTATCTTTCAAAATGCGGCCATTTTAAATTAAAAAAATATTTACTTCAAAGCTTTTCAAAAAACTAGATTCTATTATTGTAATTTGTATAAACTAACATTTAAAATTTTTTAATTTTATTGAAAAGACGAAAGTTAACGTTCAGCTGTCAGAATTCATTTTATTATTTACAGTTAACGAAGATTGATTATGACTTTGAAATCAGTTTTCATAAACATATAAATTTAAAAAAAAACTATTACCATACTGTTACTTTACAAAATTTCCTTCTATCAAGTTATTGATTGTTATGAATTTGAAGCATATCAGCTGCTAGTTGAGACGCCGATATGAAACGTCAAAAAGTGACAGGCTCAGCGAAACTTTTAGGCTATGAAATCAGTTAGAGTGTTTCTAAGAAGTTCCAGATATCTGCAAGAGTAGCTTGCGGAAACGTAGTCTTTGATCTTATCGGCAACCATATTGACGATTGCTATGTATGTCCAGAAAAGCATCTTGAGTTTTTTTTTTTTTTAATAATATTCGACACAATATTTTTCTTAAATATAGCAATAAGTTCTTTTAAATCACTTTGGGTTTAGATCTTAAGAACTTTTTTTAATCTCTTATAAGTATTACAGCCACGTAATTTTTTGGTGAATTGTTTTTATCAATTTATGTTATTGTTTTTGACTTTCCGAAACATTTTGCCATCATATACGAGGTGTTCAGAAAGTAACGAGAATTTTTAATTTCGCGGACTTGGAGAGTCCGATTCTCAAACATTTTTTTATTATGTTGGTATATATGCCCTTGAAGTATGATAAAACTTTCAGCTGTTTTCATTGTTGACTTTGTCCGTGACAGCCAATAGGGTTAAACGTGTTTTTATGAGCTCGGCGATTTTCGTTTGTTAAAAGAATTGGATCAAAGAATTTGTATCACATTTTGCGTAAAAAATTGAATAAAATGTAAAAAAGTGTGTGAAATGTTAACAAAGGCATATGGTGTGTCTGCTATGAGTAAAGCAAGAGTTTACGAATGGTATAAGCGTTTCCAAGAAGGCCGTGAAGACGTTGAAGATGACGAACTCCCTGGACGCCCCAGCACATCAACAACCGATGAAAACGTGGAAAAAGTGAAAGAAATTGTTATGAACAATCACCGAATCACAATTAGAGAGGTCGCCGATGATGTTGGCCTATCGATTGGATCATGTCATGGCATTGTTTCCAGTATTTTGTGTATGAACGTGTGGCAGCAAAATTCGTTCCAAATTGTAGAATTTTGAACAAAAACAACGGCGAATGGAAGTTGCTCAGGAGTCACTAAATGAAGTCAACGACGATGCAGAATTACTGAAACATATTATAACAGGTGAAGAAATATGGGTTTACGGATATGACGTGGAAACTAAGGCTCAATCATCCCAGTGGAGGCATTCTGGCTCGCCAAGACAGAAAAAGACTCGACAAATGTGGTCGAACTTAAAGGTTATGCTCAATGTGTTCTTCGATATTAATGGCATAGTGCATCATGAATTCCTGCCACCAGGTGAAACGGTCAATAAGAAGTTCAACCTACAAGTTCAACATCGTTTGCGTGAAGCAATCCGAAAAAAACGCCCGGATCTGTGGAAAAACAATTCATGGTTTTTGCACCACGATAATGCACCAGCTTACACTTCATTGCTTGTTCGTGAATTTTTGGTCAAAAACAGTACTGTAACGATGCCCCAGCCTCCATATTCGCCAGACATGGCTCCGTGTGACTTTTTCCTATTTCCAAAAATAAAAAGAACCTTAAAGGGCCGTCGTTTTACAGCCGTAGATGACATTAAAAGCGCATCGCTGAAAACTAAAGGCTATCTCAAAGATCGAGTTTGAGAAGTGTTTCGAGGATTGGAAGAAGCGCTGGCACAAGTGCATAATCTCCAATGGGGACTATTTTGAAGGCGACAACATCAATGTAGAATAATAAATATATGTTTTGTTCAAAAAATCGAAATTCTCGTTACTTTCTGAACACACCTCGTGTGTAAGTGGAACAAGACACAGCGTTACACTTCTGGAAAATAACACCTCTGATTAATAACCATGCAGTAAGAAGTAAATTATAAACTATTATTCTTATATATGTATGTTACAAGAAATAGAGATGTACTTTCAGATCTCGGTTTATAGGAAACACACTTGCGTGCGGACGCGCGCGCACACACACACACACACACACACACACACACACACACACACACACAACGTAGTATTTGAAACTACTTATCCAATTACCCTAATTCGGACAAGAAAAAATATGTCATTCTTTACATGACAGATCTAATAATTTGTTTCCAGATGAAGACAGAAAGAAAACTAAAACTTAAGAAAGATCTGCTTATCAGTCCTGGTTCACTGATGGATCAAAAACACCTAAATGTACTGGATCGGATGTATGTGGAGTGAGACACAAAGTGAACATTAGCACAAGCTTGGAAAGCTGACAACAGTTTTTCATGCGGAAGTCAATGGCCTCACAGGGTGCGTCAGAATAGTTATAGGTAGCGGACACAAAGGTAAGATCTGTACCTGTATAAACTCTGACAGTAGAGCTTCACTAGTGGCTCTGGCGAGAAACAACGAAATACAGTAGTTGTTGTGGGTCTCAATACATCAGGGTATAATGGGGCTAACCTAACCAGTTAGCTATTCGGTGTTGGCTATCGAGATAAGTTATTTACTTTTAACCAACACACACACACACACACACACACACACACACACATCTGTTTCCTGTATTTGATGTCAACTAACTGTTGTGTAGCTTTTCGTTTTCTTGATGACTTGTGGTCAGTTTTTATTGTGGACCACTAAAAGTGTCACTTTTGACTGTTCCTTTTTTAAAATTTTAATGTAGGCTTACGTTATAATTGCTAATTTCGTGTTTTAGGTTAGTGTTGATCCATACGCTCGAAACATGTTGCATTGTTTCCGTATACACAAAAGATGTAAAATATCGGAACAAAACATAAAAATAACATGAATAACATCAAGTAACATTTTATAAACAGTACTATTTGTTGGTTCGGAGCCAAATAGGAATTCAGAAATTCATTAGCAACTGTTAATTATAACTTTAACATTAACTCTTTGTAGAACAGGCCGGGAAAGAGGGACAGACTAAGTTGAAAACTAATTTTCAGTTTAATGCAACTGCACTGTACTAATAGCGAGTAGCTTTTTAAAGTGAACATAATTATAGCTAGGTGTAGGAAAGTATGAACTTGCAGGTTGACCTATTTCTGAAGGTGTTGCCAACTTGACAAAGTGAATTTATTTAGTGTCAACAACAGTGTCAAAACTTTGTGACGAGTCTATTTGTTTTCTTGCCGTGTTCATGTTTCATGTTTCAAGGCTGACCTCGGTGGTTCTTCCACTAACATTCTTTGACTTTCGATATTGTATTCGCTTTGTACTTTGTATACCTCATATACAAAGAGCACTGTAGCATTATGTACAAACAAAGAAACGAAACCCCTTTGTCATAAAATTAAAAGAAACTAATTTGATATAAACAGAGTAAATATCAAATTTTCCCACTTACCCTGTTAGCAGAGACCTATTGATGTCGACCAGTCTTGGGGAGGTGGGGTGGGTGGGTTAGGCCTTATCATATCGTATTTTGTATTTTAGTGTTACTTATGTTCAGTATCCCTTTAAAGATGGCAGGCATATTACCGAAATGTACATCATTTTTGTACTTTGTTGACGGGAAAACGATTTTGAATAAAAATATTCAGAAAGTCGTAAAACCATTTATTATTTTTGTTTTATTTTTGGAAATAAGATTTGTGTGTTTTCAGAATAATTGCAAAAGCTGTCTTAATGGTAATGGAAAAAAAAATAAAACGAACTATCTTGTTGTAATGCAACGAAATTTGAAAACTAAAAATAAGTGACAGATCATTTCGATACAGAATAAAACCCCAGTAGCACACATTGTTGACCCAATGTTGGGATTTTGTCGGCAAAGTTGGGCAATGGTTAGTTAATACGCCAACGAATTATCTGCAATGGGCCAACCAGCTGTTTGTTTGCTAGGCCAACTCTTACATTCATGAAAACCTCTGCTGTTGGCCCAACATTAATTCTTGGTTGGCAGAAAATATAAGAAATATTTAGTTAAAATAAATATCTCGTAAATTAAATAGGGTATAATATATAGATAGATATTTAATTACCCTATATAAATAGGGTATAATTAAAAGTTTAAAAATAGTGTCTTATTTGTTAGTATAATAGTATTGTATCGATGTTTTAACATTTACTGCAAAGTGCAAGTGCACGTGATGACTTAAACAGAATTGCTAACAACAGAACAATTTCTTTTTTAGCATAATTGTGTACAGAATAATATTATATCTTTAATTACCATACTAAACATAGTGTTATAATGATTAAAATTTGTTAAAAATTCGTATTTTATTTCAACTTAACTATAATCATTTACCATGGATGATTTTATGATGTACTTATTATTTGAAATATTACCAGCACTGTGGGAAAGTGAAAGTATGTTCGTTACTCGTTTAGTTTTTTGTTGTCACTGTTGTCACGTATCAGTCATAGTTGCACGGTGCTATATGTACAGTACAGTTATAATCGTAATCTGGTGCTAGTGCTTTTTTTGACTTGGCTTTTCACAAGTGTTATTTAAATAAATTTTGTTTGTGTGAATTTTGTCTCTTTTTATAAAATAACCTTGTTTCAGTAACGAAATATGCTATGTTGGTTACTAAATTAACTTTCAATAGTATGCCTAACCTTACTAATTACCAATATGTTTAAAATATTATATTTTATTTGATTGATTAGTAAACTTAATAGTAATTATAACTTCTCTACATTCGCGAACACATTTAAATACTTTTTCTTATCAAATTCAATATGTATTCTTACTCGAAATAATATGTACATTATAATATATAGTTCAAAAGCTAAAGTAGGCTACATATTATATATTACTTGGAGTAAGAATATTCTACATTTGATAATAAAAGGTATTCAAATGTGTTCGCGAATGTAGAGAAGTTATGATTATTATTAAGTTCACTAATCAAATTAATAGAAATATAACACTTTAAACATGTTGGTAATTAGTAGGGTTACCATTGAAAGTTAGTTGGGCAACTGTTGGGAGTAAGTTGAGTCAAATATTTCTTTGTTGGTTTTTGGTGATGTTTAATTGTTGGCCCAATGTTGGTATTTGATTCGTTATTAATTGGTAGGCATTTGTGCCAATTTTAACCGTTGCCCAACCGTGTGTGAAAACAAAGTACCAACAATGGGCCAATAGAAAATGCTACTGGAGAACTTTATACGAAAATTAATTTTGGTAATTTCATAGACACGTTAAATACGCAGGTTCTGATTTAATCTTATTCAAAATGGCGGACATTTAAAAACATAACTTGAAAAATCTGATTTAACAAACATAATAAAGATTAATGTCTTCATAAATTAGATAATAAACACTTCAGGTTTAAAAACACTATACATTTTCAATTAAACTATGATTTGTTGGTAACTAGTCACACCGTAATATTAATCTTCATTAAATTACAATCATTAATGGTAATAAAATGTACTGTAGAAACTTTAAACAAATTTGGGAAAATTTCTCAAAATAAATTCATTGCGAACTCAATATTTATAAATGGGATATCGATTATCTAACGTTTATTCGATTTTAAATAGATCGATTTTCAAAATGTTTATAAAAACTTTCAAACTAGATTTTTCAGCGACCAATACGTTTTGTTTGATTATTTATTAATTGTATTCAAACAAAATTTGGACAACAACTTTCAGGTGGATCCGATTTTCAAGAGGCGCGATATTTTTTCTAAGTTCATGGTTTCTGAAATAAAGGGAAATTGAACATGCCAAACTTTATTTCCGTTCATTTATTTATTCTTTAGCAGTGTGTACTCAGAGAATTAAACAATAGTAGGGATACATAAGAATACGTAAAGGATAATACATACATAATTACGTAAAAATAACTTGTTTGTATTCAAGGTACCCTAGACTGTAATCAGTTACAATCTATCATGATCATTTTGTTCAAGGCCACAATCTTCTTTCACATCCTGTATTTAATGAGAAGAAAGTGATGTTTCTAATGTGTAGAGCATGAGGCAACTTAGGGTTCAAACGTTTGAAATGTTTCTATTTTGTTAATTACACTGAATGTTTTAGAAAACAATCACAAAATTTAACAAAACATTTTAAAATTAAGTAAAAAAATTGTGTATGTATATATATATATATATATATATATATATATATATATATATATATATATATATATATATATATAGGAGTCAAATCAACAACGTCGTGGATCGCACAAGTCAGAATAGACCTACATGACGCAGAAATAGACTCAACAGACGTTGAAGACAGGCACGCATACAGGAGAAAGATGCTCAGTTGGAAGATCCCAGACAATGAAATCCCAAAGAGAGCAGGGGTAAAATGGACGGAGGAGCGGAATAGGATCCATGGGGACAGGATGAGGGAGGTGTGGAGGATTAGAAGAAACAAGACATGAGTCGGAATGCTTTGCGTGATCCAACAGGGTCTATACGTAAATAATAATAATAATAATAATAATAATAATAATAATAATAATAATAATAATAATAATAATAATAATAATAATAATAATAATAATAATAATAATAATAATAATAATATGTGTGTGTGTGTGTGTGTGTGTGTGTGTGTGTGTGTGTGTGTGTGTGTGTGTGTGTGTGTGTGTGTGTGTGTGTGTGTGTGTGTGTGTGTGTGTGTGTGTGTGTGTGTGTGTGTGTGTGTGTGTGTGTGTGTGTGTGTGGTTATTACAGGAAAAAATAATTGAATTGTTAAAGATAATGTTGCTGGACACCGCCCGGTCCAAACAACACTGCTCCCTGTACTAGGTAAAAATAGAACTGTATTTAAAATCAATCTTTATGGGGAAGGAAGGGGCAAAGTATGCAACACACAATGCGTATTATGTGAATATACTCTACGGTAATTACATTTTCAGAGGATTTCCTTTAAAGTAGAACTCTTAGAGCTTCAATTACTGTAAGACCATAATTGGAATTGTGCACCGTGCTTTAATACTTTTTGTGGCGGTTTTAAAATTGCACACAGAATTTTAGCGTGTCACCACTCTAACGTTTGCAATTTTGATTCAAAAGTGGCTCAGATTTCTGCAGTTACGTGTTCAAATTCGTTACCCAGCTAAATTTGTTAATCAGTTTCCAAAAATCTGTTATAAATCGTTATTATTTTTTTGTTTTCTTACTTTTAAAATTAATTTTACTAAAATACTTATTTGTCGCCGCACGAATTGTACACGAATTGATCGTGAAAATATTTTCTCACGAATTTAAAAACTATTTGATTTCAGTTGGCCTACTTAGAGTCTGTTTACATAGCTAGAGACTAACCCGAATTTAATAGATATACATAATAGGCTCTAATAATTCGTTTGAGAAAAAAATGTGTCCCCTTCTTTTTGTAAAAAAAACTGTAAAGTTTTTGTAAAATAAACAGTAAAAATTTTTCGTAGAAATTGACTAAAAAAATTTTACAATTTTCTAAAAAGCATATGTGTCATTATATATAAACATATTTAGTACGAGAGATATTTTTAAAAATGAAAAATTGGCGTGATTTTTTAAAATTGTTTAGTCAGATTTTTCTAAAATATTTGATCATGTATGAAGCCGTAGAATCATATAACTACAGCAAAATTTAAATGAAATAATTTAGCGGTTTGTGAATATTACTTTTTCTTTGTGAATGAGAAAAACCTAATGGTTTATTTTTTCCAAGTTACTCTGGAACTAAAAAATTTTTTGTTTTATTTAAAATAAATAACTCATTGTCATAATATTAATTATTATAAGTATTATTATTAAGCACTATCACTAAGTATAATAAAAGACGAGGTCCAATAAATACGCTCATATTTTTTAAACTTAAAATATATAGACAATATCCAAACTAAAACCTTCAAGTGGTAAAAAAATCCTTAGCTAAACCTGTAATTAAAAAAGTTTAATCACCTTTGGATTCCGTCAAAAACCAACTTACACAGTTTATTGAACAATAGGCCCATCAAATTTCGCACTTGGAGGCGGAGTACCCTTCACCGTTCGTCTAAATAGAACTGATTTCAGTCGCAGAAAAATTTGATAAATAGGTACATAAAATTGTTAAGTGTACTTGGAAAATCACTTAAAGTTTGTTTTCTATAAGTAGAATTTATTTTATGTGAAATACTAAGACACGTATAGATCTTTACAGCGACCTCTTTAAATGATACGGTATTTGTTTTAAAGTACGTTTAAACTCAAAGAAGTGCGTGCTTAGAAATTCATAATGTTATGATTTTATATCTGCACTAATTCGTTTTGCCAATGTGCTAAACATACGGAACTACATGGAAGAACACCATGGCATTACAGTGAGTAATGAGGAATAGCCATTGAAGGAACGCCGCCGCAAAGTGGGAAAATTGTCGTTGATTAATAAAATTCTTAAGAAAGTGATTGGTTCTTGGTGGAATGGTGATTTAATAAATTTTTTGGTTTGTAGACTTGGTGGGAAACTGTTTAGCACTTTTTTGTTTTTCTTTGAATAGGCATCGTTTTTGTAGAAGCGGAAAAATAAAATTTGAATGCAAAGCAATTATTTTAAATCTTGCATTTGATTAAGGATGTGAAAGCTGATTTTTTTAAAAACTGTAGAGAACTTACAAAGATATTTTTTTATAACATATAGTAACGAATTGTATTTCTTAGTTCAGTTGTTCAGTTAATTAAGATATAAAATACCAAATTCGGTAAATTTCTTCGAAGTTTTTTGCAATGTTATAATTTTAAACGTCTTTTTTATAAAATTTGTATACAAAAAGCAAATACTGCAAAAGTGATAAACAAAATAAGTGACCATTGACGAAAATTGGTTCAGCAGTTTTGGCTGTAAAAGTGTTAGTGTTTCCAGTTTTAACAATATATTTTAAGGCACGTTTTTTACTTTTATGCAAAAACCACGTTCTTTAACCATGACGAATAAGAGGATTTTTGACCAAAATTGGTAAGTGTGATTTCAGCATTGCAATCAGCGTTAAAATCTGCATAAATTAGCATTTTGAATTTTTAAATCGGTTGAAATAAAAAAAAATATTTATTCCGTATCAGGATTTATTTTCTTATTTTCAGTGTAATTATAAAGTTTAGAATGCTGATATACACAGTGTGTTCAGAAAGTAACGAGAATTTTAATTTTTTGAACAAAATATTTATTTATTCTTCTACATTGATGTTGTCACCTTTAAAATAGTCCCCATTAGAGATTATGCATTTGTGCCAGCACTTCTTCCAATCCTCGAAACACTTCTCAAACTCGATCTTTGAGATAGCCTTTAGTTATTTCAGCGATGCGATTTTAATGTAATCTACGGCTGTAAAACGACGGCCCTTAAGGTTCTCTTTACTTTTGGAAATATAAAAAAGTCACACGAAGCCATGTCTGACGAATATGGAGGCATCGTTACTGTTTTTGGCCAAAAATTGACGAACAAGCAATGAATAAGCAATGAATGGGATAAGCTGGTGCATTATCCCAGTACAAAAGCCATGAACTGTTTTTCCACAGATCCGGGCGTTTTTTCGGATTGCTTCACGCAAACGGCTTTGAACTTGAAGGTTGTACTCCTTATTGACCGCATCACCTGGTGGCAGGAATTCATGATGCAATATCCAATAATATCGAAGAACACAGTGAACATAACTTTCACGTTCGACCGCACTTGTCCAGCCTTTTTCGGTCTTGGTGAACCAGAATTCCTCCACTGGGATGATTGAGCCTTAGTTTCGACGTCATATCCGTAAACCCATGTTTCGTCACATGTTATAATACGTTTCAGTAATTCTGCATCGTCGTTGACTTCATTTAGTGACTTCTGAGCAACTTCCATTACCCGCTGTTTTCGTTCAAAATTCAACAATTTTGGAACGAATTTTGCTGCCACGCGTTTCATACACAAAACATTTGAAACAATGTCATGATATGATCCAATCGATATGCCAACATCATCAGCGACCTCTCTAATTGTGATTCGGCGATTGTTCATAACCATTTCTTTCACTTTTTCCACGTTTTCATCGGCTGTTGATGTGCTGGGGTGTCCAGGGCGTTCGTCATCTTCAAAGTCTTCACGGCCTTCTTGGAAACGTTTATACCACTCGTAACTCTTGCTTTACTCATAGCAGACTCACCATAGGCCTTTTTTAACATTTCACACACTTTTTTATGCAAAATTTGATACAAATTCTTTGATCCGTTTCTTTTAACAAACGGAAATCGCCGAGCTCATAAAACACGTCTAACCTTAGTGGCTGTCACAGACAAAGTCAACAATGAAAACAGCTGAAAGTCTTATCGTACTTCAAGGGCATCTATACCAACATAATAAAAACAAATGTTTGACAATCTGACTCTCCAAGCCCGCGAAGTTTAAAAATTCTCGTTAATTTCTGAACACACCTCGTATGTATATTTTAATGCTATTTATAATGTTTAAGTCAGAATTTCAAAAATGTGAAAAAATCCTTCTGAAAATCGCTGTGTCGGTTAATGAAGTCAGCAATGTATTTACTTGCTACTGTTATTAATATTGAAATATATGTGTGTCAAATAACATTTCACGACTTTTGAATTATGTAATTTTTAACCCGCCAAAACGACCATAGAAGAATGGCCGCTGCATTACCCTAGGGACTTTATATATTGACTAATTAAAACCCTGATTACAAAAAAACCTATGCAACATAATTTATTTGCAAAATACGAGCGAAGCTAATTAATCAAAACTTTAATTAAATAACTTTACAACAAATACAAATCGCTCAAAGTTTTGATTAATATTGATTGCGAAATACCAAGACTGCTGGATCTCAATCGCAATCATTGATTGATTGGCGCGTTCTCAATATTCAAAATTCGTGCAAAATATCTCATTAGTGTAATACGATAGTTCGTTGTACCACTGTTAGGTTTTCAAACACTTTTCGCAATATTCAGAAATTACTAAAAAAAATATTGTATATAAAAATAACTTTAAAGTTAAAATTTTTTAAATTTCGGTTGCAAAATTTTATATAAAATAATATAGCAAACATTATTTTGTATGTGTACCTACAGTCTTAACGAACTAACCTAAATAACCGATTTTGAATGTATGTTTAATTTTTTGCTGTTTAATCAGGAAAGTCTTAAACATATTTTAGGGTCTAAGTAGCACACATGGGTCGTTATTTATCGAAAAACATCTGGTTTGAGGACCTACTGTTTTTATAACCTCATTTATTCACCATAATGTATTTACAAATTTTTGAAACACTATATATTTATGTTGTCCATAAATTACTAACCTTAAATACAATTACAGGATTGTTGAGATTTTCGGAACAAAATATATCCATGAACATCAGTTTTTTTAGGTGTATTAGCCTAAAATACAAGTTATCGAATCTTTACAAATTTCGGAATAATCCTTATAGAAATGCCCATATTCAAACCACTTAAATGCAAACTATACAATTTTTACTGATTTTTGGAACATTCTGTATTGATGTATTTATAAACAATAACTTCAAATACAGATTACAGAATGGTTATAGATTTTAACAAACAAATCCATATGGTAGTAAGGTAGAATATAATATATAATGTTATCCATACGATCGAAAATAACCTAAATTATTTCAAGTAAAGAACCGTTATCCATTTTCGGGACACTGTGTATAATGTTATTTATGAATGACATAAATATGTTTTATATTCGATAGATATCATAAAATATATAAATATTTAAACTAATAAGCACTATGAGCATTAACTATTATAATATGAACTTCAATATCATGTTGCTTCTTTTGTGTTAGTCAAGTAATAATTCCGTGATTAAAAATGCAATGTACAAATCGTCTGACAGCTTTTTAATACTTAAAATTTTAATCAAATAAATAAATTTTATTTATTATTTTATTAATATTTCAATCCGTATTTCAATAAATATTCATTTACTGTAATAACAATAATATTTATAATATGTGCAAATATATCTATACGGGTATGTAATGCAAATTAAAGTCTTAACGAACTTGCCAAAATATTACAAGAATACGTTTTTTGTCTTCTTACTAAAATAGGACCACATGTGCAAAATCTGCTAAAAGACAAGCAAACGAACACACAAACACACCGATTTCCAAAATAGGTGCACATATTAAAGACCCGGATTATCTAAGTATTAGCCATAGTGGTTAATTCACTTTTATAAATATAAACTATCTGCTACCCGTTGTGGTTTCGCCCGCAATTATAATGTAGGTAATAGAATTTATAGCAGATTTTCAAAATCAGAATATGTTCATTTCATTTAATATATTTCCATATACAATATTATACGATTTATGGTTTTCGGCCAAATCATACCTGCGTCTGACTCTGTGACTTACTAATTGCCATTGTAAATACCAACTCCGATGAAAACTGTAATATTTTAAATTGGAAAAACAAGTTGTATGAAATTATAAAGATTTTTGAAACTAAATCAATTAAAATTATTACAAATGTAAGCTTATGAACAATAATTTTGTAATAAATAATAACAGGGATTAAGATTTCTAAAACGGGAATACGTCTATGTCCACCTCAGGTACCTAAACCATGTTCATTCCAAATTTCATCTCAATCGGTCTCTCAATCGGTTAATGCATGATTGAATAACAAACAAACACACACAGACACAAACTACCAGATTGATAATATTATATTTAAGAAGTATAAAATATTATTAAAACGTCACTGTTGTACAGTTAACAAATATCACAAAACTAAGTACGAAATAATTAAGTTGGACTGGGTAAGTAGTATAATGACGTTTAAAATAATTTAAATATTTATTATTCACACCTACCAATATATAAAAATTCGTATAAAAAGTCCCTGTTATACAGTTAACACTTGTCACAAAACTAAATATTAAATAATTAAGTTGGACTGGGTAAGTAATATAATGGAGTTTAAAATAATTTAAATATTTATTATTCACCAATATATAATAAACGTATACCAATAGGTATACCGATATGCCAATATATAATAAACGTATAAAACGTCAATGTTGTACAGTTAACACTTGTCACAAAACTAAATATTAAATAATTAAGTTGGACTGGGTAAGTAATATAATGGAGTTTAAAATAATTTAAATATTTATTATTCACCAATATATAATAAACGTATACCAATAGGTATACCGATATGCCAATATATAATAAACGTATAAAACGTCAATGTTGTACAGTTAACACTTGTCACAAAACTAAATATTAATTAAGTTGGACTGGGTAAGTAGTATAATGGAGTTTAAAATAATTTAAATATTTATTATTCACCAATATATAATAAACGTATACCAATATGCCAATATATAATAAACGTATAAAACGTCAATGTTGTACAGTTAACATATACCACATAACTAAATACTAAATAAATAAGTTGGACTGAGTAAATAGCATAATAGCGTTTAAAATATTTTAAATATTTATTATTCACAGCTACCAATAATAATAAATGTATAAAAAGTCACTGTTGTACAGTTAACACATGTCACATAACTAGATATTAAATAAATATGGCGTTTTTTTTTTTAAATGAGAATAGATCGGTGTTCATCTCAGATACCTAAACCATATTCATACGAAATTCCGTCTCAATTGGTGCAGTAGTTAAAGAGTGATTGAAGAACAAACAAACAAACAAAAAAACAAACTAATACAAACATTTTCTGAATTCTAATATGATTAAGATTCTTTAAAGAAACTATGATTTAAAAATTATTATTTTTTAACATGTGATTATTTTTACAGTTGATTGAATTACAGGATGAATCGGTAGAAAAAATAAAAGCCAGTTTTGAAGATAAGCATCAGTCATTGTTTTATGGTACGCACTAGAGGGTAACAATAATCCACATTAACATTTCAGCTGTTTTAGAAATCAAGTTAAGTTGCCAACTGTTGAAAACTAAATAAACTTACAATGTCTTTTTATAATGGTGGAAAACAGCTTTTGTATGAAATATTTTTCTCTTTAAAATCTTGATCTGTGAATAAAAGTGTACATCCGTTAGTGCTCAATGAGGAACCATAAATATTTGTTTTAAGCAATATATAACCTAATACTTACAGTCATCACTATAAATGTGTTAGTTATTCGTAGTAATATAACTTTTTTTATCATAAATATGGTTAGAGCTTCTTAAAAGATGAAAGCCTTAGTGCAGTTAGTTTTTAGAAGATATAAAGTTTAACAGGTCGGTGACGTCAAACACCAGGAAACAAGTAAAGAATTAAAAAACACGTCTCAACAAGTCCTTACATACAAATTGGAAGTAAACAATACCTACGTCCAGCCTGTTTAAACACCAGCTCTAGTCCGATCTGCTTCGTTTTGCTTTAATTAAAATTTCTTGACTTGTTATGTTGCCAGTTTCTGAATTAATTGCATTTTTTAATCTTAAAATAAAACAAATGTCTGCATTTACTTCAGCTGACCCAGCTTCTAGAGCTATGATTACATAGGGAAATTATTTATTCGTTTCAGTTATAATTTATCCTTTTGTAAGCATTTAAATAGTGCAAAATATTACACAAACTTTTACATTCCAATTATTCTCTTTCTCTCTCTCTCTCTCTCTCTCTCTCTCTCTCTCTCTCTCTGTCTCTGTCATACACACACTCACCCACGCGCGCGCGCGCACTCACACATACACACACATCCAAATAAAAACCATTTCTTTGGAATCAGGGGACTGAAGAATAAAAATCATTGAATATTTCAAAATCATTTTTGAGATCAACGGACTTAGGCCTATTTTAAACCTAAAATAAACATTGTCTTTCGTAGTTTTTTCAGTTACTTTCAAATCTTAAATTTCTTTTTAAAAACGGTATACTGAATTGATTTACAGATTTTTTTTGTATAATCAAAATTTGAGTATAATATATTCAACCGGTTTTAAGGAATTAGGCCACTTTGCCGATAACTAATTCAGAACTTGTTTTTCGGGAGAAATAATGACTGAGAGGAATTTTTCTTCTCGTTTTTGCAATATTTGTTTTAATGTTTTTTGACAGAAATTATTTTTAAGAATTTTTTGTAACTGGAAAAAAATCTTCTTAATTGGAATTTAACATTAAAAGTAAACTGTTTAAAGAACACCATAATAAAATGTGATGGAGATAAGTCATTATTTTTTTATATTCAGGGTGAATACAAGAAAGAACAGTTTGGTCTTTAAAGCATAAATAAGTGATAAAAAAATGAGTTTCACTTTATACTTTATTATAAAAATTTTGCTTTAGAAAAAAAACTACAATTCACGATACTTTAAATTTATAATTATTCGTAAGACAAAGAATGGTTAGGCCTATACGTACAAGAAGTACAATATTGCAGCAAGAGATTTTTATTTAACTTACTTGTAATAATAAGCCAGTTAAAAAGTTCTGTTAATTAATATAGTTACAGATAAAACTTCGACTTGACTAACGCAGTACATTGTTGTCATATCCTCAAACTTGTTACTTCCAACTTTGTTGTCTCAATTAATTGTTGTTTTATTTGGTTAAGGCAGACTCTGTTATTAGAAAGTTACTGCAAGCACAAGGAAAGTGCAAACAAATTAATGGGTTCTAATTTAAGGTTTCAGTTACTTGCGTTAGTACTTTTAACAGTTGTTCTTTTATTATTATTTAATACTGTTTTATTAAGGAATATTTTAAATTGTTAGATCAGTTCCTTATTATTGTATTATTACTTAGTAACTGTTTAAATTGTTGGACAAACCTAAACAATACTCCAGACATAATAATGTCATAATTAACCAAGAAAAACTGAAAAATAGTTTTATTTGTAAGTTAAATTAATAATAACACAGTTGAGGTTTGTACTAAATAGATTATTATTCTAATTTTCAAAATTATTTGTTATGATTATTAAGGAATATTAATTTTATTATTTCTTTTTAATTGTAAATTTGATGTGCATTTGTGTATACGAGGTAATAAATAACTTTCATTCTACATTTGTTATAAGGTAATTCTTTAAGTTAGGCTTTTCAAAAAAAGTTGATTCACATTTAAGAACAGTCGTATATGATTTGTTGTTAAAAACAATAACTTTTTCAACACGTATTAAATATTGTGTATTTTTTTAGTGTGTTATATCATGCAAAATTTCAAATTTTATAAAATTTTACTACTTTTATTCACTGAATTCCGAAATGTTTTATTTTCCTTGAAAGTACTACTCTCTCTTGAGAAAATGCGTAAAGAAATTTTGGTAATCTGAAAAATTGACAGCAGGATTTTCAGGGAAAATCAAGATTTCCATGAATATAAATTGTGTAACGAATCATATTTAGTTAACGTGAAGCTGTATTTTTAGGCTAATATTTGCATTTACTAAATAATAAAGTAATTAATAAGCATTAAGTCAAAATTTATTACTGTTTCAAATTTTCAAATTTGCCGAAGGTAACAAAAATAAACACTGGCAATTTAAAATGCAAATGTTAACACTTATTATTCAATCAAATTTTCAAAACGGAGAAAAATTTAAGATTCTAAAGTTCAGATATTTTTTAAAGTTTTCAATGGCCTACCGTGGGCGATGTTTTTGTCAAAGCTATTATCACCTTGTGCCAAGTTTCAATTAAACCGAAAGAAAATTTCGAACACACACTAAATTCGCTGAAGTACTAATACAAACACAAGACAGACAGACAGACAGACAGACACACACACACACACACACACACACACACACACACACACACACACACAATAAACTAACAAGCATTAGTATTGTCTCTGATTACGGTCATAGGCCGGGTGGTCACCAAGTGCAGAACAGAATTGTACTGAGTACACAAACGACTCTGCTCAGTTCAGTTTCGCTTTCAGTGGCCTCACCTACATTGAAACAATAGGTTCGGTTATAAATGCGCACCTCTGTTCCAAGGTTATACAGATGTTACGCTGTATACTAGCCTTGCCTCCGTTCCGCATTTTGGTGGCCACCCGGCCTTACGAAGATGGCAGCTAAACTCATGTCCAATACATTTTCAGTAATATAAAACATATTTTAGTTAGAATTAATTTTCAACTCATTTTACAGTTGGCATTAGACGTATGTGTCAATTTTTAAGGCGTTGGTCTTTTACACTCTGAATAACTAGAGGGGTCACAAGAAATTATTCAGGATATTTTGTCACTAAAGAACCAGTCTATTAAAAAAAAAATACCCATTGATAATAATTTACTTAAGACACATACAACAAGAAGTCCCTCTCCTGGAATACAAAGATAAGGCATTATCATACGATAATTTAAACCAGAAGCCTTATATGCAGCTGAAACATTATCTCTCACAACCCAGGGCCCACTTGAAAGGCTGGAGATCAAAGAAAGAAAGATATTACGAAAAATCTTAGGCCCCAAATTCCGTAACAACCAAGTACTCCACATCAGGAATGAAACTATTTACCAAAAAACTGAAACACTATCAGACACAATAAGAAAAAGGAGAATTGATTTTTATGGGCACATCCTCCGAATGGACAAAAATAGACTAACCAAAAAAATATTTGACTACTTTCGCAATACCACTTTGGTTTAGAGAAACAGAGAAGGACAAATCACTGACACTATGCTCATGGACAAAACAGCCAAAACAATAACCAAGGACAAGAAGCAACGGTTCCAAGGCAAAGTCAAATCCAAGCAAACGATCCAAATTTCTGACGAAAAAAGAAAAGCAAGATCACAACGAATGAAGCAATACTGGGCTACGAGGAAGTCACAGAACATTAAAAAGTGATTGATTTAGTGTACCCCAAAGTTGGGTGAAACAAATAAAGAGAATAATTTACTTATATCAACGCAATGTATGTTTGTTGTACGGCAAAAAGAACGAGCTACGCATAGATGAAAGAGCCGTTGTAGCGAACACTGCTTAATTGGTTAAGTTTGCCGCCAGACAGCACCACATGTTAACGAGATGTCACTCACACGCTTCACCGGTGCGAATCTGTGAGTAAACAATTAACTTACTGGTGTAATTAAATCTTCCGTACCAGACAGACAGACAGATAGCTGCACGTCGATAAAAACAATTTAGTGCACGAAAGTGAGCTTGTTTATAAAGTCACCGGACTTGAACGTTTAATTAATGAAACGTTAAACTGTACACTGTAACAACATAACCTCAAAGTTAAAAAGAAGTAACAACATCTCAATTGTTTCATTGGTAGCTGGTATATCATTCCAGATTTTGAGAGGTTTTGTAATAGAAAATAAGTTACTGCATCGGCTTTTATGGCAAGACCTGAGACTTTGAAATTAATACCGAGCATATACCAACTTACCTAGACGACTTTTAGAAAAGTAGTTGAATTTTGTTATATGTTTATGAGTATTATTGAGTCAGCACTCCAACGTTTGCAATGTTGGTCCGATTTAATGTAAACGTAGCACGAAAGTCGATTTTGGTAATACTTTAATTTTGGTTCTATCTATGAAATGATATTCATTTCAGCTGATTGTCATAAAGTTACAGCCAATACCAATACCATCAGGACAACGGAATCCAGGAACGAGGGTAGGAAAGTACAAACAAAAATCAGTTCGATGATTGGTAAGAAAATCAACGCGACCGATTTTCAGTCAGCAGCTCCCACAAGAAAGGATTCCAGGACCAAGGACGAGGCTGTCCATTAAGAATGCACGTAGAAACTACAGTTATAAAAGATAACGATTTAAAAATATATCAAAGTTCCTAAGCTCAATAACATTTTTTTAAATCAAATACAATTTCATTTTAATTTTTGAAGTAAAATTTAGTTATATTTTTTCAAATCAGATACATTCATACATATAACATTTCAAATTAAAGGTTAAATTTTTAATTTATTTCTAATTCATTAAAAATAAACTGCTAAAAGTATTTACTGGTTTTTTTTTTTTTTTTTTTTAGGTCACATGGGACCACTTTTGAGTCAATATTTCGGTCTCTTCTTCTTATCCGTGTTGGTGCACTGTGAGGATTCCAACTTCTTCCTCCAATACTCCTTCATCCTATCCGATCTCCGCCTCCTAACCTCATCTGACACCTCCTCCGTCCCTCGTCGTTCCGGCTTTCCTACGTCAAACCTGATGTTTCTCAGAATGCTTCTGATTTTCGTTCTGTCCGGTGCATCCTCGATCGGCAAACCGATCTCTTGCAGATCTTTCAGAGTCTGCGAGACGTAGTGTCCTTGAGTCTTCCTATTAATATTTCTCATGACCAGCTGTTTCAGAATCCTGCTATTAAGCATCCTAAGGATGTGGAAGAGATGGTCAATTCTTCGTTTTTTCATAACACTTGTAATTGGATTTACCTGTTTATACACTGACTCTTTGGTAGCGACTCTCCAGAAACCATCTTTCCGGTAACTTTTATTTAAACAGGTCCTAATGATTCTTCTCCCGATCTTAAGTAACTGGTCAGTCCTAGCATTAGTCTTTATCTGGAAAAGGGTCTCGCAGGCGTAGAGTGCTTCCGGGAGAACCACAGAACTGTAGTGTCTTACTTTGGACTTTATCGAGAGACTTTTTTTGTTATAAGTTGACCACGTTAAAAATTGCGCTTTCTTGAGTTTCGCTATTCTATTCAATATTGTATGGTTATCGTCTAAGTTTTGGCAGATAATTTCTCCTAGATATTTAAATTGTTTTACTAGTTTTATGCTACTCCCGTTGATATTAATTTTTTTAAAAGCTGGTGGCTTCGTAGCCATAATTTCCGTTTTCTCATAGGAGATATTCAATTCAATTTTACTGGCTATATTGTCCAAACTTGTGATCTGTCTTTCCGTCTCCGTCAAACACGAAAGTTATGAAGTAATCATAAAATAGGCTTTCTTACAAAATAAGTAGCTCATTTCACAGATTTCATTGTTAAATAGTAACAATAAAAATAAAAGGTTGTCCTTTTTTATAAATAGAGTAAAAGAACATTTTTAGTACACAGAAAATTAATGAATACTACAATTAAACGTTAATGATGTTTAAGGTTATATACATTATAAATTAAATTAAAGGAGAAATTCGTACATATTTTAGTAAATAAATTTAAGTAATAAAAATAATTTAAACTATTTAAACTTATAATTCAAAACTTGAGATTTATTAAGAAAATATACGGCAATTTTAATTTAAATCAAAACTTGAATGGTAACAATACGTACAGACAATCTCAGAACTAATAAAAAGTATACTTGTACAAAATGAATAGAGATCACGAAAATAATTAATCTATTCAATGAATAATGAAAACAGTATCACTTTTTATTTGAATAAAACCGTTCAAAAGACAAGAATTCAAAGCAGATGCTTGAAGTTAAATAAAATATATTAAAAATTAATTAAAATTCAAATATAAATACAAAGGCAAACCTAAATAGAAAACAAGTTTTCTAAGAATCAATAGGAAATTTTGGATGAAAACAACAGAGTTAGGATATAATTTAAAGGATTAGTTTAACGTTTTCCTCAAGACACATCGCATCTAATGAGGATGAGTGACGGTTAACGTCAAGGGAAGCTTTGGGCAGTCTCGAACCTTTGACCACGATGTGCGTAATTTCTAAGACGCAACAGACTGGCAGTTGCTTGATTACTCGGGTTATATACAAGTAGTTTTATACACACACACACACACACACACACACACACACACATATATATATATATATATATATATATATATATATATTTATACATACACGAGGTGTGTTCAGAAAGTACACGAGATTTTTAAATTTCGAGGGTTTGGAGAGTCCGATTGTCCAACATTTTTTTATTATGTTGGTATACATGCCCTTGAAGTATGATAAAACTTTCAGCTGTTTTCATTGTTGACTTTGTCTGTGACAGCCACTAGAGTTAGACGTGTTTTTATGAGCTCGGCGATTTTCGTTTGTTAAATGAAATAGATCAAAGAATTTGTATAAAATTTTGCGTAAAAAATGGAATAAAATGTAACAAAGCTTGTGAAATGTTACAAAAGGCCTATGGTGAGTCTGCTATGAGTAAAACAAGAGTTTACGAGTGGTATAAGCGTTTCCAAGAAAGCCGTGAAGACGTTGAAGATGACGAACTCCCTGGACGCCCCTACACATCAACAACCGATGAAAACGTGGAAAAAGTGAAAGAAATTGTTATGAACAATCGCCGAATCACAATTAGAGAGGTCGCTGATGATGTTGGCATATCGATTGGATCATGTCATGACATTGTTTCCAATGTTTTGTGTATGAAACGCGTGGCAGCAAAATTCGTTCCAAAATTGTTGAATTTTGAACAAAAACAGCGCAAATTGAAGTTGCTCAGGAGTCACTAAATGAAGTCAACGACGATGCAGAATTACTGAAACGTATTATAACAGGTAACGAAACATGGGTTTACGGATATGACGTCGAAACTAAGGCTCAATCATCCCAGTGGAGGCATTCTGGCTCGCCAAGACCGTAAAAGGCTCGACAAGTGCGGTCGAACGTGAAGGTTATGCTCACTATGTTCTTCGATATTAATGGCATAGTGCATCATGAATTCCTGCCACCAGGTGAAACGATCAATAAGGAGTACTACTAACAAGTTCAACGCCGTTTGCGTGAAGCAATCCGAAAAAAAATGCCCGGATCTGTAGAAAAACAATTCATGACTTTTGCACTACGATAATGTACTAGCTCACACTTCATTGCTTGTTCGTGAATTTTTTGCCAACAAACGGTACTGTAACGATACCCCGGCCTCCATATTCGCCAGATATGGCTCCGTGTGACTGTTTCCAAAAATAAAGAGAACCTTAAAGGGCCGTCATTTTACAGCCGTAGATGATATTAAAAGCGCATCGCTGAAAGAACTAAAGGCTATCTCAAAGATCGAATTTGAGAAATGTTTCGAGGATTGGAAGAAGCGCTGGCACAAGTGCATAATCTCCAATGGGGACTATTTTGAAGGCGACAACATCATTGTAGAAGAATAAATAAATATTTTGTTCAAAAAATTAAAATTCTCGTTACTTTCTGAACACACCTCGTGTATATATATATATATATATATATATATATATATATATATATATATATATATATATATATATATATATAGTGTGTGCGTGTGTGTTGTGTGCGTGCGTGTGTGATTTAGTAAAAAAATCATAAATTTTACCCAACAATTTTCTAAAATTGTATTCCATTTATAAGTTTATTAGTTCCATCTGCATAAATTCGCGTTCTAAATTTCATTTAAATCAAAACAATGAAGTTTGAAAACTTTAACTAATATTTATGTAATTTAATGTAATGTATTTATGTAAAATAAAACAGCGAGACAGCTGCGTGCCGGGAATATCTTATATTTTCTGGGAAAACGTTTTGGAAATTTTATTCAGAATCAAACTTCGCTGAAAGTATGTAAACAAAAAGAAAGCCAAGAAGTTTCTGTTACAACTCATGCATACTGCAAGAGATAGACTCGACCGATACAGGACGGTACAGTTCTGGCATTTAAAGCTGTCAGTTCAAACAGTACGTGAAGGGGTTTCGATAAATACAATAAGAAGCTAACAATACACCGTTTCAGCATGGCTTAAATAGAGTTTGTTCAAATGTTTCCGCATAAAGAAAATCTGTTTTAATGGCTGCAGTTGTATATCCCATTCCTAATACTACAGTATAATATTTATATCTAAGGGTGATTAAATAAAATAAAATAAAAAACAATAAAGGAAACAAAAATGAATTTTTTATTTTAACTACGAGAGGTTTTGCAAATGACAATGTGGTAGGCTTACATGTTGAAGTACTGATATGTGTTAGTTTCTTACAGGGACTTACCAAAACTGTAAATTAACGATTTGTACTTCACTAATTCAAAATGTTCTTTAATTAGTGAAATTCTATTGGAAAATGAAAAAATTAAACGATTATCGTTATAAGATTAGGGACTTGAAATGAGTGCCGATCCTGACCTCGAACCCACTTCTGAAGAGACGTTAATATATATATATATATACATATATTATTATTATTATTATTATTATTATCTGCGCATAGACCCTGTTGGATCACGCAAAGCACTCCGACTCATGTCTTGTTCCTTCTAATCCTCCACACCTCCCTCATCTTGTCCCCATGGATCCTCTTCCGCTCCTCCGTCCATTTTACCCCTGCTCTCTTTGGGATTTCATTCTCTGGGACCTTCCAACCGAGCATCTTTCTCCTGTATGCGTGCCTGTCTTCAACATCTGTTGAGTCTATTCCTGCGTCATGTAGGTCTATTCTGACTTATGCGATCCACGACGTTGTTGATTTGACACCTTGTATATACTTAAGGATTATGTTGGCAAGTCTCGTTGTTGGGAGTTTACTGATGTGTCCATAGAACCGAAGCCTCCTTCTTCTTATATCTGCTGCCAGGTTCGATATCTTCTCTGTGGTCTTCCGGGAGTGCAACCTGTATCCATCTTCTGTTAATCTCGGACCAAGGATCTTCCTCAAGATTATGCGTTCTTCCTTCAAAATACCGTCCATGGTAGCTTTTGTGTGGAGTGCTAGCGTCTCGCTTGCATATAATACCTCCGGTTTTATGACTGTATTGTATTGTCTGATTTTTGTGTGCTATATATATATATATTATATATAATTATATAATTATATAATAATTATATAATTATATAATAATATAATATATATAATATAATATAATTATATATATATATATATATATATATATATATATATATATATATATATATATATATATATATATATATATATATTATGTTCCTTAACCAGCAAAATTCTTTAAAAGTTTCAAAATAGCGGCCATTGTGTTTTTTTTAATTTATAACATTTTTTCTCTTAAAAATAATTGAAAATAACATTTCAACTTCGTAATAAGTGTTAAAAATTGCAAAAATTAACACTTTCAATTTAATACAAGTAATTATAATACATTTAGACATTTTATGCAAAACGCTGAAGCTTAAAACGATAATGTATGCAAATGATGTTTATGATGGTGAAATAATAAAAAAGATTAAGATAACAAAAAAATTACTTTTGGAAATTTGCTTACATCATGTCAGCGAGACAAAAACCAAAATATCGTCTTTCTGATAAACGTTTTGGTAATTCACTAATTTCAAATTTTCTTTAATGTTTACATTCTCAGAGAGAATAAAGAAATACGAAAAAAGTGATCATAAAAAAATCTATCTTGAGTTTTTTTTATGATTTATTCTTTTTCAGATCCCTTGAAATAAAAATCTCTCTCTCTCTCTCTCTCTCTCTCTCTCTCTCTCTCTCTCTCTCTCTGTGTGTGTGTGTGTGTGTGTGTGTGTGTGTGTGTGTGTGTGTGTGTGTGTGTGTGTGTGTGTGTGTGTGTGTGTGTGTGTGTGTGTGTGTGTGTGTGTGTGTGTGTGTGTGTCTGTAATGTAAGGCACGTCATAACCACTACACTACTGAAACGGCGAAGACGTTTGACCGATGAAAATTATAAGAAATTAATAGTTAATTTAATTTTGGTAGTTATACAAAAAGATCATTTACTTTATATTAATTCGTCACGATCAGCTGATTACTTTGAACAGCTGGTGGTTCGAATAAATTTTAGGTTATGTTGTTAGTAAATAGCGATTATAATTTATCGTGTTTTCGAACAAAATCTTAATTAAAGTAACAGTTAATAAAATAAGTACAAGATTATTTATTAAAATACAATACATGTTATTACAATTTTTAAGAAAAAAAAAGAAAAAATGTGTTATGGAACCAGAAATAAAAATCATGTGTCGTGTTTTAACAAATTATTATAATTAAAATAAAAAAAGAAGAAAAAAGTAACAGTTTATTATACTGTTAACTATATTATTATACTGTTTATTATATTATTAACAGTTTATACAACTGTTAATAATAATTAGTTCGTTAAATCAGATTTTTTTAAAATAAGTAAATATTTTGCGCTTTTTAGGTTTCTTGATAAAAAACTTGTCCAATTTATTACTAAATTTGATCCAATTTTAAAGTTTTCTTGAAAACAATCACTTAAAACATGTTAGATGGGTAATGTTTGTAAACATTGCTGCTTTAATATATATTTTTTCCACAAAGAATCTCTAACAACGACTAACAGACTCTCAAAAGCATCGTGTATAAGTTCCTTCAAGACGCAGTGCATCATTAATTTGCTGCTAGTACTGGCACCAAAGCAGTAAACCTCACAATACTGTATTCTGTGAAATATACCAATTAAAATGCAGGTCCCTTTAGAGTGCAATGTCGGGTCTTATTGGATGATATTTCATGCGCACTAAACCGACAGCTGGCAAATAAGCCAAGATTAAGATATCCCAAGAAAATGAAGGAGATTTCTTTAAATCAGATTATTCGGTTCTAGTAATATTTCTCAAAAAGTATTTTGAAAACTATTTTCATGCAAATTGTTAACTGGAACCTTTTCAATATTGAAGTGGAAATATTTTGAATGAAATGTAAATGTGATGACGTCGAATTTAAAATAGTAATAGCATTTGTAATAACATCTCATTTACGTAATACTATCGTTGTAATATTAATAATATCTTACAATATTGCTTGAAAATAAGATTTTCCTCTTATAATCAGCGTTAAAAACAATATAAATCAGTGATTTACTGCAATGAAAATACTAAAATGGTCCCGATTGTCGCATGGTTACAAATAATAAATATGTTAGGCAAAAAGTAAAAATATTATTTATTTAAAGGTTTGATTAACCGACGTTTTGAAACGGATTAACTAATTTTTATGAACGACAATTTTTCAGTAACCAAAACTATATATATATATATATATATATATATATATATATATATATCCGACACCACATCGAAAATGCCACAGTGCTATTTTGACGAAACGTCGGTACTATATTTCATCAGAAAAACTTTAGTGTCTAACTGATGTACACCAGTTTCAATCGTGTGTGTGTGTGTGTGTGTGTGTGTGTGTGTGTGTGTGTGTGTGCGCGCGCGTGTGTTTTAATACCGTGATAACACGGATACACATACGCTTTGTTAAGGAAATCAAAAATTTAACAATTTCAAATAATCTTTTAAACGCTGACTGATATTGGTGCCCATTTCAAGTTACCAGACTAATTTTCCAAAGAAAATTTGCTGAAACAATGTGTAAAATATTTCGTGGCGTTGGACTTTTTTTTAATAACTGGAGACATTTTTACAAATAGACCTAGTCCACTTTTAAAGAGGTGATAATTTTCGGAGACAATTTTGTTATGGAAAACCGCGATTCCCAGCCCTTTCTCACGCCAACTCTCTCTCTCCTCGTGGATGATGTATGATATATATATATATATATATATATATATATATATATATATGATATATACGTGTGTGTGTGTGTGTAATTTTGACAACACGTAGTGCCTAGCCAGCTGTCGCCATCGTGTTACGTGCTGCCCAGGGTTGGACTAGGGCTGGCGGATAGTGTGTTATATAAACATATAAAGTAAGTCAATCTATGACCATCTCTCCCTCGTGGATGGTGTATGATATATATATATGTAATATTGGTAGTGCCCAGCCCTCTGTCGCCATCTTGTTAGGTCCTTAGCCCTGGTTCATAGGAGGACCAGGGACTGCGGATCGTGCGTTATATAAACATAAAAAGTACACCAATCTATGACACCTCTCTCTCTCTCTCTCTCTCTCTCTCTCTCTCTCTCTCTCTCTCTCTCTGATTCGTGGATAGTTTACGATATATTAACATAAGACAGACGTCATTCTAAGACGCCTTTCCTTGGTCAATGGATAGAGAGTGTGTGTGTGTGTGTGTGTGTGTGTGCGTGATACAATCATATAAAAAAAAAATCGTCAATATATGATCCAACCATCTCTTTCTCTCACTCTCCTCTACTCCCTCTCTCGCACACTGACCCTTGTATAATGTGTGTGTGTGTGTGTGTGTGTGTGTGTGTGTGTGTGTGTGTGTGTGTGTGTGTGTGTGTGTGTGTGTGTGTGTGTGTGTGTGTGTGTGTGTGTGTGTGTGTGTGTGTGTGTGTGTGTGTGTGTGAGACATAACCATCAAACCAAGACAACTCCGCATAACACGGTATATGGAATGAACTATATACATAATGCTTAAAGATATCACCCAACAGTTAGTACACTTGTAATGAAAGGAATAGTAAAACCTTTCTCCCCCCCTTGAGGAAAAATATAGTAGAGTGAGAAGTTAAGGAGAAAAAAACTTTAAACATGAAATTGTATTTTATTAGAACAACCACCTAGTTACAAAATATATAATGTACACTAAGAACATAATATGTATTTGAAGTATTACATACTGTCGAATTATGATAATATTAGTAAAATCAAGAAAAGAAATGTTTTACAAACCGTTGTTTTAAAAAACAAAATTGCAGGTTATACGCTCAACACAGTGTTATACAGCTACAGAAATATTGCATAATATTGAAGCATACAAAATACACAATATTGTAAGATGTAAAGAATAACAGCTGTTATTATGTAAAAGCACGTGTCTTAGAGAATATCAGCTGTTACAATTTTAGAAACATATGTTATAAATGTAATATTTTTATATGTTGATTGTATTGCTACGTGACAAATTAAATATCTCCGAGTGAGTTATACTTCGGTTCCCCCCATATATATATATATATATATATATATATATATATATATATACGATGGTGTGTGTGTGTGTGTAACAAAAAAATCATAAACTTATTATCGTATACGTTCTATAGTGAATATCTGTTTTCACTATTATAAAGAGTTTTAAAATCTGTATAAATTATAATTTTAAATTTAACTGTGAATTCTAAGTGCTAATTAATTTGGTTTTAAAGCAGAATATAATTAAATGCTAAACGTCTCATACCACAACCGGGAATAAACAAAGTGACTCATAAAAAAGGTTTGTAAAAAAACCTATTCGTATCCTACGGCCATTACAACAACAAGGTAATCTACAGCGGGAACAGTAAGAAAAACTGTTGAATATACAGGGTTTATTAGATTATTTGTAAGAGTGATAAGGGACTTTCAACAGTGTATGTACCTCCCACAGTACTCTGTACATATTGTTAAGTTATATTTTCAAAAAGTGTAAGATACAAAAATGTTAATGTGCAGTAGATCAATAATGTGCGTTGATAATTGATTTTATTTTACTTTGAAATTGAATTAAATTTGGCGGGCGTATGATTTAAAATAGCACAAGTTTATTTATATTGTGAAAAAAAACAAAAAGCCGCGTTGTTATATAATGAAGGTAGAAATTAATTTTGCATTTTGTAATTAGTTGTGTTGGTTACAGAAGTATTTAATCACTCTATTTTATAAAAAGTGAATACCAGTGATTTAACCCTGTTGTTTAGAAATACAACGTACATTTTGATTATAAAACACGATAAAACAATTCTGTATTAACATGAATCACTCAAAACTGTAATAATTTATAAAATAAAATATTGAAATATGTTAAGTATTTTGAATTAATTTGAATCGTTATAAACGCACTCCACTTTTGTTTTGCAAATTTCGCGAGTAAATAGACTCAAAACATAATAAATACATAAACAAATACTGCGGGTCGTTTAATATTAAAATATACTTTAAATTTCAATACCGCAACTGGCAAACTCACTTCACAATATGCACTCAACTTTTGTGTATAAGGGATTTTCTTGAAATCAAATGAAATCTGAAAAACAAACATTTTTGCCACCAATTGTGTGAAATAAATTGCTCCAAATATTACGCAAATTTTCTCACATTAATTCATCTTCACATAGTTTTTTGAAAAAATTCATGGACGTCACAGATTAAAAAACAAACAACCAAAAATCAAATAATGTCCCAATATCAGGTTTTATTTACATTTGATGAGTGATAAAGTAAGTCACTGTATTAAATTTTAAAAAACCGATATTTGTTCGATTTAATTACATACTGTAAATTTTCATAAATTAAAAAAATTATTACACTTGATTTTAGATATAAATCTCTGTATAAAAACAAAAATTGTTCAGGATCTGACAAACCGACACAATCACTTTCTTGTAGTTTCCGTTACAGATGTTTTGGGTAATAAAACGATTCGTCTTTTTTCAAGAGTAATTCTTACACAATTTTTAACGAAATTTTATCAAAATTGTTATATATAATTTTTACAAAGTTGGATTTTTAATATTTTTTGTCATAAAAGAGTTAGATAGAAACGTACACCACCCATTTCATCAAAATCTGCCAATTAGTTTTAGTTTCCAATTATGTATATGCTCTCTCTCTCTCACACACTCTCTCTCTCTCTCTCTCTCTCTCTCTCTCTCTCTCTCTCTCTCACACACACACACACACACACACACACACACACACACACACACACACACACACACACACACACACACACACACACACACACACACACACACAAACACTAAAAAGGTCTAAGTAATTTAGTTCTCCTAATTTAGTTCTGAAAATTTCAAAATCTAAAACGTTTTATTTCAGATATTTGTGTACGTGGGATTTTAAGTCTACCTATCGACAGCTTTTCGTATTGTATATTCCTCCTATACCAGACAATTTTACAAGATATTGTTTATTGGTATAATAGAAATTTGACATAATGGTTTAAATAGTTTTAATTTCGAAAATGTCTTTCTTTACAGACTGGAACTAAAGTATAAAGTGTGTTCAGAAAGGAACGAGAATTTTAATTTTGTGAACACAATTATTATTGATGTTGTCGCCTTGAAAATAGTCCCCAATGGAGATTATGCACTTGTGTCAACGTTTCTTCTATCCTCAAATCACTTCTCAAACTCGATCTTTAAGATAGTTTTAGTTCTTTCAGCGATGCGGTTTTAATGTCATCTACGGCAGTAAAACGACGGCCCTTTAAGGATCTCTTTATTTTTTGAAATAGGAAAAAGTCACACGGAGACATGTCTGGCGAATATGGAGTCTGGGGCATTGATAGAGTACTGTTTTTGGCCAACAATTCACGAACAAGCAATGAAGTGTGAGCTAGTACATTATCGTGGTGCAAAAGCCATGAATTGTTTTTCGACAGATCCGGGCGTTTTTTTCAAATTGCTTCACGCAAACGGCGTTGAACTTGTAGGTAGTACTCCTTATTGGCCGTTTCACCTGGTGATAGGAGTTCATGATGCCATTAATATCGAAGAACACAGTAAGCATAACCTTCACGTTCGACCACACTTGTCGAGTCTTTTTCGCGAGGAAGAATGCCTCGACTGGGATCATTGAGCCTTCGTTTCGACGTCATATCCGTAAACCCATGTTTCGTCACCTGTTATAATAGGTTTCAGTAATTCTGCATCGTCGTTGACTTCATTTAGTGACTCCGGAGCATCTTCCATTCGCCGCTGTTTTTGTTCAAAATTCAACAATTTTGGAACGAATTTTGCTGCCACGCGTTTCAATACATAAAACACTAGAAACAAGACATGATCCAATCGTTATGACAACATCTTCAGCGATCTCTCTAATTATGATTCGGCGATTGTTCATAACAATTTCTTTCACTTATCCACGTTTTCATCGGTTGTTGACGTGTAGGGGTGTCCAGAGAGTTCGTCATCTTCAACGTCTTCACGGCTTTCTTGGAAACGCTTATACCACTCGTAAACTCTTGCTTTAGTCATAGCAGACTCACCATAGGCCTTTTGTAACATTTCACAACCTTTGTTACATTTTATTATATTTTTAACGCAAAATTTGATACAAATTCTTTGATCTATTTCTTTTAACAAACGAAAATCGCCAAGCTCATAAAAACACGTCTAACCTTAGTGGCTGTCACAGACAAAGTAAACAATGAAATCAGCTGAAACTTTTGTCATACTTCAAAGGCAAGTATACCAACGGAATAAAAAAAATGTTTGACAATCGGACTCTCAATTGTCCCTCGAAAATTAAAAATTCTCGTTACTTTCTGAACACCTCGTATATATAACAAATAGCGATACACATTTATGTTTCTGTCGTGATAAAAGCAAACTTTCAAAAATAATTGTTTTATATTACACTTTTTGAACATATGCTTATACCTACCTAATTAGCATTAAAATATGCATTTAAAATTACATTTAATATATGTAAACAAACTCTGACTACATTTTCATTGTTATTCAATAAATTAATGTAAATTTCCTTTTGCAAACGTAACGAGCCAATCTACAGCACAACTAATTTTGTCACTTTGTGTTAAACAAAAATGATTAATTTCTGTGTCCGTGTTTATGTTCCTACTTTGTTTATACTGTGTATATTGCAAAAATATAAACACACACAATGTCTTATCGGCTGACCACAGAACTGTCGAAACGTATCAAATTCAATCGACTTACTTGATGTTATAAGTCTTAGTCCCTTGGACAATCCGGGTGTCCGGAATGATTGTGAAGTGTTTTATTCAAATAATATAAAGTAGTAGAAATTATGTTTGTTTGTTCTTTATGCAAATCATTATTCAATTTTCCGTCCTACATTAAATTTTATGCAGTAATGTTTTGAAATTATAAAAATGAATTGTGCAAAATTAATGACAAACATTTTTACAGCAAGTATCGGTGTGATTTCTAAAAATCGGTTCATCTCTAAACTTTTGTTTATGTATATTGTAACTCAAATCAGTTCTAAATAAAAACAATCTGTTTTTGTTTATATATCGAAAGAAATCCGACAATGTTAAATATATATTTTATTTTAAATATATCGCACTTATTTCAGTTATGAACCTGTTACGGCCAGATTTTAGAAAACTGATAAACCAATTTAGTTTAATGCACAACCTTTTGAAAGCAGAAGTTCGCTAACGATTGACCTTTGAAGCAAACCGAACCATCAAGCCCGACAAAAATGATAAAAGGGGAAATGTTTTCAACACAATATATCTGGTTTTAATATCAGTTTAGGCACAAGAGAAGTGTAGTGTTAGAAAATGTATCGTGTAATGTACGTGAATTTATAAATATTAAAATTTAAGTAAAAAGGTACCCCATGTCTTGACGTTGGTTCAAGTGTGTATCTGATATGCGTACTCAGGGCCTTACAAGATTGTCTTACATTTTCGTGTTACAACAAACCAAAACCAAAATTTAAAAAAAAAATAATAAAATAAAATAAATAACAAATTTTTATTTAGAAGGAAGTCATAAAGCGGCCATCATAGAAAGACGCAGAAGAAAGATCGTGAATGAGTAACAAGCAATATTTCTCTCAACTATAATATTATTATTAATAATAACTTTTCTAGATTTTTTACTTATAAATAGTATTTTGATTGCGGTTTTTAAAAATATAATATTTGTAATTAGTTTTTAAAATTAATATTAATTATTAAGTATTAATTATAAATAACGTTATGAGATGATAGATGCCTTGGTTGGTAGTAGAGAAGAGCTTCTAACTGAAAAATTATATATTCTTTGAAAATAGGTTTAGCAGATAGGCTCAATACTAATTATCTTAAATGTACATTCTAAAAAACACAAATATTTTGAAAATTGGATTAAATTTTTTTTTATTTATTATTACAAATAACAAACAAAACAAATTAATCATCTTGACCAATCCCAATAAGATCGACTAAAGATTTATCTCTCTCGTGAATCACATTTGTAGGGTTGACACTAGTATCTAGTCCCTTCACTTTTAAACATCGGATCTCTATAGCATCAAATCATGAGGTTTGATTCTCTTGAGGCGGCGTATCTCGTTATTAAATGTGCCAGTCATGTCCTTCATGTCCTGATTAGCATGAACTAGGAGACGTTGTTTATGCCTTCCTCACTTCTTCTTTTACTGAATTCACTTTTAAATCCCGGTGTAAATCGCTATTACGAATATACCATGGAGCTTGAACTAATCCTCGAAGGACTTTATTTTGAAACTTCTGAAAAACCATCATGTTAGTTTCTTTCGTACAGCCCCAGATTTGGATGCCATAGGTCCATACAGGCTTAAGCACCTGCTTGTAAATTAATAGCTTGTTATGAATGGACAACTCAGAGTTTCGTCCAAGCAACCAGTAAAGTTGCCTGTATTTTATATTGAGTTCTTCTTTCTTTTTCTTTACATGCTCCTTCCACTTCAGCTTTGTATCAAGTGTCATGCCAAGATATACAACTGTGTCAAGCCAACAGTTGACTGCTGATATTCAGCAGGCAGCAGAAGAGAGTACTCCTCAAAGCAGTGGAAACAAAAATCGAGTAATAAGTTACCCCATGGAAGTGAGAGAGTTGATCATTAAAAAAAGGAAAGCCCGTAGAAAGTGGCAACAAACCAGATTGGATTAAATAAAGTCTTTAAATAGAGCATAAATAAAAAGCCATTTGCCCGAAAAAAAGTACAATTTATAAACAATATTTCCAGAAATATATTTACAAAAACAGCCGCCTCGGTGGTCTAGTGGATAGCGTACTAGGCTTTCACCCCGAGGATCCGGGTTCGATTCCCGGCGAGGGCTTGGCATTTTCATACGCTATTAATCATCCCACCGTCTGCATTAGCCCAAGTGTGCACAATAGTCGGACGTTAAACACCAAAAAAAAAAAAAAAAAAATTTACAAAAACAAAGAATGGTAAAATTTAGGTTAAAAAGATTAATGAATCAAGTCATTGTACAAAATTTGTATTTCAAGATTACTGTTAGAACTTGTTTTTAAAACATTCACAGTAAAATATATGCCAGTCAGGGTTAGTTTTATTTTTGGTTTATATTATGTAAATTCAATTTTGTAAATGTTTGTGAAAATACTTAAGTAGCCTAACATTTTTGTATTGCTACAGTATTTTAAGAAAATATAATTAATAAATTTGAGAAATTAGCAATATTTGTACAGTTCCTCATTTTCTTTTTTTTTTAAATATAGCAACCCAACACAAATTTCTTCAACATCGAATACATTCAGTTAGCTTTCAGCAAGGTTCACAAACACATTAATGAAGGCGGATATATCCAGCAAAAGACAAACAATCTATTTTATCGCCACAATTAAAATGTAGATAGTACACATTCCGAAGCCAGAATAGAAGTACAAAAAATTGAAATTGTTATAATGTTCTTCTGTCACTAAAATGAAACCTGTTTTAGGAACTAGAGATTTATGCAGCAGTTGCACAGTTCTTGTTCACTGGAACAGTTCTTTGCTACCACTAATACGGTTTTTGCATTGACTCTACTGTTTTAACATATTCATGTACTAAATATACCTACACACAGATACTAACAGTTGGACAACGTTTTGCTTAATATAATAAAACAAAACTTTGTTGGAAAACAGTCACTAAAACACAAACAGTATGAAATAGTTCCAACATGATAAATAGTTCAAAATTAACATAACATAGATTTTAACAACATAACATAAAAATTATTTTAGCCTATCAACTAATCAATGAAATCCGCTGATCGTTACGAATTAACATAATCAACAAATTAACATAGTTCTTAACAACTTAACCTAAAACTTATTTTAACCTATCAGCAGTTCAGTGAAATCAGCTGATCGTTGATATGTATTATCAACGGTTTTTACGTTGATAATACATGAAAGAGTGACACTACTTATCCTTATAAAAGTTTAAAAGTTACGAATAGAGCAAAAGTATTGTACAAACTTACACATATTTAATTAAAACAAGTCAATGTATATTGAAGTCAAATTTGTGATAATTAATAGTGTTTTCTCTAATGGTAATTTATGAGTAAAATTAAAGCTTGGATGAGATCTTTGTAGTATAAATTTACCAAATAAATTTACCGACAAAATTACCAAAATATCGTAAATCAAAGAAATGCAGCTCTCAGATTCAACCTGCGTTAGGTGAATAGAAGATATTGCGAACAAAATTGTTGGTCATATAACTGATGGTATGAAAAATTGCAAGAACATTAGCTTAGTTTTGATTCTAGTACTGGGATTTTAAAAAAATTGAAGTGTTTAATTTTTTAAGACTTTCTTTGCTATAAAAAAAATCAAACAACAGAACGGGTCTAGTCGATACAATTTACTGAATGTTTTTGGTTTGTCATGACCTCTGATGAGTGCCCGTCAATAAAGAGGTCGGAGAGTGATTTTTGTTTCCCTGCTCCAAAAAATATTTAACACCTTATCATTTTCACTGTATTATTCGTCAGAAAAAACTTAATAGCACTTAACGTCATACCGGAAGTAGATGTCGTGATGAAAACTGTGTGATCTCTACTCGAATCCAAGAATTGAAAAACAGGAAATTAAAAATATTTTGTTAGTTGAAGTGAACAGTAATTATGGTGATGTTGAGACGAACTCTTGCATACAGTTTTGCGATGGGTGAACGGTGGGTGAAAGCTATCGAACTGCTTTATTCTTTGCGAACAAGAAATTGTTTTGTTTTATACCGAAACAATAAAGTTTACAGTGAACTTGAAAGTGACAGTTGATGGTGTCTTTTGGCCTTTCTGTGCAACATCATAGAAAAACTTGAGGTACTTGAGAACTCGTTTTCAACAAAATTACAAAATCTTTTCGCAAGTGGCTAATAAAGTTGTTTTTGAAGGATATTCAAAGCAACACTTATTAAGGCGAAACAAGATGACATTGACCATTTTTTGACAGAACAATGTGAACATATTAAATTATTTAACATTATTTGCCATAGAATTTAAAAGCAGATTTCAGGATTTCAAAAAAATGTAGAAATTCCTGTTACTTGTGGAAAATCATAGGCACTTACACAGAACTAGCTACAAAGTGTTATGACCTTACAAAGTAAAAACGTTAAGACTTGGAAACAGTTTTCAAGAAAAAAAGGGAGGAAAAGGAATATGTGGAATATTAGAAATTATTACCTGACAACAATTAAACTTTTAAAAGTGTGCCGACTTACTACTGACTTTATATCTACATACCTTAGCAAATCATTGTATTCTAAGAGAAACGAAATACATAAATCGTCTCATTCTCATCTAGAAGACTTAATAATTGTTAGTAATTACAGACCTGATCTATCTTAAGCAGTTAACAATTTGTCATAATATCAAATGTTACATTAATTTTTATTAATATAATTTTTGTAATATTAATTTTTTTTAAATATCGTACATGTTATTTTGATGTTAATTATGGTTGTTCCATGCTAATAACAATTTTATATCCTATTTGAAACTGTTATTGAACCAAAAATAAAAATCATGTATCATATTTGCACTTTTTAATGCAATAATTTCTTCGAAAATAAGGAAATTAACATAGCTAGATTTTACCAACATAACATAAAAATTATTTTAACCTATCACCTGATCAATAAAATCCGCTGATCGTTACGAATTAATATAATCGACAAATGAACATAGCTAGTTCTTAACCAATTAAACTAAAACTTATTTTAACCTATCAGCTGTTCAGTGAAATCAGCTGATCATTACGAGTTAATATAGAACAACTTATGTTTTAATGTAACCACCAAATTAAATTAACGATTCATTTCATATACGACATTGACGACGTTTGACTCGTATTTACGTCGGTCAAACATCTTCGTAGTTTCCGTAATGTGGTAGGTTATGACGTGCGCCTCATACGCAAATGGTCCCCAATTCTATCTCAGATGGAAATAGTGATTTTTAAATATAATCAATTTAATATGAGACTTGCGACGCGCAAAATATATCTATGTGAACATGATCATTGCATCGCGCTTCCCAAAAAATCCAACATCTCAACCTGCTGTAAAACGTAATACATGTTAAAAACGTTGAACGAGTTGTGTAGCTTAAATGCACTTAATGAAACGAACATAAAATCTTTTCAATTGGTACACTATTGTAACGAAAAAAAAGATTTCACCATCTTTAAATGACCTTATGGCGACCACTTCAAACCAGACAAGTTCAAGATTTTTTATTGTTTCTGTTCAGAGAGTGATGTGTCACTTGATATACAATTGCAAATATAAATCAGCAAAGCTGCAGTTTAACTGAAACCTGTGTGACAGAAGCAAATAAAAAAGCAATAATTCAATGTCGGCAGCAATTTGACGGTGAACTAGTTTCTGTTAAAACCTGGTTACTTTACTGCGGTGCTAGTTTCAATTAACTACCGCTAGGGCCGATAGGCCAGTTTACTATGTAATATATGGCCAATGTAAACACTCTGATACTTTATACCCAGCTTTGATTAACTGTTACTGTGACTTTGTCACAAAATAATATCCTGTTTGATGAAAAAAAAACTATTCCAATAAATGAACAATAAATGGTGGATGAACAATAAATAATGTTGAAAACAGGTTTTACAAAGTCGGTTTATTTGAATTTTTTGAATTTTCTATCATACTGAAGTGTTTATCATATCATCAGTGAATCAGTTTGGAATTTGAAATACATTTTCTGACTGTAAATTTCTGTTATTATAGTTTGCTACATTTTATAAAAACATTTTTCCTATAAATTTTAAATCCTGTGACATAAATCTAGTCTATACATAACTAAGTTGAATACAATCAATATTCTAATAATCTATTTTAAGTAAAACTATAAGATGTGTACATTCGTAAATAAAAACATCTTCAAATATTGATAAAGCACAATATATTGTTACATTATAAATTATTTAAAAAAATATGTTTTGCTTAATTTCGTCTGAGCAATGTTGATCTAATTTTTTTAAAATATAGTCAACATAAGTAGGTCATAATAAAAACAAGTCACTATATCTTTAAAATAAATCTTATTGTGGAACAGTAAAAACTCAAAATCGGCCTAATTTAACTAAATTAGTTCGAATAAAAATATGCAAATCAAATCAGTATAGCAAAATGTTAAATACAGTAAATTTACCTTTCAGAAATGAAATCGAAAAAACGATAAAAAAATCTGACCGTTATCTTGCTCATTTTCTTAGCGGACATCCATTAAAAATGAACTATTTGGACAGAGCAAATCCCTGACTACTAGATCACTGTTTAAAGGTTCGTTGAAATTATATATATATATATATATATATATATATATATATATATATATATATATATATATATGTGTGTGTGTGTGTGTGTGTGTGTGTGTGTGCGTGCGCGCGCTCTCTTAACGCGCTCAATTCGCAATTGTAGTTGGATTTGATTAAACTTTCAAAAATCGATTTTGGTTAATATTTGGACTAGTTCGTTAACCAGCGAAATTCGACCAACAAAATGGCCGCTATTTTAAATGTTTTATAATTCATAACCTGTTTCATAATTCATATATATATATATATATATATATATATATATATATATATATTATATATATGTAATATATATATATATATATATATATATATATATATATATATATATATATATATATATATATATATATATATATATATATATATATATATATATATATATATATATATATATATATATATATATCCACCAATCAGAGGGTTGGGATATTCTATCAACCTATTGTAATTATTTGTAATAAACCAAAACTATTGTAATTTTGTAATTACACCTGTCATATATATGTATTATTTCTCGAGTCAATACCCCTTTTTCTCAGCACATACTATTCGTACAAACATAAATGAGGTATCTTCAGAAAGATTTTTAACCGGCTTCTGACATTGCAAAGTGATTTTGCACTAAAACATACTGTTTGTGGAACAGTAACATTCAGGACACTTTTAACTGCCTGAGGCAAAACGGCATCATGACGCGGGATAACTGTAGTAATACCACGGATAAACATAACACCATCTGATCCAAGCATGCCTTTACAATTGACTAGAAGACAATAAACAAGTCGCAGAGACAAACGCTTCAAAGAGCAGGATTGTATTTACAAATGCCGTCTATACTCAAGGAAAATTGTATGTATCGTTTTCAAGGATAACTAAATCAACTAACATGTTTTTATCCATTAAAGAAAATGAAATACAAAAAGTACACTAAGATTACATTCTTACATCAAATATCGTTTACATCGAGGTATTGCAATGCCGTGTAAAAAGTTTTATTAAAAAAACAATTATCTGTATTGAAATGTATAAACTACAATAACGCATAAATTTGTGATTATTATTTCAAACCGATCGCTTTTTGATATTGTTTTCCCCTCCTTCCAACTACCGCTCTCACCCTAACGACTACTCTTATTCAAAAGGCTGTGTTTACTTAAAAATGTCATAGTGCGAACTTTCGCACGCCTCCCGGTTCTATTTTATTTATATAATATCTACTTCTTGTTTACCGAATTCCTCACAGTTACTCTTCAGTTTATATTATATGGAATATTTTTCACTTTGTGCAAAAAGATAAAATTTTCTTCTAAAAAAATCTAAATCTTACTGCTATTGGCTATTCAGTGGGCTGTAGATGAACATAGCCTTCGAAGCCATTTCCCTTACCGGACATAGAATGATATCCTTCATTTCTAAAAGACACTTCTCGTTTGTGTCTAGTTGACCTGACCAAATGCAAACAACAATTAACGAGTCAATAGATCTTATCTAACACAATTTGCTATCGAGTCAACAAGCATTAACTCGCTTCGGTTATTCGTGTGTGAATACCTATTGTATCTCAACCCGTAATAATACAAGATAAATACTACAAACCGAATTATAGTCAAACTTCCTAAATGTACTAATATTACGTTCCCTCTGGCTGCATTCCTCCCAACTTACACTTGTGTAATAGATATTGCACAAACTTTCTCATATCTAATATATACTGTTTTAGAAGTAATTCAAATTCAGCACAAAAATTCTAACTATAAGAAACCAATTTTTTAAAAGAATTCTGCATAACCAAACTGACATGGTTGTTAGGCCTAACAAGGTGATTCATGAAAAACTTTTATATTTTTTTTTTTTTTTAAATAGCCTACTATATATCCTGACACGGTTGTTAGGCCTAAAACGGTGATGCGTGAAAAACCTTTTATTTTTTTTAAAGAATACTACATATCCTAACTGACATGGTTGTTAGGCTATCACGGTGATGCGTGAAAAAACCTTTATAATTTTTAAAGACTACTACATATCCAAACTGATACGGTTGTTGGGCCTATCATGGTGATGGTGAAAAAACCTTTATTTTTTAGAATACTACATAACCTAATTGACACGGTTGTTAGGCCTAACACTGTGATGTGTGAAAAACCTTTATATTTTTTAAAGAATACTACATATCCTAACTGACATGGTTGTTAGGCCTAACACGGTGATGCGTGAAAAACCTGTATAATGTTTTCAAGAATACTACATAACATAACTGATACGGATGTTGAGCCTATCACGGTGATGTGTGAAAACCTTTATATTTTTTTAAAGAATACTACATATTCTAACTGATACGATTGTTAGGCCTATCACGGTGATGTGTAAAAAACCTTTACTTTTAAAGAATATTATATAACCTAATTGACACGGCTGTTAGGCCTAACACGGTGATGCGTGAAAACCTTTATATAATTTTTTAAAGAATACTATATATCCTAACCGACACGGTTGTTGGGCCTATCACGGTAATGTGTGAAAAAAACCTTTATTTTTTAAAAATAGTACTGAAACCTTAACTGACACGGTTGTTAGGTCTACCATGGTAATGCGTGAAAAATACTTCATAGTTTTTTAAAAGAATACTCCATAAGCTAACTAACATGGTTGTTATGCCTAACACGGTGATCCATTAAAAAAACCTTTATTAATTTTTTTTAAATAGTACTTATAACCTAACTGACACGGTTGTTGGGCCTAATAAGGTGATGCATGAAAAATTGCATGAAAACCGTTATATTTTTTTAAAGAGTAACTTAACTAACACGGTTGTTAGGTCTAACACAGTGATGCGTGAAAAAACCTTTATAATTTTTAAAGAATACGACATATCCTGACACGGTTGTTGGGCCTACACGATGATGTGTGAAAAAACCTTTTATATTTTTTTAAGAATTCTACATATCCTAACTGACACGGTTGTTAGGCCTAACACGGTGATGCGTGACAAAACCTTTATATTTTTAAAGAATACTAGGCTACATATCCTAACTGACACGGTGGTGCGTAAAAAACCTTTATATTTTTTAAAGAATACCACATATCTTAACTGACATGGTTGTTGGGCCTATTATGGCGATGTGTGAAAAAACCGTTATTTTTTTAAAGAGTACTTCAAACCTTAACTGACACGGTTGTTAAGTCTAACATGATGATGCTTGAAAAAACCGTTATTTTTTTTAAAGAGTACTCCAAACCTTAACTGACACGTTTGTTAGGCCATGTATCATTTTTTTGTGTAAAAAACAACTGGAAAGTCGGACAATTAGACATGCACAAGTGCTTGTCACCAAAATAAAAAGTAGGTGTTCAGATTTAAAATAAACAGACTTTTTAAGTGATGATAGAATCATCATTGAATTTGATGAAAGACCTCGATTGAATAATAATTGACTAGCGAAACGAAGTCATTTTCAACTCTACCGTTCGGCATTGATTTGTGTATTTGTTACGCTGTTTTTGGTCAAACGCATTGACCGATTGTTTTGAAATTTTTTGCAGTACTATATACAAAGCCTGAACGACGTATGTATAAGATTTTTCCCCTTCCGTTTCAAAATGGCGGCATCTGATTTACAATAACGAGTGTACGCAGTTTTTATCCAAAAGCACTGACAGACTTTCTTGACATTTAATATGAATATACCTTATATATAGCTAACCTGTCTAGCTCGGTTTTGAAGCTGATTCCGCTTTCCCAATAAAGGTGATCATGCCTCCAACTTATTATTTCTCGTTGCCTAGGTAACGGTTTTCAAACATGTTCGTTTCCTAGAAAATCCGTTACAGTAGGCCTAAATATTTAGATTTAAAAGATACAAACGCGTTCTTTAAACTGATTGAACTCCGCTTCCGGTTTGCCGATCGTCTTCATTCCGCTCCGCTAAGTGTAGCTCCGTCTCGCCCGATTTTAAAAGCTAGATACATCACTATTTAAATTTTTCAATTTCAATTGAAATACTATAGTGATCAGAAAGTACTCATTTTCGTAAATACAATGTAATTTTAAAAATTATAAATGTCAACTTATAAAGATATTATGAATGTTAAACAGCGTTTTCAAAAAAGTTTAAAGTGAATAATTATTTTTTAGTGTTTGCTTACATCACACAGACGTGTGCCGTGATTGTTTTGTTTTTCAAACTTTTTTGCCTGTCTATTTTGAGTCCAAAACCTTAAAAGTAGGATTTATTTAAACATTTCAATAACATTTTCTTCAAATTCAGTTAAGAATTTATTAACGATAATCGAAAAAAATTGCCTCTTTCATAAACGAAGCATCAGTTTTTGCTCAAATTTTAATTACTTACTAGCATGTATATCGATGATCATTACAAAACATTTGAAATTTAACAAAATGTTTAAAGTTTGAAAGCAGGCATAAATCAATTTAAAAAAAAAATACTTCGATTGCTTTTTTCGATTGTAAATTGACTTTAATTTTCATACGTCAACAAATTCGGAAACATTCGTTGAACCAATTTTTGAGAACGGACCTATTTCACTGTATTGTTCGTTTTAGCGGTAAAGTTAAACCAACCGGAATAAATCTCAGAGGTAAATCTGACTTAAAATAAATCCAGTTTCAACGCGGTTGACTGTCGCAGTATCAAGTCTATAATCTGGTTTAGGTGTCTACCCGTTGTTTTGTTTTAATTAATCAGACTAAAATGTTTTAGCTGAACCAAGAAATTAACCCCCATCGCCATCCTCTGCCGACATTACATGCTCGCAAATACGGGTGACTAAAAATAAACTTGCATTTAAGTAGGCTACGTCGTGTATTCCAGCCAACACTCGACTATTTCTTGCTACGCCTTTTAGATTTGTTTTGTGTTTATAAAGCAAATATCCAGAAATATATTGTATTACGTATAAAATTGAAACACTGAAGCGGAAAAAATACACAAACATTTTCACATTTAATTTTTGTCGAAAAAAATATTGTTCGAAAATTATCGACAAGAAACTCGGATAATCGTTTCACCAATTGTATAAATGTTTGTCACACGTTTATAACTCGAAAAATTTGAAATAATTTTATTTCGTACAGTTTCGGTAAAAAAATTATCCCGCCAAGCAGCTGTCTCTCTGACGTGATGGAAGCGAATTTTCTAAAGTAATTTTTTTTATGGTATTCTCTTTTCCAAACAGTCTATACAGTTTTTAACGCTGATTACTTTAGTGAATGCACATTTTGAAAACAATTACAGAAAACAGGTTATGAATTATAAAACATTTAAAATAGCGGCTATATTGTTGGACGAATTTTGCTGGTTAACGATTAGTCCAAGATATTAGCCAAAATCGATTTTTGAAATATGAATCAAATCCAACTACAATTACGAATTGAGCGCGAATTACACACACGCGCGCGCACACACACACATTATATATATATATATATATATATATATATATATATATATATATATATACATAAATAACTTCAACGAACTTTTAAAAAGTGATCTAGAGGTCAGGAATTTGCTTTGTCAAAATAGTTTATTTTTAAATGGAAGTCCGCTAAGAAAATGAGCAAGATGGCGGTCAGATTTTTGTATCGTTTTTTCGATTTCATTTCTGAAAGGTAAATTTACTTTATTTTACATTTTGCTATACTGATTTGAGTTGCATATTTTTATTCGAACTAATTTAGTTAAATTAGGCCGATTTTGAGTTTTTGCTGTTCCACAATAGGATTTATTTTAAAGATACAGTGACTTGTTTTTATTATGACCTACTTATGTTGACTATATTTTTAAAAAATTAGATCAACATTGCTCAGACGAAATTAAGCAAAACATATTTTTTTAAATAATTTGTAATGTACTCGTGCTTTAACAATATTTAAAGATGTTTTTATTTACGAATGTATCTTTCTTACAGTTTTACTTAAAATATATTATTAGCTTACTAATTTTATTCAACTTAGTTATGTATAGACTAGGTTTATGTCGCAGGATTTAAAATTTGTGGGAAAAAATGTTTTTATAAAATGTAGCAAACTATAATAACAGAAAGTAACAATCAGAAAATGTATTTCAAATTCCAAACTGATTCACTGATGATATGATTGATACTTCAGTATGATAGAAAATTCAAAAAATTCAAATAAACCGAAATGTAAAACCTGTTTTCAACATTATTTATTGTTCATCCACCATTTATTGTTCATTTATTGGAATAGTTTTTTTTCATCAAACGGGATATTATTTTGTGACAAAGTCACAGTAACAGTTAATCAAAGCTGGGTATAAAGTATCAGAGTGTTTACATTGGCCATATATTACACAGTAAACTGGCCTAGCGGTAGTTAATTGAAACTAGCACCGCAGTAAAGTAACCAGGTTTTAACAGAAACTAGTTCACCGTCAAATTGCTGCCGACACTGAATTATTGCTTTTTTATTTCCGTCTGTCACACAGGTTTCAGTTAAACTGCAGCTTTGCTGATTTATATTTGCAATTGTATATCAAGTGACACATCACTCTCTGAACAGAAACAATAAAAATATCTTGAACTTGTCTGGTTTGAAGTGGTCGCCATAAGGTCATTTAAAGATGGTGAAATCGTGTTTTTTCGTTACAGTAGTGTACCAAATGAAAAGATCATATGTTCGTTTCATTAAGTGCATTTAAGCTACACAACTCTTTCAACGTTTTTAACATGTATTATGTTTTACAGCTGGTTGAGATGTTGTATTTTGTGAGATGAGCGATGCAATGTTCATGTTAATATTGATATATTTTGCGCGTCGCAAGTCTCATATTAAATTGATTATATTTAAAAATCACTGTTTCCATCTGAGATCGAACTGGAGACCATTTGCGTATGCCTCGCACGTCATAACCACTACATTACTGAAAGTACGAAGACGTTTGACCGATGTAAATATATGAAATGAATCTTTAGTTTAATTTTGGTGGTTACATTAAACAATATTTTGTTATTTATATTTGTCGATTAAATGTATTATTATTATTTGTTAAAAAATAATTTGTCGGTTATATTAATTCGTAACGATCAGCCGATTTCACTGAACTGCTGATAGGTTAAAATAAGTTTTAGGATAAGTTGTTAAGAACTAGCTTTGTTAATTTTTTGATTATATTAATTCGTAACGATCAGCGGATTTCATTGATCAGTTGATAGGCTAAAATAATTTTTATGTTATGTTGTTAAAATCTATGTTATGTTAATTTTCCTTATTTTCGAAGAAATTATCGCAATGAAAATAAAAAGAAAGAGAAAATATGATACATTATTTTTATTTTTTGTTCAATTACACATTTCAAATAGCATATAAAATTGTTATTGGTCTGGAACAGCCATAATGACACATCAAAAGAACATGTACGATATATTTAAAAATAATGAATATTACAAAAATTATATTATAAAAAGTTAATATAACATTTGATATGGTTCAACATTATTCGATCTACATACAATTGATCAGGTCTGTAGTTGCAACAAATTATTAAGTCTTCTATGTGAGAATGAGACGATATATGTATTTCGTTTCCTCTTAGAATACAATGATTTGCTAAGGTATGTAGATATAAACTCAGTAGTAAGTGGGCACACTTTTAAATGTTTTATTGTTGTCAGGTAATAATTTCTAATATTCCACATATCCTTTTACCTCCTTTTTTTCTGTAAAAATGTTTCCAAGGTTTAACGTATATAGCGTACAACTTAGCGTATATGTTTCCAAGTCTTAGCGTACAACTTTATAAGGTACGCGTTCTAGCTAGTACTGTGAAAGTACCTGGGATTTTCTACAAGTAACAGACAATTCCAGATTTTTCTTAAATCCTGCTTTATTAACCACTTGCGAAATAATTTTGTAATTTTGTTGAAAATGAGTTCTCAAGTCCTCAAGTTTTTCTATGATGTTGCACAGAAAGGCCAAAAGTCACCATCAACTGTCACTTTCAAGTTCACTGTAAACTTTATTGTTTCGGTATAAAACAAAACAATTTCTTATTCGCAAAGAATAAAGCAGTTCGATAGCTTTCACCCATCGTTAACCCATCGCAAAACTGTATGCAAGAGTTCGTCTCAACATCACCATAAATACTGTTCACTTCAACCAACAAAATATTTTTACTTTCCTGTTTTTCAATTCTTGGATTGGAGTAGAAATCACACAGTTTTCATCACTTCCGGTATGATGTTAAGTGCTATTAAATTTTTTTGACGAATAATACAGTGACAATGATAAGGTGTTAAATATTTTTTGGAGCAGGGAAAAAAATCACTCTCCGACCTCTTTATTGACGGGCACTCATCAGAGGTTATACACACACCAAAAACATTCAGTAAATTGTATCGACTAAACCTGTTCTGTTGTTTGATTTTTTTATAGCACAGAAAATCTTAAAACATAAACACTTCAATTTTTTTAAAATCCCAGTACTAGAATCAAAACTAAGCTAATGTTCTTGCAATTTTTCATATCATCAGTTATATGACCAACAATTGTTTTCGCAATATTTATTCACCTAACGCAGGCTGAATCTGAGAGATCCATTTCTTTGATTTACGATATTATGGTAATTTTGTTGGTAAATTTATTTGGTAAATTTATACCACAAAGATCACTTCCAAGCTTTAATTTTACTCATAAAATACCAATAGAGTATATTATAGAGTAATAATAAACACTATTATTTATCACAAATTTGACTTTAATATACACTGACCTGTTTTAATTAAATATGCGTAAGTTTGTGCAATACTTTTGCTCTATTCGTAACTTTTATACTTTTATAGATAAGTACAATGTCACTGTTTTATGTATTATCAACGTAAAAACCGTTTTACCATGTTGGAACTATTTCATACTGTTTGTGTTTTTGTGACTGTTTTCCAACAAAGTGACTGTTTTATTATATTAACCAGAACTAAAGCAAAACGTTGTCCAACTGTTAGTATCTGTATATTTAGTACATGAATATGTTAAAACAGTAGAGTCAATACAAAAACCGTATTAGTGGTAGCAAAGAACTGGTCCAGTGGACAAGAACTGTGCCACTGCTGCATAAATCTCTAGTTCCTAAAACAGGTTTCATTTTAGTGACAGAAGAACATTATAACAATTACAATTTTTTGTACTTCTATTCTGGCTTCGGAATGTGTACTATCTACATTTAAATTGTGGCGAAAAAATAGATTGTTTATCTTTTGGTGGATATATCCGCCTTCATGAATGTGCTTGTGAACCTTGCTGAAAGCTAACTGAATGTGTTCGATGTTGAAGAAATTCGTGTTGGGTTACTATATTAAAAAAAAAGAGAAAATGAGGAACTTTACAAATCTTGCTGATTTTTCAAATTTATTAATTATATTTTCTTAAAATACTGTAGCAATACAAAAATGTTAGACTACTTACGTATTTTCACAAACATTTACAAAATTGAATTTACATAATATAAACCAAAAATAAAACTAACCCAGACTGGCATATATTTTATTGTGAATGTTTTAAAAAGAAGTTCTAACAGTAATCTTGAAATACAAATTGTATACAATGACTTGACTCATTAATCTTTTTAACCTAAATTTTACCATTCTTTGTTTTTGTAAATTTTTTTATTTTTTTTTATTTTTATTTTTTTTTTGTGTTTAACGTCCGACTATTGTGCACACTTGGGCTAATGCAGACGGTGGGATGATTAATAGCGTATGAAAATGCCAAGCCCTCGCCGGGAATCGAACCCGGATCCTCGGGGTGAAAGCCCAGTACGCTATCCACTAGACCACCGAGGCGGCTGTTTTTGTAAATATATATCTGGAAATATTGTTTATAAATTGTACTTTTTTTCGGGCAAATGGCTTTTTATTTATGCTCTTATTTAAAGACTTTATTTAATCCAATTTTCAAAATATTTGTGTTTTTTAGAATGTACATTTAAGATAATTAGTATTGAGCCTATCTGCTAAACCTATTTTCAAAGAATATATAATTTTTCAGTTAGAAGCTCTTCTCTACTACCAACCAAGGCATCTATCATCTCATAACGTTATTTATAATTAATACTTAATAATTAATATTAATTTTAAAAACTAATTACAAATATTATATTTTTAAAAACCGCAATCAAAATACTATTTATAAGTAAAAAATCTAGAAAAGTTATTATTAATAATAATATTATAGTTGAGAGAAATATTGCTTGTTACTCATTCACGATCTTTCTTCTGCGTCTTTCTATGATGGCCGCTTTATGACTTCCTTCTAAATAAAAATTTGTTATTTATTTTATTTTATTATTTTTTTTTTTAATTTTGGTTGATGGTTTGTTGTAACACGAAAATGTAAGACAATCTTGTAAGGCCCTGAGTACGCATATCAGATACACACTTGAACCAACGTCAAGACATGGGGTACCTTTTTACTTAAATTTTAATATTTATAAATTCACGTACATTACACGATACATTTTCTAACACTACACTTCTCTTGTGCCTAAACTGATATTAAAACCAGATATATTGTGTTGAAAACATTTCCCCTTTTATCATTTTTGTCGGGCTTGATGGTTCGGTTTGCTTCAAAGGTCAATCGTTAGCGAACTTCTGCTTTCAAAAGGTTGTGCATTAAACTAAATTGGTTTATCAGTTTTCTAAAATCTGGCCGTAACAGGTTCATAACTGAAATAAGTGCGATATATTTAAAATAAAATATATATTTAACATTGTCGGATTTCTTTCGATATATAAACAAAAACAGATTTTTTTTATTTAGAACTGATTTGAGTTACAATATACATAAACAAAAGTTTAGAGATGAACCAATTTTTAGACATCACACCGATACTTGCTGTAAAAATGTTTGTCATTAATTTTGCACAATTCATTTTTATAATTTCAAAACATTACTGCATAAAATTTAATGTATCTACGGAAAATTGAATAATTTGCATAAAGAACAAACAAACATAATTTCTACTACTTTATATTACTTGAATAAAACACTTCACAATCATTCCAGATACCCGGATTGTCCAAGGGTCTGAGACTTATAACATCACGTAAGTCGATTGCATGTGATACGTTTCAATAGTTCTATGGTCAGCCGATAAGACATTGTGTGTGTTTATATTTTTGCACTATACACAGTATAAACAAAGTAGGAACATAAACACGGACACAGAAATTAATAATTTTTGTTTAACACAAAGTGACAAAATTAGTTGTGCTGTAGATTGGCTCGTTACGTTTGCAAATGGAAATTTACATTAATTTATTGAATAACAATGAAAATGTAGTCAGAGTTTGTTTACATACATTAAATGTAGTTTTAAATGCATATTTTAATGCTAATTAAGTAGGTATAAGCATATGTTCAAAAAGTGTGATATAAAACAATTATGTTTGAAAGTTTGCTTTTATCACGACAGAAACATAAATGTGTATCGCTATTTTTTATATATACGAGGTGTTTAGAAAGTAACGAGAATTTTTAAATTTCGCGGGACAATGGAGAGTCCGATTGTCAAACATTTTTTTTATTACGTTGGTATACTTGCCTTTGAAGTATGACAAAAGTTTCAGCTGATTTCATTGTTTACTTTGTCTGTGACAGCCACTAAGGTTAGAAGTGGTTTTATGAGCTCGGCGATTTTCGTTTGTTAAAAGAAATTGATCACGCAATAAAATACTTTTAAACACTAATGTAATCTTTAAATAATTAATAATATTTCACCACGGGTTTCTTTCGATTCGGTATTCAGTAATTTTCTTTTATTAAAAATTCGGCACACTGGTTTGAGTTGTGATTTTTGTGAACAAATTTTGTGCTAATTCTGATGGAAAACTAATATGCTGATTTTCCATGTTTTCTGACATCTTCTATGTAACTTATTTGCGCAGTTTATTAGCGAATTGTCATTGGAAAATGAGCAGATGGAACGACAATCGTGACAAGACCAAAACCTGACACCTTGAACGAGTATTGATCCTGACCTCTAAATTTAAACTCAATTTTACTTGCTAAGAAATTTATAAATGAGTAAGAAGAGTGTATGAGAAATAAATCTACCAATTTTCTGAATATTTTATTGGTCATGCAATCAAAACAAGTAGTCGTAGACATCCTTCATTGTTTCGTTCGCCTTCATTAGTAAGTAGTATTTGGATAATAAACAAGAAGATTGTTTGCCTAACTTAAACTTTGCAGACACTATGAAAAATTAATTATAATATTTGGCTCTTAAGTTTTACAATTATTTTTTAATAATGTTGCTTATTTTATTGGGTATTTGCCATCATGTATGTAAGTAGTTTTAGTAAATCATACATTTTGTTTTGAGAGTGTGGATCAACCAGTTTCTAACCTAAGATTTACAATCAGAAAAAAAAATTTTCTTAAATAAACAAATTATGGCAAATGTCTGATTAAAAAAATAAGAAGCAAATAGCCTACAAAACTATTAACATTTAAAAAAATGATAAAAATTTATTAATTGCAAGATTTATTTATCAGCATACATTTATTTTTGTAAATTTCTTCATCTTTAATACAGTGGTTATTGTCTTGAGTATGTAAAACATCAATATTTCATCAGACATCAGTATCATACAGTAAGTTTTTGTAAGTAGGAAACGAATCTTGTTGTACTGATGAATCTTGTTATTGTGTCACGTACTGTGTACAAAATTTGAAACTGCCACTTCGGTTTTCACTTCACCATCTTCTACTTCTTACTTCTTTCAGAAGCATTAGATTGGTCATGTATGTTTATCATTTTGCTCAGCTCAAAGGCAGGATAGTTTAAATTATATCTTCAATATTAAAAACATTGTTGAGGACTGGAGTTTAAATTGACTGATTAGTTTTTTGAATTTATTTATTTGAAGCAACGTTTGCTGAAGCTATTTTTAAAACTGTTTCATGAGCTGAAGAATTGGCTGTTGTATTGGTTGTTTTGAACAATCAATTCTTTGTAGTCTTTCAGAGTGTTCTACAGCTTTTGATGTTCACTTCTCACAACATTGGGTTCATTCCTGAACATTTCTTGAATGCTTCAATTTTCCAGTTCTACTTCTTTAATGCTTGTTTCTTTGATACTTTAAACTCTGTGATACTGTTAATCCAGGTTTTTTTTACCAAGAGGCCATTCTACTGAGCACAACCGACCCGGAAGGTCATTTAGCTCACACGATACATATGCTACCCGGGAGGCACCTGTACCGATGTACGGAGGCGACCTTCGTTTACCCCCCATAATTTTGAAAAAAATAAAAAATAAAATAAACGGGGAAAACAAAAATTTGATCACGAAAATTTGGACACGGAAATTTGGGCACGGAAATTTTGACACAGAAATTTTGAAACTGTTGTGATCAAACAGTTATGGCCTAAGAGGGGGGGAGATGTACATCAACAGAAATTGTGTGCATTGTAGCTGAAACAGAAAACAAAATAGGTTAGACACTTGATTAATGGAAATAATTTACAAACAGGTATAGTTTAAGTAATTACAATAATAACATGAAAAACTACAAAAATACATTAAAAATGGAAACAAAATATTCATGAATGATTTTTTCAGATATTGAGACTCAGACTGACACTCTTCATCCCATTAACTCTTTTGTGTTCAAAATATTTCTAAATATCAAAAATACAATAGAATATATTTTGTCCATAAAAAAACAATAGTATAATGTTAATGGCTAAAATATAAACTTAAGACATTCAGTCCTTGATATTAGGTTATTAAAAATTAATTTTTGCAAGAACTAAATTTACTTCATAATATTAAAAACCTTTAAAATAGTAATTAAGTATTATTATTTGATAGTTTTGTAATATTTAACTGATCAATATAGTTTGTTCCATGTAGTTGTTTATACAAATTCTATGCATATTCACTAACAAAGAATAACCTTGAAAATGAATACATAGGTTAATATATTGAATACATTTTAGATGTTAAGTCACAAAATATTATTCATCTATAAGTAAATACATACCACAAACTTTTGTTGATGTTGGAGATTGCTCAACTCTATCTAAGGTATTAAAAAGGTCAGAAATTATCACGTTTTTAAGGTAGTCACTGAGAGACCGATTGTCCAACGGTGACTGGCGATCACTGGACCGCTGTGGGACGTACTGCGATACATCACCTTGCAAGCCCTAGAAAATAAAACAACACATGTTATTGCAAACCAGCTGACCTATTATATTTCAATTTTCATGTATGTTAATGTATTCAAATGTTAGTGAAACAAAATATATTGTGTAGTATTAATATTTACAAAAGCATTTTTATGTTTCTTATTTTATCATTCTAGAAGTTATACTTACACCATAACCTAACAAAACAAAAGCTCACCTGGCGAAGCATGACTTCCTTGGATACGGCCCGCAGTATATACCCGATAACTACCCCTGAAAACAACAAATTATACTTCAGTTAAATGTTAAAAATAAAATTACTGTATTAACTGCTTTAAAGTTGAAATCAGCTTAATTAATAAGATTTGAAGTTAAGATAAGACATCCATAATGGCTTATTTTTGCTTTGTTCTATTTAATTGCAAACCATACATTTTTTTTACAGTAATTTGTGTTAAGAATCTTCAAATATCCAAACTTTGAACAAAATTTGATGAATCGATTTTGAGAAATCTTTTGTCAAAAGTTTCTGGATTTCAAAGAGATACATTTCGTTTTCAGTACTTCAGGACATAAGTTCTACTGTAATTACAACTGTTTGGAATCTATTTTTAAATTTAAACTTTGTAAATATTTTAGGGAGTTTTCACCAAGAAAGGCTTTAAAATAACAACGTAAAGAAACAATATTTTATTATATCATAAAGTCAAACTAAATTTAAGAAATAGCGAGCATGTTAAATAAAGTTGAAGCCAGCTTTAAATGTTTAGTTTCAAAACTTTAATGTCAAAATAATTCATTTAATAGACAAACATTTCCTCGTTTTAGTTTTAAAATAAGTGGCAAAAATCACAATAAATAAATTAATGAGGAACTAAACTTTGTAAAATATAGCTTAGTTGTGTTTTCAAAGCAAAGTCATACTTACTTTCCGTATAAGTGTTCGTAGTACGGAGATCCTGGTTCCATTCTGAGAAAAAACATAGCATAATGTATTCCTATTTTTAGATTGTACACTAAATATTTCATGCCTTAAATTATTCATAGAGTTTACATTGTTTAGATTAAAAACATCTTTAGTTGCTTTTTGTGTCAAGGGGTCTTATGATTTCTAAGACGCTGAGCATCTACTACATAAGAATATGAATTTTTCAATTATTGACCTATTAAACTTATCAGTTTACAACATATTGGTGGCAATTTATTTGTGTTTAATAAATTTAATTTTTAGATTTAGTAATAATTTTATAATTATTTTTCAAGATGTATTAGTCTGGAATTTGTAACTATTTTTTTTTCATAGCATCTGTAATTTCGTTAACCATATATAAATCAATAATAAACTTTTATTAGTTGAAGTGTTTGTTTTTTTGTCGACCAGTCCCGCAACAGCCACGTTTTTTTAAAGTACTTGTGTATGCACATTACTTAAGTTTGTATAATTAATTCTTCGCTATGTAGTTATCAATAGATTTAATGTGGTGTTTATATTAGGAGTTTAGGTACGTAGAACATTCAATTATCTAAGTTATTACTAAAATAAAATTCATACTTAAGGTTTGAAAAAAAAATCAGACCAAAATTGTGAGTGCAAGAAGCTACCTCAAAACATGTCACAAAACATCTATTGATACTCCAAATAGATATTGCATTTGATACGGTATGTTTGTGTGTGTGTGTGTGTGTGTGTGTGTGTGTGTGTGTGTGTGTGTGTGTGTATTGTTGTTTTGTATGTATGTATGTGCAATGTACAGCTAAATCCACTCAAAAGAAGTGAAATTTTAAAATAGAAGGTCAGACAAAATCTCAAAGCTGGCTTTAAACACTTCTAATTATATTTTTGTAAATAAAATATTTAGCTGAAAGTTACACCTCTTTACATAAAACACTCAAGGTAAAAACTTTTGAAATCTAAAAGCAATGCCAAATCACGGGTAATGTGATTTGTATTGCAACTGTTACAACTATTTATTATTATAACTATAATCAATTTAAATTGCCAAAAATCAAATTATTTTAGGAACATAAACAATGTTTTCTATAAATATTTAAATGTTACCATAACAGATACATTGTGGAAGTATGTATTCATCAGTCTCGTATCTATCAGGCGGCTTTGGGAGACAGCAAAGAACTGCAATCAAAATTAATTAAATTGTTAACGAACGAATAAAAAATTATAGCATATAACACCTTTCACTCATAATTTCTTGCAAACATTAATTTTTTTTTATTTTAAGGTGAAAAGCACATTGAGGCTATTATCACTTCGCTAAATGTAATTGTGGGTACAAACATTAATACAGTTTTTAATAGGAATTACTTATTTTAAATTTAAACTAAATGCTTTCTCCTTTCCTTAAACCACACACATAATAAAAAAAAAAAATCCTCACACAAATGCGTCCGTACCTCTTAGTGAGAATGGTTCTGCTCAAGTGAATGCAAGAGAGCCTTACAGAAGATTTAAAAAAAAACAATACATAATTTTGAAACTGTGCTATAATTCACTTTAGAAACGTTTAAACACAGTAAAAATACATTTTACTGATTTAAAGAAAAACTGTATAAATCATTTACAATAAAGAAATTTTAAATTTAACAGCCTCCCTTTTTATGAACATTCATCATAAAACTCTCCTGGAAGTTATGTAGTAAGTTGCAGTAAATGGTAATTTGCTTAATAGGCTATTATTATTGACTTGTTAATTAAAAGAAATTAAAGAAATCCATCATTTAGTAAAGTTTTTAGCTTTTTAATAAAAGGACCAAGAAAATGAGATTGTTTTGTTTTCTAATAACTCATACGAATTGTTGGAATGCTAAGAGTACTGACCAAGCATCTTCTTTCATACATCTAAACACAATCAACGAGAAATTAAAAAAAATTAATTAGATTAAGAATTAATTAAATCAGGATAACATTTATAAGCATAAATAAATTCTTCACAAGATTAAACCCGTTGTTATCTGTTTCCAGATAACATCGTAAAGCTACATCGTTCACCCGTTTCAAGAATGACAAAGTGACGCCTTTGAAATGTACACTTGCAGTTAACATGAGGTTACTTAACATTAACAAATAGCAATTAACATGGACCTGCAGAAATTCAAAATAAAGTTCTATGTAGGATGCATGATAAGTAATTTTTGAACCTAATGTAAGGTGGCTGCTTGGACAGACAAACCTAGAGGTCGAATGTACAAACAAAGAATAGCAACTCTAGTCTGTAGTAAGGAGATAGTATTTGTTCATCAGATTTTCAAGAAAAGCTCTAAGTTATAAAAAGTTATTAAATGTTTTCATATTGTAGGCCTACATAATTCAAAACATAAATTTGGTTAAAGTCAGTAGTGCAAACTATGGTAATCAGTAAATTTCATATCAAAAATTCTGAAAAATTTCAGAATATGTGCCAAAAATACGAGCACGTATAAATATGTTATAAAAATCAGAAATAGGTTTTTATTAACAAAGATATTTGTATGTTGAATTACGTATTTATGTATTGTATGTATTTATTTGCATTAATACAAGATCACATAAACATTTTAACCACAATAACACTAATGGCTATCACAATAACTTAGGCTTATCCCTTATAACATCAAAGTATTCAAATCTATAACAAATCTAAAACCATAAATATATTGCAGTATATTTTTAGATTTAACACCTCATTCTTCTACAACAACTTTAATAATAATAAAAATATTCTTAATAATAATTAACATTCATTAATGGATTCTAAATGCTTTTTACACTGATAAAATAACTGCAACATTAAAAGTAAATAAGTTGATAACATTTTATAATAAAATCGTAGACTTACAACGCACTGCTCTCTTAATACACCTCAAAATCTTGCCCATAACTAAGATTGATGTTCTCAGTTCGACAAGTAAAGAAGAAATGATTTCAAAATTCCATAGAAACTCAAATTAGAGAATTTTAATTGTTAAAAATTGTTTTATAACAATAGTATTGTTGGACTTTTTTTCATATTCACAATATGAATCACGAAACTGGTATGTAACCAGAAAGGCCTATTCAGAAAAACTAACCAAACAACAATAGAGATATACTTTGCAATATGAAAATGGATAATAATTTATTTAAATCACATCTGATTGAAGCTTTTTTTGTTGATCCTTTTACTTCTACACTTGTAAGCAGGATTCTACACTTTTACAGGATTTACTTGTAAAGGTAATCATTATTCATATGGATTCTATATTTTCTCTCTTTATTTGTTTCACCCAACTTTGGGGTACACTTAATCAATCACTTTTTAATGTTCTGTGCCTTCCTCGTAGCCCAGTATTGCTTCATTCGTTGTGAGCCTGCTTTTCTTTCTTCGTTAGAGATTTGGATCGTTCGCTTGGATTTGACTTTGCCTTGGAACCGTTGCTTCTTGTCCTTGGTTATTGTTTTGGCTGTTCTGTCCATGAGCATAGTGTGAGTGATTTGTAGTTCTGTTAGGTCCTTCTCTGTTTCTCTAAACCAAAGTGGTTTGGCTCTTTTATTATGAAAGTAGTTAAATATTTTTTTGGTTAGTCTATTTTTGTCCATTCGGAGGATAAGCCCATAAAAATCAATTCTCCTTTTCTTATTGCGTCTGATAGTGTTTCAGTTTTTTGGTAAAGAGTTTACTTCCTGCTGTAATTGGTTGTTACGGAATTTGGGGCCTAGAGTTTTCGTAATATCTTTCTTTCTTTGATCTCCAGCCTTTCAAGTGGGCCCTGGGTTGTGAGAGATAATATTTCAGCTGCATATAAAGGCCTTATATTTGTATTCCAGGAGAGGGAATTGTTGTATGTGTCTTTGATAAGTTGGAAAGCTAATTCAACTTTATTTCTCCTAGATTCCATAGCTTTTTTCTCTAGGGCGTTCCAGCTGATCCATTCCCCAAGATATTTGAATTCTTTGACTATCTCAATGTATTGTTCTCCCACTTGAAGCTTTTTTGGTGGTTTTTGTACGTTGTCAATATTTTAGTCTTTTCAAATGAAACTTTGAGACCCATTTTTAATGCTTGATTCTGGAGTTTAAGAGTCTGTTCCATAGCTTCCCCTCCAATGTCTCAGCTAGTAAGGCCATGTCATCCATAAAAGCCAAACAATTTACCTTAATGCCTTTGTTCTTAGTTCCTAGTCTGATTCCACTATGCGTATTCACATTTCACTCTTTAACTATTTTTTCTAGAGCACATTTAAATAACAATGGAGAGAGTCCATCTCCTTGTCAGACTCCTGTTTTAATCTCAAAAGGGGTGGAAAGTTCTCCCATGAATTGAACTGCGGAGAATGTATTAGTTAATGTTTCCCTGATAACATTTGTGGTTTTGTTATCAAGGTCTAGTTCTATATTTTATTTGAAACAAAACCATTTTTTTAAATCTAATATAAGCTCTTAAAATCACCAGTTAGTGAAGAAGAACGTGGTTTATAATGTTTAACATTTTGCACACGAACTAACTGTGCCATAATAAAACAACATAACCATTTACTTCACAGGTTAATCTCCTACTGATTAGATTTGTCATTGTTAAAGGATTTGCTTCTCATTTAGAGTAAATGGTTGATTTTATTCATAAACATTTACTACTGACAAAGCAAATGAATTAACAAAAGAAGGATTTAATTTGCTCTAAAGTTTTACTTTAACAAAAACATCTTAACTTTAAGCTGTATACTTAATACTTAAGCTTTAAGTAAAACTTTAACAAAGAACGTGTTAAAACATAATTCTATATGTATATAGAATTATATACATATAACTACTGAAAAAATTCAGTATTGAAGGCCAATAACATGTTAGTAAAATCCAGTTTCCAATGGGTTAAACCTGTTTTAATGAGCTCGGCGATTTTCGTTTGTTAAAAGAAATGGATGAAAAAATTTGTACCATATTTTGCTTAAAAATGGAATAAAGTATAACAAAGTGTGTGAAATGTTAACAAAGGCCTATGGTGAGTCAGCTATGAGTAAAGGAAAAGTGGTATTGGCGTTTCCAAGAAGGACGTGAAGACGTTGAAGATGACGAACGCCCTGGACGCCCCAGCACATCAACAATCGATGAAAAAGTGGAAAAAGTGAAAGAAATGGTTATGAACAATCGCCGAATTGCAATTAGAGAGGTCTCTGATCATGTTGGCATATCGATAGGATCATGTCATGATATTGTTTCCAATGTTTTGTGTATGAAACGCGTGGCAGCAAAATTCGTTCCAAAATTGTTTAATTTTGAACAAAAACAACTGCGAATGGAAGTGGTTCAGGAGTCACTAAATGAAGTCAACGACGATGCAGAATTACTGAAACGTATTATAACAGGTGACGAAACATGGGTTTACGGATATGACGTCGAAACTAATTCTCAATCATCCCAGTGGAGGCAGGCTCGCCAAGATCGAAAAAGGCGGTCGAACGTGAAGGTTATGCTCACTGTGTTCTTCGATATTAATGGCATAGTGCATCATGAATTCCTGCCACCAGGTGAAACGGTCAATAAGGAGTACTACCTACAATTTAAATGCCATTTGCGTGAAGTAATCCGGACAAAATGCCAGGATCTGTGGGAAAACAATTCATGGCTTTTGCACCACGATAATGCACCAGGTCACACACTTCATTGCTTGTTCGTGAATTTTTGGCCCAAAAAAAATAACTTTAACGATGACCCAGCTTCCAAATTCGCCTGACATGGCTCCGTGTGACGTTTTTCTATTTCCAGAGAACCTTAAAGGGCCGTCGTTTTACAGTCGTAGATGATATTAAAAGCGCATCGCTGAAAGAAGTAAAGGCTATCTCAAAGATCGAGTTTGAGAAGTGTTTCGAGGATTGGAAGAAGCGCTGGCACAAGTGAAAATTCTCCAATGGGGACTATTTTGAAGGCGACAACATCAATGTAGAAGAATAAATAAATATTTTGTTCAAAAAATTAAAATTCTCGTTACTTTCTGAACACACTTTGTACTTTAGTTCCAGTCTGTAAAGAAAGACATTTTCGAAAATAAAACTATTTAAACCATTATGCCAAATTTCTAATATACCAATTAAACAATATATTGTAAAATTGTCTGCTGTAGGAGGAATATAAAATACGAAACGCTAACGATAGGTAGACAAAGTCACACGTATACAAATATCTGAAATAAAACGTTCTTGAGATTTGGAATTTTTTGGTCCTCTTAAATTAGGAGAAATAATTACTTAGACCTTTGTTCATCTTTTTGTGTGTGTGTGTGTGTGTGTGTGTGTGTGAGAGAGAGAGAGAGAGAGAGAGAGAGAGAGAGCACATAATGGGAAACTAAAACTAACTGGCAGATTTTGATGAAATGTGTGATTATACTTCTCTACCTAACTCTTTTCTGTCAAAAAATATTAAAATCCGATTTTTTTAAAAGTAAATATAACGATTTTGATAAAATTTCTTTAAAATTGTGTAAGAATTACTCTTGAAAAAAGACGAATAATAACATTACCTAAAACATCTGTAACTCGGGAACTACAAGAAAGTGTGAGTATCGGTTTGCCAGATCCTGAACAATTTTTGTTTTTATACAGAGATTTATATCTAAAATCAAGTGTAAACATTTTTTTAATTTATGAAAATTTACAGTATGGAATTAAATCGAACAAAAAATCGTTTTTTTAAAATTTCATTTCAGTTAAAATTTGATATAGTAACTTACTTATGACTAATTAAATGTAAATAAAACCTGATATTGTGACATTATTTGATTTTTGGTTGTTTTTTTTAATCTGTAACGTCCATGATTTTTTTAAAAAAGCAACACTGTGAAGATGAATAAATGTGAGAAAATTTGCATAATATTTAGAGCAATTTATTTCACACAATTGTTGGCAAAAATACATATTTTTCAGATTTCATTTGATTTCAAGAAAATCCCTTATACATCAAAAGTTGAGTGCATATTGTGAAGTGAGTTTGCCAGTTGCGGTATTGAAATTTAAAATATATTTTAATATTAAACGACCCGCAGTATTTGTTTATGTATTTATTATGTTTTGAGTCTATTTACTCGCGAAATTTGCAAAACAAAAGTGGAGTGCGTTTATAACGATTCAAATTAATTCAAAATACTTAACATATTTCAATATTTTATTTTATAAATTATTACAGTTTTGAGTGATTCATGTTAATACAGAATTGTTTTAGCGTGTTTTATAATCAAAATGTACGTTGTATTTCTAAACAACAGGGTTAAATCACTGGTATTCACTTTTTATAAAATAGAGTGATTAAATACTTCTGTAACCAACACAACTAATTACAAAATGTAAAATTAATTTCTACCTTTATTATATAGCAACGCGGCTTTTTGTTTTTTTTCACAATATAAATAAACTTGTGCTATTTTAAATCATACGCCCGCCAAATTTAATTCGATTTCAAAGTAAAATAAAATTAATTATCAACGCAAATTTTGATTCAACTGCAATTAATGCATTAGCACATTAACATTTTTGTATCTTACACTATCTTGAAAATATAATTTAACCATAAAAACAGAGCACTGTGGGAAGTCCCTTATCACTCTTACAAATAATCAAATAAACCCTGTATATTCAACAGTTTTTCTTACGGTTCCAGCTGTAGATTACCTTATTGTTGTAATGGCCGTAGGATATGAATAGGTTTTTTTACAAACCTTTTTTTATGAGTCACTTTGTTTATTCCCGGTTGTGGTATGAGACTTTTAGCTTTTAATTATATTCTGCTTTAAAACCAAATTAATTAGCACTTAGAATTCACAGTTAAATTTAAAATTGTAATTTATACAGATTTTAAAACTCTTTATAATAGTGAAAACAGATATTCACCATAGAAAGTATACGATAATAAGTTTATGATTTTTTTGTTACACACACACACACACACACACACACACACACACACACCATATATATATATATATATATATATATATATATATATATATATATATATATATATGGTGGGAACTGAAGTACAACTCACTCGGAGATATTTAATTTGTTACGTGGCAATTACAATAAATATATAAAAATAATTCGTCATTTATAACACATGTTTCTAAAATAGTAACAGCTGATATTCGCTAAGACACGTGCTTTTATATAATAACAGCTGTTATTCTTTAACACGCATAATTTTAAAAAATAGAACTGTTGATAATTTTGAGCGCGTGTGCGTTTCTGTGTGAATAAAAATATTTTCCTTTTCTTGTTTGCCTCATATCGTTATTATTATCAGCTGTAATAGTAATAAAACATTTTATGAACAAATTGGGTTTTGGCAATAACTGGCGTTATATCCCAAATGTTGTAAGAAGGTTTCAAGTGGAACTGTCTGGAATTTTGACCAGTGAGTTTTACTAAGATTATGGATTTCGCCAATCAATTCCTGAAGCTACAATATCCATAAAGTTCAGGCAAAATCCTTTTGCGGATGGGAGTCCGAGATTCGTTTTGTACGCACGCAAAAAGATATTCCTCGAATTAGAGCTTTCGATAACGACTAAGTGATCTGGAGGATAGAAACAACGCTCTTTCAAGGTTCCTGATTTGGGTCTAACTGTTACGATCGCTGCAGTAGTTCATTTTGTAATGAAAACTCGCAAGTAATTATAACACCTAATAATAACACTAAAAAACATACTTGTTTCGAGGCATCAGAAATCAGCTGTTTAGTGAAAAATAATAAAATATTTTTATTCTACTTTATTTGCGCAAGAACTTATTTTCACTCGCTTGGTTTTAAGTAATATGTTTTGAAGATCATCATTTTACGTTTTGTTTTAATTACTGATTTTATTTTAATTTCACTCCCTATATTGTAAATAGAATAAATATATATTATATAAAGAATAAATAATGTAGGGTTATCGTAAAATATCGATTTTGAGATTTTGCTAGTTATGTCAAAATCGTTTTTGATTTTAATAAAGTTGTCCTAACTGAATTTCTCTCCGCTTGTGTGAATTTTTAAAATTTGTTTCACATATTTTTTCAGGAAAATTAAGTCCTTAAAGGACTCAGATTTCCTACAAATATTTAGAAAACGCATTAAATTTTATACAAATTTACTCTTTAAATATTTAAAGAAATCTTATATTTTGTTCGAATGTTGATCATATTAAAAAATATAATGTAGTTAGTTTATCAAACTGGAAAAAAATAGTGCAGGAGTTAAATTAAAGAAAAACAAAACTAAAAGAAACTCACAAAACAGTCGGGTTTTTCTACGCGAGGCCTAAATATTGATAAACAAATTTAGGGTACTGTTTTTTTCTGGTACAGCTTTCAAACAGAAGTTTTGAGTAAATTTTGAAATTGTTAAATGTGATTAATTTAATATTTTTATTTTTAAGTTAGTCTTTGTGACCTATAATTTAAATAAATAACAATAGTGATGGCTAAATATATTTTCCCTAATCGATATTCTTTTTCAATCAGCAAAGGCTATCCTCAGAGCGGGGAGGAGCAAAAAACGGAAAGACAAATGACAGCAACTTACTACGCGTCACGTTCAAGTTTTGAGAAATAGCTTGAACGCCCTTGAGCCTTTCACAAAACGTAAAATTAAGTACTTAGTGACAATTTATATTAACAAGATTTGTGCCTTAACGTGATACTGTTTTTAACAAATCAACTTTAATCACATAACTAGCGTGTTTTGGAATGTTTAACGTAATTTTATTAATTTAAAAATAAAATGTTACAAAAACCGCGCACAAAAACGTAACATTTAATTATTTTTTCATCAAAAAATCAGATTAGGAAGCTATCGTGAAGAACCCGGAACAATCGATTTACTTTTTAAAAAGCTTTTTTCAGATTTTTCGAATATCACGTAAAGAAAAACGCTATACTTACCGTACAGAATAAAATACAATTGTACGGTGGATCTACGGTATCAAGTTCGGGGGTTGTATTAAAAAATCAAACATAAATATTATAGAAAAAGGTACTCAGAAGAGCAACAAGTACAGGGACTTTGCAATGGCAACAGTGGAGGAAAGATTACAAGAACACACCATCAACATCTCCAGACTCATGCGAATATAGAAATCCAGAATATATGTCGGACTTTGCTCCGTAGCTTGAAAAGAATAAAACTAACTGACCTGCAGATACAGAGAAGCGGACTTCAATCTCTACATGGGAGGGGGTAACCAGTGGGCATCACCCATCAAAAGGAGAACAGTGCAAGTGAAGTTGTTAGATGAGCTAACATCAATTGTAACAGTACGTAAACAAAATATTTTGAATCGTAATTTAACTCCGTATTCAAAAAAATAAATACATTAATAAATTTAAGTGTAAATTGACGAAAACAACTTTCAAAGTTTTTCTATTTACTTCCGGATCGTAAACTTTCTTTTTATTAAAAAAATATTATTCAACTGTCCAATGCATTTTTTTAGTTAATACGACAGTTAACTCAATTTTTTTAATTATAAATTTCACAGTGTTCAAGACATTAGTTCACTATTAGTTCAATATCACACTATTAGTTCAAAGAACAGTAGATCTCGTAGTAATTCTTAATTAATATACAGAGTGCTCCGCTATAGCACTCGTAACATTTCCGGCCAATTTAACCGATATCCGTAATATTTAGGAAAATCGTTACTGGATTTGAAATCGTATGCCTTTTCTCGATGTAGCGGTCAAAATTATAATAGGTTTTGCCGTTCAGCCAGTATAACTTTGAACACTTTTAACGTTGAATTAGAGCTTGACTTCTTGAAACGGAAATAAATGGGAAAAAATCTTACACATACGTTTTTCGGGCTTTATACAAAGTGCCTTCGCCCAAAATTTCAAAGCAACCGGTCAATGAGTTTTATTAAAATTTCGTACACTCGTCATCGTTAAATCATTGGTTGCCATCTTGAAACGGAACTAAATAGGAATAGATTTTACATATTGGTCATTTACGCTTTATACAAGATAACTTCATACCAAATTTCAAAACAATCGGTCAATGCTTTTGGCCAAAACTGCGTAACAAACACGGAAACCGAATGGTCGAGTTCAATCAAAGACTATTCAACTCTATCGGTTATATTATAAGATATCATACAGTGTGTACCACGAAGGTATTTACGCATTTTACCCTCCATTATTTTCTCATTCCTCCATTAATCATTTCAAAACTATACATATTTTTTGAAGAAGGTACCAGAAATAGTATGTAAGAATTACATCTGACTGGTGTTCTGTGGAAACAAAATGGCGGCCGAAATAAATAAATTCTATCCCTCTTAAAAATCACACTGTACTGTAGTATTAAGTCGGCGTTGTTATCGGTGGTTGCCAGTTTGAATAGGTTTGATTTATGAAATGTTCATTGCTATTTAGTTTTTTTTTAATTAGTTTGTACCTAATTAAATTTTAAAAAAATAATAATTAAAAAAAGAAATTTTATTTGAAAAAAATAACAAAATCAGTTATGTACTTTATTTAAACTTCATTTCGGCTGCTATTTTGTTTCTACAAACATCAGCCACATGCAATTCTCACATAATATTTCTGGTACCTTTAATTAAAAAATATGTTTAATTGCAAAAAGGTCAATGGAGGAATGAAAAAATAATGGAGGATCAAATGCCTAAACTTCTTCGTGGAACAGACTGCATATAGTTTGTAGTAAAATAATACAACTTTAAACTTGTGGTAATTCGAAACATTGAAAGTTCATAACTTTTGTGTGACATTTTTCTGTAGAATGGTGAAATTAAATTTTCAACAATTGAAGATAAATAAGTCATGAATGTTACCTTAGAGCTTCCATTTTATTACTGTACAACATATTAAAAAATTAAAAATAATACGTTAGCGTGTCGAATGTGTTCGATTACGCAGTGTGGTCAATTTTAGAACATTCGCTTCCATCACGTCAGCGAGAGACATTTATTTACAATTACAAAAGTAAATCAGTTGTGCCACAGTTTAACTAAAACCTATGTGACAGAAACAGATAAAAAACGCAATAATTCTGTGTCGGCAGCAATTTGACGCTGAACTACTTTCTGTTAAAGCCTGGATACTGGTGACTTTACTAAGGTGCTAGTTTCAATTAACCGCCGCTAGGGCCGCTAGGTGTAACATATAGTCAATGATACTTTACAACCTATCCGATGTTTCTAAAAGGTTAAAACTTTGTACAGGGACGCAAATCATAACTTAGTAAGACAAAAAACTGCCTAAAAGTGTTGGGTGTGTTACTATACGTAGTAGCCTATAAAGAAATTACGGGTATTCTTCAAATAAATCGATCTTGAAATTAAGCTGTATGTATCTTTTTTGGATATTTTGAGTTCTAAAACTTAGTTTTGACTGAGAAATTAATTTTTTTAAAAAAAACGGTTTTGCTTCAGAAATATTAACAATAAACTGCTTCAACGATTTAAAGCAAATATTTCTCAAGTATAATAAAGTACCTAAATGAAACGCATGGATCGAAATAGCCCCAAAAAACCCTTTTCGGAAGCAATGCAAAAAATGATGATTACTTATAACTGAAGTTGGTGTGAAAAACAGACGTTTAGGGTATACAATTATTGTAAAACGTGAAATGAATCTTGTCGTTCTTTAAAATTTACTTTCATACTTAAAGTTTCCCTAATTGAAAAATCTGTTAAATGATTTTCGTTATTAATTTTCATATACGATTAAAATTTGAACAAAATCTGAAAACCAATTTGGAGGAAAAAAGCAATTTTTTGGTTTTTATTAATGAGTTTTAATCAGATTTTTGGAGTTTGTGTAATTTTTCCACACTACTCATTGTTATTAAACAAACATTGGACCTATACATTTTGTGTAGTATTTAAACGTCTGTATTAATTTCAATAAAATTGAAGCAAAATCTTGCACAGGTTTACAGTTTTCGACAAACATATTTTAAGAAAAAACGTTTTTCAAGATTAATTAGGGTGTTTTTATAACAGATAACAGACAAACTAACAACGTTTAAAATTGTCAATTTTATCGCGTCACTGACACGTTTGCCTTAAACAAACGTTTTCCAAAAAAAAAAACTGATGTCAGTTTATTGCACGTTACGAGAAGAGTAATTCCGAGTTTAAACGGAAGGGCGCGTGACGCATGAGTGTCAGTGTAATCCAGCCTTCGTCACGTTCGGAAATGTAATCCGATCTTCAGCAACACGCACCGCTCACCATGTACGGGATGCTACTGGAGAGTGTTCTGCACTTCTTGGTCGTAAGTTTGCATTTTATATCTAGCCACTTTAATGGTGTATAAAGTGTGAAACGTGTTTAGATTGCCAATAAGGGCGGTTCTTGAAAACCTTTAGCGTTTAAATTAACATAATTTAACCATTAAGTGAACCGTATTGTTTATAATATAATTTAGTTGTTAATTTTTGTTGAGAACATGAAAAGGATTATTAATTACAACGCAGTACAGGAAAATGGAAACATTCTGAGTTAATATAAAAAATATTGAAAAATTACAGATTAAATTTGTTTATTTTGGATTGCATTTCTGCTGAAACAAATTTGTTAAAAAATTTTCCGAATATTTAAAGTTATTTTGTTGATAAGTTTCAGTTTTTTTAATAATATTTCTACAGATGTAGCCTAACTAAAAACTATAATTTTCTGCAACTCTTTTAACGATTTCCGTAATACGAAATATTTAGAAAGTTCAGTTCAAACAAAAGCGAATTTAAGATTTCAAAACCTCTCTCTCTTTCTCTCTCTCTCTCTCTCTCTCTCTCTCTCTCTCTCTCTTGTGTGTGTGTGTGTGTGTGTGTGTGTGTGTGTGTGTGTGTGTGTGTGTGTGTGTGTGTGTCAGCGCGCGCGCATTACACTGGAAATTAAAGTAAATGACAAATTTCGGTGAAATTTTGTTTGTAGAATTTTTCAGACATTTTGAGGTTAGAAATTTTTTTTCGTAAAAAACGCAATCTTAGCTTAAACTAAAATTGCAAATTCAACCAAATCAGCCTAAATCGTAAAGCGTTTTTGTTAAGATGTTGGTCATGTGTAAAGTTATTCGATCAAAAAAAATCCAAAAAATTAACATGAATATTTTTTCATAATCGGTTTCAAGAAAATTTTGTAAAATTTTGCAAGTACCTAAACAAAACGATAGTAATTATTTTTTTGAGAAACTCGTTTCACAAGTAATAAAAAAAGAAATAAAAAACTGCACAACTTCTCATAATCGTTTTTTAACTTCTTTTCTAAACTTATATTATTTTATTAAAAATTTGGTACACTGAGCTTAGTTATAATGCTTCATTTATTAAAAAACAAATTAGTAAATAATAGCTTTAAAAAATTAATTAGATTTACGGTTTTTCTAAAACTATTGGAATTTTTTTGTAAGACTATTGGAATTTTTTGTAAAAATATTGGAATTTTTGTAAAACTATTAGAATTTTTTATAAAACTATTGGAATTTTTTGTAAAACGATTGGAATATTTTGTAAAACTATTGGAATTTTTTGTAAAACTATTGGAATTTTTTGTAAAACGATTGGAATATTTTGTAAAACTATTAGAATTTTTTGTAAAACTATTTGAATTTTTTGTAAAAATATTGGAATTTTTGTAAAACTATTAGAATTTTTTGTAAAACTATTGGAAATTTTTGTAAAACAATTGGAATATTTTGTCAAACTATTGGAATTTTTTGTAAAACTATTGGAATTTTTTTGTAAAACTACTGGAATTTTTTGTAAAACTATTGGAATTTTTTTGTAAAACTACTGGAATTTTTTGTAAAACTATTGGAATTTTTTGTAAAACTACTGGAATTTTTTGTAAAACTATTCGAATTTTTTTGTAAAACTACTGGAATTTTTTGTAAAACTATCGGAATTTTGTGTAATGTTCTCTCATCACATATAATAAATCCACCTTATATGTTTTTTAAGAAACCACTCTTTTTTATTGCACGTTTTTTACTGTAAGGAATGGTGAAACAAAATATGTATTGATTTAACCGAATACATAAAATTTTGTGTACACAACGCAAAGAGGAAGACGTATTTGTTCTAGTGAGTGAAATTATAGGTGCAAAAACATTACACAAATATTCTCACATTCAATTACTTAAGCAAACAAATTCCGGTTATGAAGCTGCTTACAAACTTACAACTTACAAAAAAAATTGGAATTACAATAGTTTTACAAAATCTGTTGATCACATTTTGTTTAATTTTAGTTCTTCTATTTATTCCTTAGCAAAAAGTAACGGATATCAACTTCTAACATTTTTTTAACTATCCCGAGAAATGAGGAAACAGTTTCCTACATGCCAAATTTCAAGAAATTCAGCCGATTCTTTTAAAACACACCGCTGTTCAGTGTTTGGTCCTGGTTTAAGTAGATTTTTCTTTTGAACCGAAGTTTTGTTTTAAATTAGACATAGCGACAGTAAAATAATTTGGCATTGTGCAAAAATAATTTGGCTTTGTGCAAAAATAATTTGTTTTTATGGGACGGGATGGTGATAAATGAATACCCACGTTCAAAGATTTTAGGACAATGTTTTTAAAGTAAAATCAATTTAGTCCCTTGAGTAAACCCATACATTTTGTTCGGTTCCTAATAAAATAAAAATTTGAGCAAAATTTTACAAAAATTCTTAGAACAATTTTGCTAAAATTCTACGTTTAACAATTTGTTAAACGTAAATAGGGTTTCAATATTGGCAAACAAAATCTAACTGCCAAATTTCATTAAAATCGGTCAATTGGTTTAGGATGAACACACACAAGTTTAATGAAATCAGAGTTAGAATAAGACTTCTAGCAGATTTCAAAGGCGAATTTGAGATTTCAAAACCTCTCTCTCTCTCTCTCTCTCTCTCTCTCTCTCTCTCTCTCTCTCTCTCTCTCTCTCTCTCTCTCTCTCTCTCTCTCTCTCTCTCTCTCTCTCTCTCTCTCTCTCTCTCTCTCTCTCCTCATTGGGTTTTGTGTAAAAATAACTTGTTTTTACTGCACGTTAATAAATTTATATCAATGTTGAAATATTTTAGCAAACATGTCCTAAAATGACGTTCGAATTTTGAACGTAAAGTCCTTTGAGTTAACAACGTAATTCAAGAAAGTTAGAGCGCCTCAAGCTTAACTAAAGGACAGGGCTGACTTTGACGTTTCCTTTCATTTTGTTAGATTGCGTTTTCTTCAAAAAGTTTTCAACAAAGAATATCTTAAGGTATTTAAAGTGTTTTCCTGTACAAATTGTACATAAGGTTTTTTTATGCTTAATACCTTAATCACTTTAAGCTTAATCACTTTATGCTTTTTTAATCACTTTAAAGTTGTAGTATTTTTATACAGTAAAATGGTGTAAAATGTAGACATAACCTAATTAAAATTTTGAGTTTAAAGAAGTTTAGCTTTTCCTTGGCAAAACGAATGCCGCGTATATTGAAAATACAAAAATAAACATTGGCCCAATTAAAAAAATAATTTACCTCCATCGGTAACGTGATAGAAGCGACTTTCAGCGAATAATTTTCTTTGTCAACATCACAATCAATATGAAAATCTGCATATATAATCATTTTAAACTTTCAAAATACGAAAGTGATCCCAGACCGCAGGAAAAAAATTTACTTAATTCAAAATATTTAAAAAATTTTAAATGATAATTTATGCCGTTTTTAAAGCTGCCGTTCTACAATTGTTATATCACATTTTTTAAAACATTTAAGACAAAAAAAATATTTAAAAGGACTTTAAGTTACTGCCACTTTGAAACTGATAACAAATTTTAATGGCAAATGAACTTAGACAATTACTAAAGATTTTTGTGTCAAATTTAAAATCAAATCGGATTAAAATTGTTAACGAAAACTTACAAACGCTAGCTCGCACGCATACACGCGCGAGCGCGCGCGCACACACACACACACACACACACACACACACACACACACACACACACACACACACACACACACACACAGGGTCGGTGCTCATTTCAAGGTCCTCCGGTTATGAGTATTACAATTATAGCTGCTATGGAAATTTGCTAAAACATTACAAAAACATTAGACAAATGTTTTCACGATAAATTTTTTCGCAAATTACGGTTGAATATCTATCAGCAAAAATAAAACAGAAAAATATGCTTATTTTTTTGACAATATTTCTCTTCAATTTAAAAAAATTTTTTTTCATATATAAAGTTAATCAAGTAACTTTAATTTCGAATGCAGAAATATTTTTCTTTATCCAAAAATATGAATTAAAACTAAAGGAGTTCAGGTTCATTTTTTATTTACTATGAATAGCTTGCAGCTGCAATATCCTTTTTTTAGTAATAAAAACTAAAGTTTACAGTTAATTCTAGTTCTCCTCACAACTGCTAATTCTCATGAACACCTGACAAAAAGAAATTATAAAGGAGAAAATATTTGCCAACACTAGAAATTTTTTAAATAAACGAAATGTTAAACAGCTGTTACTCAGAATACTGGTATTAAAACAGCTGTTATTTAATACTTATACTAAACACAGCTGATCATTATCGTTAATTTTTATTGGTACCTTTTACTACCACATAAAAATAGTGATATTTTTTTTATCATATATATATATGACAAAAAATTTTAAAAATTGAAAAGAAATATTGTCAAAAAATAGGCATATTTTTCTGTTTTATTTTTGTTGATAGGTCAGGGCTTGTAACTAATTGCTCAAATTCATCACTATTTTTCTTTTATTGATAAAAAATGCTTGTCCTAAGAGCTTAATTTTTAAAAAATATAGTTATTTTTCAAATTTGAGACGTAGATCTTTTAAAATAACTGTTCTTCTAAGACACAACAGTATCTCAAAATATTTCCTTCACGTTTGAACTTACAAAATATAACCGTTTCATTGTTGATATAAAATTTTTTTTAAATATCTATCAATTTTTCCAGAAAAATACTCTGATACATACACATAAATAAAGAAACATTATATGAAATCCATTTTTTTAAATTAAAAATTGTTGAAGATTACTCTCTTACGTTTTTAAACTGATTAAATGATAAAAGTTTTTACAATTTGGATCACTAATTCTTTCGTTATTATTATTACAAAGTTCATGTTTTACATGAGCAAAAGTATAAAGACCATTGGTACATGTACATAATAATTACAGTACCAGTGGCCATGTTTGCTTTAGATTGATGATCTTGACAGTAATGCGAACTCAAGTTACTTAACGTTGACAAATAGCTTCTGTTGCTGCGACACTGCGAGGCCTATTGAAGGTTATTTAGGAGGCCGTGGTATCCCGTTTATTTTACAATATTACGCTTCTCTAATCATCAAAATGTGTAACCGAAAACAGTAAAGAACTTGCAGTAATTGATTTTTAATCTGTTCAACATAAATAATTATATTAAAATCGGGTTTTTTCAGGTAGTTTTAGTCACACAATTTATTGTTACTACAACACTGAATGAATATTTTTTTCAATGTATCTAAAATTAGGTATAAGATCAATATTTTTTTTAAATTTATAGTAATGATTATGTATTTATACGCCTTCATTATATATATATATATATATATATATATATATATATATATATATATATATATATATATCATTAAAGTGTTCATAAGTGGAATGAACACAAAAGTAATGTGGAAAAAACTAATTGTAATTGTAATAAACACACTAAACTAATAGCAGAAAATAAAACAACAAAGACACAATACTAGAGAAGAAGGAGATCTTTTATTGTACAACAAAAAATGAACTCCCTAGTAACGATAGCCGTATGAAATATAATAAATATACAAAAAAAGAAAAATTGAGGCATTTATTAAGGATTAATTAAAGTAGATAAAAAAAGAGACAAGGAAACAGACAACAAACGTGAGAGTAGGTCCAAAATATATTTTACTTTGACGTCCTTAGGTAACTGGTCTGTAAAGATCAAAACATTATCCGACATTTGTATTTACAATTCAAAGCTTCAAAATAAAAATGTACCAAAATAAGTTTTAAAGTTGAAGAAACGTTTCGAAACTGTCTGTTTTGATCTGGTATTTATTGATAAAATTCTAGCAATATTTATTGAAAATCACTAACTGTAAAAAGGATTCAATAAATACTGTTTTGAAAAATTGAAACAAAGCTTTGTCGGACTTACCGATTTTAGGTTAATTATTTTATTTTTCGTTTAAGTGCATAGGCAATAGAGTCTACAAACAAACAGAAATCTCATTATACTGAAGAGGTAAGGACAACAAATAAACTTATGAATATCTGTAGATAGATTTTTAACGCAATACTTTTTATATACTTCGTGTAGTAAGAAAATAAAAATCACACGTGAGGAACTAAAGCGAAGCTTTTGTTGATGATATCTTAGCTGAATATATAAGATATGTTTTTTTTAATAAGATATATCACTTTGAAGATATGTTTACTAATATCTTGTTTTAAATAAATAAATACGTGAACCTATCTTAGATATTATATACTGTAGTTATAGTAAAAGATCAGTTGTTATATATTAATTCGTAACGATCAGCTGATTTCATTGACAGCTGGTAAGTTTTTTGTTGAATTGTTAAACATTAGCAATATTAACAACAATTATTATATTAATGTCGAATGTATTTTAAACGATTAAAACGTGCACGTTTTCTTCAATTTAGGAAAAATAGCGAAACGAAAGCAATGCAACGTTTTCATACAATACGCGTGTAGTGTTAGCGAAAAGGAGGAAGATAAAGAAAGAGGCAGAAATAGAGACGAAATTCGTTCTCTCGGTCGTTCCATATTTCAGTTCGACAGACTTTTTAAGATGTATCATGTTTTGGGGCTGGTTTTCATGCTTGATTTTGAGCGTTGCGTGATGGGACTGCACAAATTTACATTGGTAGTTACAATTAAATACGAGTCGTTTTATATCAATTCGTAACAATCAGCTGATTTCATTGAACAGCTGATAGGCTATAATAAGTTTTAGGTTATGTTGTTAAAACTAGCTATTGGTCTAATTTTCGAACAAATTGTCGTAAATTAAAATTAATAGAAAACATTATACATATTTTTTTATTTTTGGTTCAATAACAGAAATTATTTTTTTTTCTATTCGCTTCTCACGCTGAAGATAAATTGTAAAGCTTCGCTTTAAAAAAAACCACAGCAGAAAATTTTCTCAACTAACAGTGTAAACACATTTAATTATTTTTGTAATTAATAGGCCTAGTGAAACAACTACAGTATAACTTAATAACCAATTGTTTTTTTGTAAATAAAGTAGCAAGAATAAATAAGACTGGTAAATAAGCAGTTAATGTAAACGACGTCGTTATAGGCAACTTTATAGTAATACTAACAGGACTTGAACTTTGCCTTCTCAGGTGATGTTATGACAAAATAATTACCATATAAAAAACCTTCAAGTGTTGTATCCTGTTCTATCCCGTTATGAAAGGAAACAGCGATAAATTAACCCTTAAAGTAATCCCCTTCAGAAAAATGAAATTCGCGAACGTTACGTTCTCAGTTATAGTATTTCTAATAAAAAATTATTGTTGTTTTTATACCGTAATAAAATACTTCAATGTCAAACGCACATAATGGATACTGAAGTTGTGAAATATTAGTCGTTGTTAAAATGGCGATACCTACGGGCTCTTCACGAAGAGCAGAAATATTAATTTTGAAACTAAGCTAAATCAATCATGTTCTGGTCCCAACCAAATTTTATATAAAGATTATAAGAACTAGGATGAAAACATTGTAATAAGTTTGGGATTTTAATTAACCGTTTTTAAGTCACGTGAATCGAAAACCGTGGTCCAGGCACAATGTATATTTTATTTTTATTTCGTAACAGAAAAAAACAACGTTATTTTACCGTTTAATTTTTTTAATTTAAAATTCGAAAAAGACTCGTTTAATCAATTTAGTTATTTTTTTAACTAACGAACATTTCTGCAGACTTTTCAATTCAATCGGTCAAAGCTTTCGGGAGATAAACGTTATTTTGTAACAATACAAAATGACGGTGATCTGGAAAAATAAGCTTTCGGATAAAACGTCATATTAAACATTTTTCGGAGAAGGATTTGTAAAATTCGATAAGCCTGATTGGTATTTTTGTCACATCCTGTATAATATTGTATATTTTAGCTTAAAGCTGTGTGACCACCAACTGCGAAACGGAGCTGCGCTAAACTTAGCCGAGTGGAGCTGAGAAGAATGAAGAATAATGGCAACTGGTGATTTCAGTCAGTTTGAGAAAAACACGTTTGTATCTCTTAAATCTAAATATTTAGGCCTACTGCATCGTATTCTAGGAAAATACTTTTTTAGAAGTGTAACCTAGGCAATAGTAATCTAAGTAACTAGATATAATAAGTTCGGATGCGTGGCCAGTGTAGTGAAGGAAACGGAGTCAGCTTCAAAACCGAACGAGACAAATTCGAAGCTATGCGTAGCTGAGCCCTACGACACCGCTTGACTCCGTTCTGTTCCGTTACGCTCTCAATGACTGCACTTACATTAAAAACAATATATTAGCTTTCGCATGCTTAATCCTCTCCGCTCAGCGCATGTGGTGGTAACCTGGCTTACGCTTCCACTTATTATTTCTCGTTACCTATCTTAACGTTACCTAGGTTACGGTTACCAAGGTTACCGTTGCCTAGGTTACGGTTTTTAAACATAGTAGTTTCTAAGAATCCGTTACAGTTAGTTTAAATATTTAGATTTAAAATACACCAACGCGCTCTTTAAACTGACTGAACTGAGCTTTCGGTTGTAGTTTACCTTCCGTCCCGTTCAGTTCATCATAAATATTAACATTTTAGACAAAAAAAATACTAAATTTCAGTTTTTCTTGAGTGTTTGAAAATACACCCTCCGCCAGCCTCGACGGAACACGCAAATGAAGCTACAGTGAGATTTTCAGCTTCGTGAAACAATTTTCGAAATAAAGTTCGTCGTAAATTAATCATTACATCTTTAGGACGACTGCATTCCGGCGGGAGCAGCTGGTGGTAACGATATCACAGTGCTTGTAACTTGTAGTACTGTCATTACTATTGCAGAAGAGTTGGCAAACAGTTTTAAAGCACGATAACCAACTTTGTTAACTCTATATGTACTAGAGTTAGGAAACTTACTGCAGAAGCAACTCAGCTGCTGCCGCCATCATTAATTTTTTACCAGCGTTGTAGTTAATTACAATGGGCGGTTAAGTTTTGGCCAAGAAGTGCGGTAGATCTTTTGGATTGTAAACTGATGGGACCAATTGGCGTTATTGGGCTGCGGATAGTCGTAGTGATCAGAGCAGTGATCCCATGGAGTATGTAGTGATACCCATTTTACGAGTAGTGATATCCCATTAATACTTTTTTTTTTAACGTCCGACTATTGTGCACACTTGGGCTAATGCAGACGATGGGATGATTTATAGCTTATGAAAATGCCAAGCCCTGGCCAGGAATCGAACCCGGGTCCTCGGGGTGAAAGCTACTATCAACTAGGCCACCGAGGCGGCATCTCCTTAATACGTATAGGAGTGATCGCACAATCTTGGTACCACAGTTTATATGTACTCGTACATCTAATTTAGTTAGGCTTTGGTTTGTGTTAGTGCTCATAAAAGCTGGGGCCCTCAATGTGTTAATGGCTGTTCTAGGAGGAACCAAGATACATGGTTCCTTTTTTTTGCTTCGCGGAAAAATTTACGGCTATACTGAGATGTATTACAATCTATCTCACTGTCTATCTCACTATCTATTTATCTCACTAGCTATCTATCTATCTCACTAATTATCTATCTCACTAATTATCTATCTCACTAATTATCTATCTCACTATTTATTTATCTCACGATATATCTCACTATCTGTCTGTCTATTTACCTCACTACCTATCTATCTCACTGTCAATCTTACTATCTGTCTGCTCAGAAGTCACAGAAGTCTGCTCACTATCCATTTATCTCACTGGCTATCTATCTATTTCCCTATCTGCTAGACTTTATTATTATTATTATTATTATTATTATTATTATTATTATTATTATTATTATTATTATTATTATTATTATTATTATTATTATTATTATTATTATTATTATTATTATTATTATTATTATTATTATTATTATTATTATTATTATTATTATTATTATTATTATTATTATTATTATTATTATTATTATTATTATTATTATTATTATTATTATTATTATTATTATTATTATTTTAAGCTGAAACTTAAATAATTTAAAACTATTAGTTATTTTTTAAACTAAATTATATCCAACGTAATAAAATTTAAGACGTTTAAAAAGGTTAGCAGGTTTAAAGAGTTAGTAGCACGAGATACACCAGGCTGTGGCAAAATAAGTGTTGCTAGTTAGATAAAACTAAAAGAACTGTTGCTGTTAAACAGTTATATCTATAAATAGATAGTAAGTCACGGTATATCTCACTATCTGTCAGTCTCAATATCTATTTATCTCACTAGCTATCTATCTCACTATCTATTTATCTCACTGCCTATCTATCTCACTATTTATTTATCTCTCGGTCTATCTCACTGTCTGTCTGTTTCACTATCTATTTATCTCACTACCAATCTATCTCACAACCTATTTATCTCACTACCTATCTATCTCACTATCCATTTATCTCTTTATCTATTTCTCCCACTACCTATCTGTCTCACTATTTATTTCTATCACTATCTATTTACCTTACAATCTATTTTTCTCACAATCTGTCTGTCTCACTTTCTATTTTTCTCTCGCTATTCGCGACTATTGGCTGCTATTCGCCGCAAATTGCCAATAGGTTTTAACTTCCGCTTTAGTAAGAATTGGAAGTCTCCGAAAACAGACGGAAACGTTAACAGATTTATTTATTAGTGTGCGCACAAGGTCCCAGTAGTGCTGAGCGGAGCTTTTCTCAAGGCCAGTTCGCGCTAGAAGCAAAGAATGAAATTTTTAGTGTTTAGGTGAAAACGAATCAACCAACATCGTGGGGCCGCTACTGAAATCGGTAAAAAAAACTACGGTGGTCTAACTGTTTATTTTTTCAGAGTAAAAAGGTAGTACAAAAATACCTAATGCAGTTTACGTTTGTTTGAGATGAAAACATCTTTCGCTTCTTTAAAAGTGACTACTGTATTCAGATTAAAATTTGAGCGTCGCGAAGGATTCGATCAGACAATTATTTCAGAATAAAACGAAACAAACGTTGCAGAGCGCAGAGTTATAAAGTCGGAGCAGTAAAAATTGATTATCTTAACCTATCAAAGTAAAGTGAAACGTGAGCAGATTACTGAAGATCCTTGGGGATGAGTCTAAGCCATTCTTCCAGCCGAATCCCCAAATTGGCGGATATTAGACAGTTGTACACTTGGTAAAGCCTCTGTGATCCTACTTACTATAAACTAAATGCAATACTGACTTAATTTCCATTTTACGGTTGTTAATAATGTATATATAAATACTTCACGACAAGTAAGGATTGGTAAAATTGGCACATCAGATTTTGGCCATAACTGAACTCAGACAACAGAAACAGAAATAAATAAACACACACACACACACACACACACACACACACACACACACACACACACACACTGAGACTGGAAAAATTTATGTTTCACAATTAATAAACAAATACGTAAATTTGATTCCATTTACAATTAAAATGAACTAAAATTGTTAAAAATGCAATTTACAAATTGAACTGAACTAGAAGTAGTTTTCATGTTTATACAAATAGTAAAATGAAGATAGTACCATATATATATATATATATATATATATATATATATATATATATATATATATATATATATATATATATATATATATGTGTGTGTGTGTGTGTGTGTGTGTGTGTGTGTGTGTGTGTGTGTGTGTGTGTGTGTGTGTGTGTGTGTGTGTGTGTGTGTGTGTGTGTGTAAATTACATTGATAAAGCTTGCCTACAAACCTTGATTCTATTATATAATACATAGATCTCCCACTCAGTGTTAAAATCAGAATGCCGAAATGAAGAGTAAAATGCACGTAATACTAGACTCACTACCTACCTTTCTCACTATCTATTTATCTCACTGTCTATCTCACTATTTATCTCACTATCTATTTACCTCACTACCTATCTATCTCACTATCCATTTATCTCATTAATTATTACCTACCTTTCTCACTATCTATTTATCTCACTGTCTATCTCACTATCTGTATGTCTCACTATCTATTTATCTGACTAGCTATCTATCTATCCCACTATCCGTTTATCTCATTAACTATTGTAACCCGACATCAGAGCGCTCTGGACTCGTTTTTATACTGTCTGCCCATACATGAGTATAGACTCATGTAGTGACATGAATTTATCTTACATTCGATTAGAATGTCTAATTATTATTTTTTTTTAACGTCCGACTATTGTGCACACTTGGGCTAATGCAGACGATGGGATGATTTATAGCGTATGAAAATGCCAAGCCCTGGCCGGGAATCGAACCAGGGTCCTCGTTGTGAAAGCCCTGTACGCTATCAACTAGGCCACCGAGGCGGCTGTCTAATACTATTAGAGATTAATACATTAACAAATAACCTAACTATATTCTCAAAAGCTAATCTGAAAGTACGTGGTTCACTTCTCTTCTGATAGATAGCGTTCCCCATTTTCAGTCACACAATTTCTCATACAGTGAGGTCTCTATGTATTATAGAGTTGAAGGCTAGAGGTAAAAAACTAACTGTACAGGCTTCAAACAGCTGATGTCAGTTTTATACGTTAAAATACTTATAGATATTTCAAACTATTAAATAAATAAGTTTTAAGAAATATATTTCTTTAAAAAGATGTTTTTAAAGTTTTTTTTCAATACATGCGGAAATGTTTAAGAAAAGTATGCAGAATAAATATTTTACTTTTGATATTTTAAAAGTTACTCGTATAGCAGTTTATAGTTACAATAAAATATTAAAATCTAGTCAGTATTGGACATTATTGGTTATTAATTAATATATAAATAATTAAAAACTATTAATTACTTTTTTAAATTAAATTACGACTATATCCAACGTAATGAAATTTAAGAAGTTTAAAAAGGTATGCAGGTTTAAAAATTTAATAGTACGAGATACACCAGGCTGTGGCAAAATCAGTGTTACCAGTTGGATAAAACTAAAAGAACTGTTGCTGTTAAATTACATACAATTAATAAGATTAAGAAAATGAAATATTATATAAACAATGAAAAATAACTAGAGATATGGTTAATGTCAAGAATATTATAAAAGGTTAATTCAATTAATTATAATAAATTCATTAAAATATGAAGTAAGTAGGCCTGGTAAAAATAACGTAAAAAAGCTTAACTAAATTTTATATGAAACTGATGATCACACACTACAAGTCTTTAAACTAAAAAATATAATAATAATGTTTATATAATAAAAGTAATAAAGAAATATTTTTTATAATGGAAATCGGATGAATCGTGGAAGAAATACAGAAAAACGGCAGAACGTGGATTAAGAAATAATCTCTGGATGAACTTTGTTTCAAGCCGTTACCGGTGGACTTGATAACAGCCAGACATTCTGTTTCATTCTCCAGGGCAGACCCAACCGAGGGGCAAAGCTAAAGGAATATGGTTGAAATATTTTTATGACTTTACCTTAAAAATACGAATATTGAGCAATTATGGTTCCAACAAGATGGCTCTACTGCCACACCTCAAGTGATACGATAGTCTTGATGAGCAATAAATTTCCGACCTGAGTTTTTGCACGCAACGGCGATCAGAACTGGTCAGCAAAGTCATGTGACTTAATACCCTGAGACGTATTCCTTTAAGGATATTTAAAATCACAAGTTTATCAAAATAATCCACAACTAAAGGAAGAGTTTCGCAATACCATCGCCCGAATCAAGGAGAACACCTGTCTGAAAGTGATAACAAATGTCATTGATCGGGTTATAACATGCAGAACAAGTCATGGAGGACATATATCAGCCGTAATGTTTCCATATATATGGCAACATGTATCCTTTGTATCGAAGCTGAAATATGTTACACAATTTGACTTTTCTGCTGCCATTTTTAAGAGAACAACATTTCACTTACGAGTTCATTTTCCGGAGTTCTTTACAAAATTTAATTATTTCTTGTTGTACATTAACTTTCAGTACTTATACACTATTATTATAGAGGTCATTGATTTTTAATGTTTTTAATTTAGGTAAAAAATACTTTATTATCATTGTTACCACCTATAGTTTTATCAGTTATAGGTATCACGTATATTTATTTCATTTTATAGTCCATGTTTTGTTTTAAGTTCACCTATTTTTTTATAAATTAAATTTTTTTAAATTATTTCTTTACATTTTAATATTTTAAAAAAATAAATGAACAATTTACATGAAATTTTTACACACGATTAGTCTTAGCGTTTGTTACTTAAATTTAAGTCTTTCAAATTTCAATTAAAAATATCACATTGTATTTTAATGTATTAATTATTATATTTATTTAAATTTTATCTTTTTATAAAGTTACATCCCCCTCTATTCATACATTTCAATTATTTTCTTTTTACAAATTTTTTAGAACGTTTTGAAGAGGTTTTCGAAAAATAAGGTCGATTTTTCTTTTATTTCGACCGATTTTTCGGGGGAAATAATTGAATTTGAGAATTATTTTGTAATTTAATAAAGTGTGTTCTAATTCCTCGCACCATTATTTTTCAACCATCGATGCAAAAGCACATAAACGCACGCTCTGAATGTTTGCGATCAATTAAACATAAATAAAGAATTACAATTCACCTCACGTTGGTCTTGTTTAAATAAACAAAGTGGGAAACAAACTGAACACTTGCTGCGCAGTTGCATGGGATTTATATGTGTTTTGCAATATAAATGTCTCAATTAAACTTAGAACCGTTTCAAAAATGTACATATTTAAACAATCATAATTCAGTTGCAATTATTTACCTCCTTTCAATGGATGTTGAACTTTAAATAACATTGCATAAATTATCTGTACAGAAAATAAAGTAATTCTTGAAAAAATGCTTCGTAAACGAGAGGTTCCACAAGTGCGACTTCCTTTAAATTTTATTGCTTTTATAAAATGTCATTTCAAACATTTAACCTAGCCTGTACAGTTGAAAATTAAAACTATTTATATTTTTACAGACCTTAATTGACAATAATTTTGATAATATATGTCAATGTATTATAAATAATTTCATTTGATAAATTGCTGTTTTACATTTACGTTTCTTTAATACTGGCGCAAATAATGAAAAGAAGGTCTTGAATTGTTTAGCACATTCAACCAACATCGTTAATTCCTTCGGGTCTAGTTGGTAAGTAAACCGGCTATCTTCACTTTTAGTTCAGATGCCACGAGGGGATGGACAAGCTGCCGAAGTTTAATAACAAATAAGTACCACAGGAAATACAACAGTTGTACAGACAGGAAGTTTGACGATGGCTCTGTTGGTTGTATTTATCTTACACGCTTAAGTACAGCTGTAGGTATTCACGCACGAATAACCGAATCGAGTTAATGCTTGTTGACTCGATAGCAATTTGTGTTAGATACGATCTATTGACTAGATAATTGTTGCTTGCACTTGGTCAGGTCAACTAGACACAAATGAGGTGTGTTACTTTCAGAAAAAGGGGCCACTGTATTACTTACGGTGAGGGAAGTTGACTAAACTTGCAGCAAGTTGTGGGGATAATCAAAACAATATGTAGACGGGAAACGACAATTTACATAATATTAAAACTAATATAAAAAGAAATAATTAATTTTTTAAAAATTGAAAAACTTTTTTAAAATGGACTAAAACAATAAAATAAACTCTTTTATAATGTTACACATTAATTATCCTTATAGCTAAGGTGATTGTCCTAAAAATTTGGGATAGTGAATTTTAATAGATATAAAAATAATTAATATATATATATATATATATATATATATATATATATATATATATATATATATATTAAATGAATTGTAAATATATATTTACATGAATTGATTTTTTTCATTTAATTTAATACGCCACTTTTTTGTCCAAGCATTAAGTTTTTATATATATATATATATATACATATAAGTTAATGCTTGGACAAAAAAGTGGCGCATTAAATTAAATGAAAAAAAATCAATTCATGTAAATTTAACAAACAGAAAAATCAAGAAGATAACAGTGTACATAAACGAACAAGCTATTCCATATGCAAATGAGGCAAAGTACCTTGGTATGACACTCGACACTAAATTAAAATGGAAAGCGCACGTCAAAAAGAAAAAAAGAAGAGCTAGCTATTAAGTATAGGAAAATGTATTGGTTGATTGGACGAAGTTCCCAACTTAACATACACAACAAATTGTTATTATATAAACAGATTTTGCAACCAATCTGGAGGTATGGATTACAACTTTGGGGTTGCACCAAGAAATCCAATATTAAAATTATACAAAACTTCCAAAACAAGGTGCTACGTGGAATTGTTGACGCCCCTTGGTATATTAGGAATGATGACATCCACAGAGATTTAAAGATGAACACAGTAAATGAGGAAATTAAAATTACAGCAATTAAGCATTTAAAGAAGCTTATTAATCATGAAAAGCCAGCAGTGCTCCAGATCTCAAGTACCAACAGGGTAATAAGGAGACTTAAGAGAACCAAGCCTGTAGATTTAGTGCAGTGATGATACTTTGTTTCCCGCAGTAGATATCTGGTGGACTTAAATCAGTGGACTAAATTCCGCCTAATAGTTAACTGTTATTAGATTTAAGCTGCTAGATAAGTTTTATTACTTAGTTGTAGCGTAAAAGTAAAATAAAAAATATATATATATATTTCTCCGCAGGGGGACTAGCTGCACCTATTGAGAGGATTTAGACGTCCCTCGCGGTACCTGAGTCTTAACACACTTACATTTACAACTTTACACACTTACGACTTTAACACTTTACACTCACACTTACATTTAGGGAGGCGATAATAGCCTCCATATGCTTTTCGCCTTAAAATAACAAATATATATATATATATATATATATATATATATATATATATATATATATATATATATATATATGTGTGTGTGTGTGTGTGTGTGTGTGTGTGTGTTTTTTGTTTATTTGTTTGTGTGTGTGTGTGTGTGTGTGTGTGTGTGTGTGTGTGTGTGTGTGTGTGTGTGTGTGTGTGTGTGTGGGTTAAATTCGATAAACTTTCCTTTTATATATGTATATTTTCAAGTTATTATTTTAAAACGGAACCATTTACAAAGTTGTCGTTACCTAGCAACAGTCCTCAAACAAAATGTAAGCAGATTACAGTATAAAAGTTTGTTAACATATTTTTTCATATTATTCACTAATCTATCAGGGTTTTAATAATGTATTTATTATTCAAATAATTTAATAATTCCCTGTGCATACTTCTCCAGAGCGCATCCAAGCGTGTGTGTCCCCTTCCCGTTGTTACACATTAACACCCAGCTGAAAATTAAATTCCATTTGTACAAATTGTATATTTTTAAATATTTATATCTTTCCTTGATATGCGTTACTCGTTTCACTAATTAGTTATTAACGTGAGTCTGTTAACAATGGCCTAAGATAAGCATTAGGTTTTTTTCTAATTTAAAAAAATATTAAGGGTGTATTAGATTTTTAGAAGTCGGTATATATGTACAGTTATATTTTCCCGTTTGCGTGCCGTTATGAACGCTTGAACAGTAAGTCATAAAATCTTACAACACGACGATTTGGTTAAAATTTCAAAACCAAAAATAATACATAATAAATTATTGATTACAAATACCGCTTTAGTTTTAAACCGAGATATATTGTATGTCAAAAATATGTTCTAAAATCTTATTTAGCATGTTGAAAGCTACATCGGTAATACTTGGTATCGAATCAGAGCAACTATGAATCCAATTGCAATGGTAACATTTTTCAAAGAAATGATCAGTAAATATATATTTTTTTAATAATACAAAATTTAAATACGCGATGGGATGATTTATAGCGTATGAAAATGCCAAGCCCTGGCCGGGAATCGAACCCGGGTCATCGGGGTGAAAGCCCAGTACGCTATCAACTAGGCCACCGAGGCGGCTAAATTGTTAGGGCACATTTCTAAGGGTCATTAAATGTTTAAATTTTGTAAAACTTGGCACGATAGTTTTGGTAATAGATTGAACATGTTCGTTACACGACAATTGGGAAACGTCTTGGAGGGTATAACTATAATGCAATTGCAATGTCTAATTGATGTAGGCATAGAACAAAAGAGAGTATTGAGAATCCAAGAGGATCGGAAAGATAATGAGTGCGATTTAGGTGATTGCAAGATGAACTGATATCTAAAAGTGATAAAAGGCAGATGTGTGGTGATGAAAAGCCAATAACGCTTGTATAGTCAAGGGTTGAGCACTTCAGATCCCCTGTTAGTGGTAGGAGGCGCAAGAGGGGAATTAAGGACTTAAGAGTGGAAAATCTGTGCCACAATATCACGTGATACATGGTTTCCCTCACTTCTTGACTCCTCCACTCCTCTACTGCTCTTTCTGGATTGATTTTGCAGATTGTACTTGCCTGCGTTTACATATCTGTGGGCGAAACGATTTTAGAAAAAAGTATCCTTTCCTGAGCTATTATTGGATCTTTTATAAAATCAAAATACCAGTGACATTGCTCGTTTGTTTATATTCCAATAGCCCTAACGAGTCAATCAATATATACCTACATTACTTGTAATATCATGTAACATTATGTATCTAGAAAAAAATAATATATATTAATTTTTATTCTAAAAAAAAAATAAAAAAAATTTATATCCCTGACTTCCTGGCGAAGGATTTCACAAAATGAAGTCAAATATATTATAAATGATTGGCTTTCCTCGAGGAATACCGAAGCAAATAAAGTTTATAGCTCATAGCGTGGTTGGCAAGTATGGTTACTTTATACGTAGCACAGTAACTAAAGCTATTTTAACTGGTATTAATTACAAACGTTATATTACTGACAAGTTATATAAACTAGCGCTATTAACTGACACACAACCTGTCAACTGGGAATACTTTTAGGTCTGCCGCTATTATTAATTCATTCACACTTAAAATGGCGATAAACCAATGTGTGTCAGCGCGCCAGCTGTGTGGCTTCGGTTATTTTCGGCCAATGACAACAATCACGTGTGGCCAGGATGTACGGCATGTTGCTGCAGAGTGTAAACCACTTCATAGAGGTAAAATTTTTGTTCATTTATGTGCAACCTGTTTGCGGGCACCTGTAACGTTTAAACGGTAATCCGTGAGAGAAATAATTTTTTCGAGTAATAGCAAAAATCTATAGAATCTATCAGATAAAAATAATCGAATGTTTTTGGTGTAAAAAAATGTTAACGTTAAAGGCTGTTTTTACATTTTTTTATTAGGGTTTTATAAAAATCGGCTTTAACGGTTTAGATCAACTTTTGCTCAGATTCCGATTTTTAATAAACAATAAAATTCAATAAAAATAAAGGATAAATATTGTTTCGGAACTAGATAAAAAAAATAAGCAATATTTTCTCAAAATCCGATCGTTTAAAAGTATATTCACATTACAAGTCATTGTAAAAAACATTTACCAATCTACGACAAACATTTTAGCTAACCTAATAATTTTGATTAATTAGATTAATTCGTTTCTGTTTTTTCGTTAACGCTAGGGTTGTAAAATCAGGTTTGCATAAGTGTGATATAAACAAGTAATGTGGCTTTTAAAAGTTTTATTACCCACTTTTTTAAATGCACGCATCTATGCTACAAAATTCTTGCTGTCACAATGACCTTGTAGAAGCTTATCCGTAACAGCAATCCGTAGAAGCTTATCGTATCCGTAACAGTAAGATACGGATCGAAATATCTGTTGTTATTCTTTGAAAATGTGTCATTACCATTTGTGTGTGGCCATTTAATATAAACAAACTAGAACGATAATCCTTATCAGGCATACTTGAGCGCTTGCTGATAGTGTTCAACTACAGCTAAATATACTACATACTGTCTATTTTCTCGAACGTCTTACCCCTTTGCAGCTTACAGCATTCGTAGCGGCAAACAGTCCAGTTACTTGGACTTTAGCGTCTAATATCAAGCTTGCTTTTTATAATGGTAGCTGTAGATATAAATGTTTTATTAAATGATGTAGCCTATAGTCAACGTTTCAAGAATGAATCAGTTTGAGTTTTTAGGCATATACTGAGGCATCAAGGTTTGTGTTTGAAGTTAAGGATTTGAGGACGAATAGTTGAATCACACTCAAAACATCGTGTCCACAAATATAGAATTTTTTTCATTAAAAAATAAAAATTATAATAAGATTTTAGTTTTACTTTAATTATTCGTTTCAAGATTGTATTTTTTTTTTTTTTTTTTTTTTAACGTCCGACTATTGTGCACACTTGGGCTAATGCAGACAGACTATCAAGATCGTATACAAACGTATTAAAAATAGCTGTTACACAAAACTGGCAAGTTTATCTCAGTGCTTAATAACATTGATAATAAAGCGTATTTTGTGATACAAAATACTGTTAAACGACTCCTGTATTGGTCACCATTACTGAAGGCTATTGTTTAATAAAAGATATATTTTTACAGTGCAATTCAAAGTCTAGGCTGTTACATAAGGGTAGTCATTCCTTTGTCTTTCGCCAGCTTCAACAATATCACTTCTCACAAGCCGATTATACTCAATATTGATATACAGGATGTAACAGAAATACGTTATTTGTATCTCCAGTTAACAGATTTTCCTATCGAAATTTGCTAATAACAAAATTAAAGTTATACGTAAAGAATTATTATTCAAATAACTTTATTTAAAGTTCAGTTTACTTAGTTATTAGTCCAATAACAGTGTGCACTTGTTAAAGTTACATAAATTATACATAAATATATATAATCACCTCAAAGTAATATATAAATCATCAAATCTGAACTCACCTCAAATAATAAAAAAAAACATTTCAAGTCACAGTCCATATTAAATTATATATCATCTTTATAATAATACTGTAATCATCATTTAGGTTTAAGACCTAAAAGTAAATAAACGACCAATCTGTAAGAATATTAAAGAAGAATCAATAGTTTGTAGAGAAATAAGAACAAAAGAAGAAGAAGAAAACTGAACAATGAGGCAGCCATTGTGAATTTTTATTATTTTAAGCATTTAAAGAGAGACGTTTAACAATTTAAAGAAGGCTTAAGCGATAAGCGATTACTTTGGTAAAAGTAATTAAATAACTCCGAGACTGCGCTGTAACCTCCGTTTTATTCGTGATTAAACTTAATTCACTTTACAAGAAATGTTAACACAAAATATAATTCTTTTTATATTCTTCTTCTTTTCTGCTAGGATTATTGTCACTATGTTCAGTATAATGATCTGCCTTCCTTAGCTTCGTCAATTCTACTTTCGTTGACGTGTTTCGGAGAACCTCCATCTTCAAAAACTATATCTACACGGAGTAAAATTTTTTTCCTACTCCGTATAGATTCAACGAAAGTAGAATTGACGAAGCTAGGGAAGGCAGATCATTATAGTGAACATAGCGACAAAATATAATTATAAGCTTCAAAATACCAAATTCAAATTTTAATACCAAATTCAAAATTCCATGATTAGTTTTAATCTTTATACTTGCGGAAAAAACCTTTTTTGTAATCACTGAAAATTTACAGACTGTTTTAAGGCTAAATGTACAATGGCCTAAATCTAAATTCACAATTTTATTTGTTAAATCATCCATAAATCACTTCAGTTCTTTCACCCGCACATCACGCATCTAGTTATTAAGTAAACTGAAATATTGTTAGCATAGTCTTTATTATATATTTGTAAGATTTTGTACAGCTTATTTAACAACGTAAAGTGATTCTGTACGTGAAAGATGGCCGAGGCACAAACTGAACATCGAACCCGAGATAAGATTAAATAAAAAAAATCAATAATTTTATAAATCAAGCACATATTGTACGATTTACTTATAAGTGTTTTAATCTCTGCCTGAATATCAGTATAAGGCCGGCCGGCAACCAAACGGAACGGAACGGAGCGGAATGAAAATTATCGGTAACAGGAAGCTGATTTCAGTCAGTTTAAAGAACGCGTTTGTATCTTTTAAATCTAAATATTTATATCCACTTTAACGATTCTAGGAACTGTTATTTTAAAAACCGTAACCTAGACAACGGTAACCTAGGTAACGAGAAATATTAAGTTCGGAGGCGTGGTCAACGTGGTAAAGGAAGCAGAGTCAGCTTGAAAACCGAACCAAGATAGAGTCGAAGTTGCGCGGAGCGGAATCCAGTGAAGCTCAGCTCCGTTAGGCTTTCAATGGCCGTATTTACACATTTAAAACAATAGGTTATGTTTTGAATACGTAGTCTGCTCCACATTTGGTGGTCATCCGACCTAAATATGATACGAGTTTTCTTAAAGACCGCTTCGTTACAAAATAAAAAAGTATAGATATAGTGGAAAAATTGGTTGTAATATTCTGATAGATCTATCAGTTTTAAGGCTCCTCGAATAACAAAAAATGAGTCCTCTGGATGTCTGTCTATGCACTTTGCTGAAGGCTAAACTAACTGACCGATCTTGATGGAAATTATTATGCAGGTCTATTTTGCCAATATTTTACGAAACAAATTCAAATGTCGTTCTGGTAAAAAAACATTTTCTCAGAATCTGATCTAACAATTAATTGTGTACATGTACTTTTTTGGTCTCCGACTCTACTTTTGTTTAACGAAAATGATTGAAATATCACGAAATAATGTTATAAATTAAAATTACCTCGGGAACGGTCTTGCCGCTAATACTTTTGTATTTCAATTTGTATAAGAAATAAAAATTATGTTTAACATTATAACAAACATTTTCTCCACATTTCGCTAAAATAATTTAAAATTAAAAGTATAACAAAAAATAATTTTTATATATCTTCATATATAAAAGAAGACGTCTCATAATCTACGTACAGCCGTAGTCTGTGATAGCTATTGTCTTGACATTTTCAAGGTATCTTCGTACTATAACGTATGGATGCACAAAGAAACGATTTTCTAATATTCAACCATGAAGTGGTAAAAAGGGGGTGCATCAATTTTTACTGGGCTTGAAACACAATAACTCTAAAATACAAATAATGATTAGGATTATATACCTATTCTTCCCGTCAGTGGTCTATCAACTCACCTCATAAAGGCTACCGCGGTTTCGAAACTTTATAGTTTCATCTTCAGGCCATACAAAATGTTAAATCCCTCTGTCGAGGTCGTCACAAAGTCAAACAAAACATTAAAACATACATCACAAACACTAAGCACAATTACACATTTAAAATATTCATCATTAAAATTCGGCTTGGCCAAGCTACACACGCAACTCGTACGTCGTTACATTCCAGACTGCATATTTACAACATAATGTTGTGTGTTAATTTTAAGCAATTTTTGTCTAAAAAAATAAAAATTTTGGAAAAGGGTAAAATAAAACCAGACGGCGGTCAGAGATAATTTTTCTTAAAATAAACGTTCTGTTCACTTTTTAAGCATTTTTTTTTTTGGTTTTGTTTTAAACGTACTAAAATGACCCGCGTCATGTGAACCTGTAAATATGACCAAAATTTGAACGAAATCCGAAGAAACGATTTTGAAAAACTGTGCAGAATACTCAGTTCTAATTGCAATTCATAATTCTTCATACACGATCAAAACCATTTATTTAATTGTACCATTTATTAATTGTATGAATGGTAATACAGTTTGATGAAAAACAAACGGAATCGGGGTGGACAAAGAGAGAAGATATAACAAGCTTGCTCGGTAGACAGACAGACAGACAATATTATATTACGTGTGCTGGTTATAACTTCGCAATGATAAGCACTACTCTATTACCCAGTCAAGTGAGATGTGACTTGTTTGCGGAAGGCTGTCGATTTTCCTTCCCTGCTTCCCTTTTCCTCTCTTCGTCTCTCTCACACAATTGTCGCAAAGGTGACTAAATTACTACACACCTGTGCTTGTTGCCAAAGTGCAATTTAAAGCTGATATTTTTCAGATGGTAAATCTGCCAATATTTCACTGAAACCGTCAAGGATACCGTGAGCATATTTGAAGAGAATATAATTTTTTGGCTTGTTTGTTTGTAGCATTATTTAAATGTATTTATCAGCGCACTTCCTACATTCGGTGTGCCGAGAAATAGGTTGTTACAGTTACAATTTTAAATAAAATTTGGCCCAACCTACGTTTTCTTACAAATATGTTAGTATTCATTTTTACTTTTTTATGGTGATAGTAGAAAAACCGATAGGTGGATTTATTAGTCATGCGTTCATTTTTTTTTTTTTTTTTAATGTCCGCTTTGTATCTTTGTACACAATTAAAAGATTTTTTTCAGCCGCCTCGGTGGTCTAGTGGATAGCGTACTAGGCTTTCACCCCGAGGACCCGGCTTCGATTCCCGGCGAGGGCTTGGCATTTTCATACGCTATAAATCATCCCCACCGTCTGCATTAGCCCAAGTGTGCACAATAGTCGGACGTAAAACTCAAAAAAAAAAAAAAAAAAATTTTCAACGCCCATACTAGTCCGTGAAACTATGGATCGACGTTAAAGGAAAATATTGTCGTAAAACTAACGACAGTAATTGCAGTCTCGAACCTTGAGTTGTGCAGTTCAGAGGCGCAACAGACTGATCAGTTTTTTTAGCACTTCGACCTCCAAGTCCTCATTATTAGAAACATTAGTAATATTTAAACAAAAACAAAAAAGTAAAAAGTTCCTTGCAAAGTCTATAATTAAAAAAGTTGTTTAGTCATCTTTGAATTTCGCCAAAAATCAGTCACCTACGCAGGACTTATAATTCAGTTATGAGACACACAACATCATTGTTCTTCCTGAAGGAGTTACATGTAAACCTTCACTATAGCAACCAATTAGAGTCCCAGTTTTTAGTCTTGCAAATCGCATTGTAATATTTCTACGAGCCCAGCAGCAATTTGAGTAAGAAAATTCAGCTCTCACAGTTCTGGGCTACTAATTAAATGCAAACACAAAAATAACTTCTTTGCATACACATTTTATAATCTTCGGTATTTAATAATTCTATTTGTATCATGATCATCTTTTCCAATATTTGGTAGAACCAGTATCCAAATGATCCAAACAACAAAACCTCAAATGTTCTCCAAAACTCCAGGACTACATTAAAAAATATGTTGAATCATCTTGAAATTCCCAGAAAAAACCATGTACCTGCTTACACAGTCTACTAAACAATATAAATCTGTGTACTCCTTTTATAATTACCGCTTTTTCGCTGTTTGGTTTTTTGGTTCGTATTATATTATAAGCCTGTTGTCGATCAGCTGTTCTTACGGATATCTATGCCTTCTTTATTTTCTATAAGCTACATGTAATATAAAATTAGAAATGTTTGTGCTATTACAAAAGGCATACGAGTGCGAAGATTTATATAATTCAGCAAACTGCGCAAACAGATGACTGGTTTCGGCCGAATTTCAAGTTGACTCAACAACTTTTTTAATTGTAGACTTGGCGGGAACGTTTTGGCAGCTGTAGGGTTTTGTTGATATTTCGATCACTTTTGCAGGACGGTACCAAATATTGGGAAAGATGGTCGTGACAAATTTAATTATTTAATACTAAAGAATATAAAATGTGCACAAAAATTAGTCGTTTTTTACATTTATTTATGTATTAGCCCAAAACTGTGACAGCTGATTTTTTTTACACCAATACCATTGTTGTTTGGCTCATGTAAATATTGCAGCGCGATTTCCAAAACTCAAAGTTGGGACTCTAACTGGTTATTTAGAATGAAGGTCTGCTTCATGTGAACACCTTGAATGGTTTCAATGATGTTATGTGTGTCTTGTAATTGAATTACTAAATGAAGCACGGTTATGGTAAACTGAGAAAGCTCTTGTACTACCACTTAACGGTCCTGCACGGCTGTGGTACAACATCCTCGATCAGAGTGCTGTCCTGAAGGACTGTTTGTATCCCTGTACCTCCTCCACAGTTTCCTGACAATGCTCTGACTGATATCGAAGGTCCCATCAATTCTACTTGACTTATTCTTTTAAGCGTCTTACTTATTCATTTATTTCAATTAAGAAGAGATGTTCACATTCCATAGCAGAAAAGAAGACACAGACCACAAGATAAAGTGTGTTGAGTTGCCATCACACAAAACTAAACTAATTATGACCACTAGTATCACAAATATTGTCAATTGATTATCAATGAGATAGAGTGGGGATGGTAAAGAATAGTATATTATGGAAACTCCAAAGGTTCTACTGCAACTGATAAAGTAATATACTGCAACCTGATCATCTTAAACAGTAGATAATATTGGAAAGAGAAAACTTTATTTTTGCTTGTTCCAAAACAAAATAACTAAAAATACGAAATATCCCTAGACTTTTTGAATACATACGCTATAATTTTTAACGAACCCTAAAACAAATCTAAATGTTAAGACCGGCGCTCATTTTAAGTTTCCGTATTTAGGTGTGACTCTAATAGCTCATTTTAAGATTCCGGATTTAGGTGTGACTCTAATAGCTCATTTTACAATGGAAACTCGCTAAAAAATAAAAACAGTCTTCAACGTACTTCACACTCGATATACCTGACAGCTGATCTGTGTAGGCTCAATCCGCGGCATTGTTGGAACGTGCTTAGTGCCCACAATCGCAGATTAGCTATTGCACAACACAGATACATAAAGCGACAAATGTAGGCTTAATCTTCCACGCCAAGTATGTTAACAATAACATAAGCTTTATGATTGATAATACAATGTGCTATAATGCGATTATAAACACATTATGTGTACTATAGTGTACTTAGCGAAACTGGACTGTTGTTTAGGGCACTTACTTTCTCACTATAGATCAATTTGGATTCAACAGATGTGTGCGTTTAGTGATTACCTCTGTCTGTTGATGCAGAACAAATCAATTTTTAAATTTGTAATACGGAATTATTTCATTTTTATCTAAAAGTGCTTGAAAGTATATTTTGCCCTTGTTTATTCGAAAAACTAATTCGGCGTTCAACTATCTCGATAATGCAAAACCTATTTAAACACAATAAATATTTTTATTTTTAAAAAAACGAACATTTCGACTAGGAAAGAATCAGACAATACAAAATTTAATTTTAGTAATATCTAAAAAACGTTCGTAATCCAGCAGAAGTCGTTATAAAATCATTTTATAACTTTTTGTCTTTCATTTTACTGTGATTTCACCACCGTAATCAGCGTTAAGATCAACACAAATTAGATTTCTTTTACAATTTTTAATGCAATTTAAAATGTCAATTTATGGAGATTTTATCACGAATTACGACAGCGAAGTCAATTTTTTCTTAAAGTATAAGAAAAACTTTAAAAGAATTACGTTTAAAATATTTTTATATTCACCATTTTAGATGGAACGTATTTTGTTGGATAACATACGTAACAATTGTTTCTGTGCATTGTGCAAATCGATAGAGCTCGAACGAAACGACCTATTTCGATGAATTTCTATTAAGTATGGTTATTTATTAGGGCTATTTTTCAACATTTCAGAATTATTTTTTTTTTATTTATTCTAAAAAACCGTTAAAACATCAACACGATTCCTATAAAATGAAGCGTAGTTTCCATATTTTATATTTTGAGCATTTTTTACATTATGGTCGTTCATGTAAACCGATTTTTACAAAACGTGTTTAACTTATTTTTAGGTTATGTATCGATATCTTCTGAAACGAATTTCTTTGTACGTTTGGATATATACGATTTTTGCTAGTTTTCAACAGACGAAAAGTATGTTATCTTCAAATAACACTTACTGCCAACAAATATTTCATTACTAGCAACAATAAAAGAAACTACCCAATTAAATGTGTTACATAACTGGTGAAGAGATAGCGTGCTGTCTGAAAATTACAAGATGTACTTTAATATTAGATAAAGTTTAACCCTGCTTCAACCCTTCACTTATACGCCGAGTGTTCTATAGCAGTGTATATTCTAGTAAAATAGAAAGCTTATTTTACTTCTCCCTTAACCAATATGTACGGTATGTTATTAGAAAGTGTGCAGTACTACTTAATGGTAAGTAAATATTAGTACATTTTTAATCCTATCTATCCATTTAATAAATATTTCATCAGAAACGTTGCCCGTTACCGTTTACGGTATTCCATCCATTTTCTGTTTAATTCAATTTATTTAGGTCAATATTTGTGTTTTTGATCGAGCAAATTTTTTTATTGTTGATTTTTTTATACTAGCAAGGCGTTTCTTTCGAAACGCAAATGCTATCTGTATTCGAAATCTATTCTTAAACATAAAACGTTTTAATACGCTACAAAAACTGATATGCTTTTGTGTTGTAAGCGTGGAGTTCATCTAAACAGCTGATTTCGCAACACAGCTGTTCCTTCAGTAATATTATTTCAACTGAAGTTATTTCATCACCATCGTTTGTAATGCGTATAAAAATAATAACAAATAAATTATTATTAATTTTATTATTTAAGTTGTTAATATTGAAATATTTACGCAAACACTTTGACGAATAAAAGAAATTATAGAGAATATTGTAATTAATTAAGATTAGAACAACATACTTTATTGTACATTTACGAATACGTTTAAGCCTAAACACTTGAAATGTAAATACTTGCACACAAAAGTTATTAGCGATTTTCAATTGAACAATATTAAAAAAAAATATTAAGTCAATTCCTACTAAGGTCAACAATTTATTCCTAAATTTTTATCCTGCTAAATATCTTATATAAGAGAATTTTTTTTACCATATAAAACTAAAATTAATTAGTTAAATTTAATTAATGAATTAATATTTGAAACAACTGTATTAACATCAAGTGTCATCCACTACAAGTTTAAAAAAATAACTTGAGTGGATGAATAGAAAGTATTTTATTAACGATTGAAAATTTGAACAAGGTATATAAATATCTTGTATATACATATATATACTACTATGTACTATATATGAGATTAAGTAATGAGATCTTAAAAATCCTGATCTTTAAGATCTTCTTGTGTCGTTAAAATTTTTATTCGAGGACTCTCCTGAAAGTAACTTCCATTTCCGCGCTGCTTGAGTAGTAGTGGGAATAGAGCCACCATTAATGTGGCTGTGCATGTAACTCAGTGATACTGAAGGCATAAAGATGAAATATGAAAAGTAAGTATCGATACTTTTACTAGATACCGGTATCGAAACAAAGTATCGATACTGTAGGAAAAACGAACAGAATTTTCTGATATTAGTAGCAGTCTATCGAATAGAAATATCGAAGGAATTATGAAGCAAAAGTCAAAGAAATAAATTATATAGTAGGTCTTACTGTATATCTTTACTTTATATTAAAAGCGAAACAATATTTTTAAAAACATATCAGATATAATAATATTATATACAACAAAAACAGTAAAGAAAAATACATCAAACCAATTCTTATATGTACGTAACAAAAACAGTGAATTAAAATATGTACATACAACTAATACTTCAATAAATAATATATGGACATACCAAAAGCAATAAATGAAAAAATATAAATTATTGTAACACAGCTATTGGACCACATGTTTAAATAATAAGGATTAGGGCTTATTTTTTACCGTCTAGTGGTTTTTAACTCGTTTCATATAAGCTATCGCTGTTTCGAAACGTTACAGTTCATCATCAATTAACAATAAACAATAAAACATTCGACAACAAAATCATGTAATTGTGCAGTGTTGTGATATGGTTTTCAATTATTTATTAACATTTTTGATGACCTTGCCAGAAGCATTTGACCAATTGTACGGCCTGAAGATGAAACTGTAAGGTTTAGAAACTGCGATAGCCCGTATAAGGTGAGTTAAGACCACTAGGTGGTAAAAAGTAGGTTTTTTAGCCTAATTATTTAAAAAGCACAATCTGTAATGATAATGTTTACATAGTGAAAACAATACATGAAACAATACAAAAAAATAAAACCGACTTAAATCCGATAATAGTTTGTAAATAAAATTTCAACAACAACATAAAAAATTGTCTCCTTGAGAGTGCAGCACAACGCAGTCGTACGTGAGAAATAATTAATTGCGTGTGTACCAAAACAGCTGATTGATTAAATGAAAATCTCTGCTTTTAGAAAACAATAAATACTGTAGCCGGATTTACATAAGTAATTTAAAATTAGGTTAGAGTAGGTTTCATTTTTAAATATTTCAATTAGGTATAACGTTAGATTTCAGTTATTATTTTATAAGTTGTAGTTTTGAATTTTAAAGCAGAACAACTAAGGCCTATTGTATTAAATAACCTAAATATAATGAATGGCATTGTTTTATTAACATGTCACACAAGTATTAAACAAAACTATAACGTTTACTTTAAAAAAGAGTTCTTACTGACAAGAATGTTGTAGGCCTAAATGGTTTTTGTTACGATTTTGCTTAAGAACATATGTACAGTAATCTTAAAATACTAGTAATCAATTAAATCTTAGATTGTTACAGTGATTAAATACCAGCCAATGGTATTATTTGAATTATCTTATTTCATGCATTTTTACTTTCAATTACGGATAGTGCTTTCCTAAAATACGTCATAACGTCTTTTCCTTTTCATTCGCGTACAAACTCGGATTGCCACATATTTCTATAGATTTTACGTATTTCAAAGTCTGCAAAGACGTGCTGTGACACTGTTCAGCTTCTTGTTTTACATTGTTGTATATTCGTTTCCATTTCCCCATTAACTGCTGAAGGTCTGACGAGCCCATTAGTTGAATTAAAAAATTTAAGTTTTTGAAGTAAAAAACATTTTACTTACGTTAGTAAATAATTGATTTTAATTTTTTTATGTACATTACTTATAATTATGACGAGGTAAAATTTGAAATTAATTGAGACTCGAATAGCGTTATATTCATTTATTCCAGAAAAATATATATATATATATATATATATATATATATATATATATATATATATAAATACTTTCAACATGTCTTCTTCAAAGAACACAAAAACAGATAGAATACAAAATTGGTGAGTACCAGGCAGGCTTCCGTCCGGGTCGCTCGTGCACAGAACAAATTTTCAACCTGAAAACAATATTGCAAGTAAAAGCTAAAAGGAATGTTCCAGTGATCTGTACGTTCGTAGATTTCAAAAAAGCGTACGATTACATTGATCGAAAATCTTTGTTTAATATCCTGGAAGAACATGGGCTTCATCCTAAAACACTGCAACTGATCAAACAAACACTGACAGGCACAATCGCTAAGGTGAAATTTATGGGGGAAATTTCCAAACCCTTCCTGATCACAACTGGAGTTCGCCAAGGAGATGGACTCTCGCCTCTCCTTTTCAATCTGGTGTTGGACAAAGTTATCAGGGAATGGGAGAAAGAATTAAAAATTGAAGGGCACTGGAAACCAGTTCGACTTGGAAGACCTAAGGACAACACAAAAATCGCGTACCTAGCTTTTGCAGATGACTCACAGATAATGAAACAACAGCGATTAAACAGATAGAAGTCCTAAAGGAATGTGCAGAGAGGGTCGGTCTACAGATTTCGTTTAAAAAAACCGAATTCTTCTGTACAAAATTAAATATTCAAGAACTAAACACAAAATATGGTAAGATAAACAGAGTCAAGCACTTCAAATATCTGGGAGAAATTCTTGAACCCACAGGTGGCGAGAAGGCTGCGCAAAGTGTTCGGCTACTGAGAATGAAGAGGGCTCTTGGTATAACGCGTGATATCTACAATAAGAGATGTATGTCGACGCACACAAAAATCAGACACTACAACACAGTCATAAAACCGGAGGTATTATATGCAAGCGAGACGCTAGCACTCCACACAAAAGCTACCATGGAGGATATTTTGAAGGAAGAACGCAGAATCTTGAGGAAGATCCTTGGCCCGAGATTAACAGAAGATGGATACAGGTTGCACTCCCGGAAGACCACAGAGAAGATATCGAACCTGGCAGCAGATATCAGAAGAAGGAGGTTTCGGTTCTATGGACACATCAGTAGACTCCCAACAACGAGACTTGCCAACAGAATCCTTAAGTATATACAAGGAGTCAAATCAACAACGTCGTGGATCGCACAAGTTACATGACGCAGAAATAGACTCAACAGACGTTGAAGACAGGAACGCATACAGGAGAAAGATGCTCAGTTGGAAGGTCCCAGAGAATGAAATCCCAAATAGAGCAGGGGTAAAATAGACGGAGGAGCGGAAGAGGATCCATGGGGACAGGATGAGGGAGGTGTGGAGGATTAGAAGGAACAAGTCATGGGTCGGAGTGTTTTGCGTGATCCAACAGGGTCTATACGCAAATAATAATAATAATAATATATATATATATATATATATATATATATATATATATATATTAAAAATATAGTTCTGTACTTCTGAAAGTAAGAAATATTTTGCGTCCATGAGTAATAAATAACCATTTTTTTTACTGTACTGTACTATGTGCAGGCAATTTGTTGAGCAACAGAGGCACAAATCCGAATCGAATATTATTTACTGTAAAATAATTAACATCAACATTATTGCAGTCCAACATATTGAAACTGTTGCCTTGATTATGTTTGAACCGAGCTGTATATCGCTTAATTTAACGGCAAGTTATCGTTTAACTCATTCGTAAATACATCTGTTGTTGACGGCTTTCATTACAGAGTCCAGTTTAATCATTGAATGAAGAAAAATTGCGGCACGCAACTGTCTCGATGATATAAATCAAGCGCATTTCTAAAGTTTAACAACACTTTATCATCTGTAGTATCACTTTTTCTTACATTTTTTTAAACGTGATTTCAGTAGCATAATCAGCGTTAAAAACCGTTTAAACGAGCATTTTTAATTTTCAAATCAAATGTATGTTCTTAATTTCAATCAAGTTTGAAAGTGATGCATGTTTAAAATGTGTTTAAAGGTGAAACAGAACAGTTGGGTGGATTCACTGAGTTCCAAACTTTACGAAATAATTATTAAAAATCTATCTATTTTCCGTTTTGAAACTTATTTGCAATTTCCGGCCCGAACACAGTTTTGCTTTAATTAAAAATTTTTGATTTTGTTGTTTTCCTAAAATCTGTAGCGTCGTTTTTACAATAATCTAATGAAATAGTTAATCTAACCATTTAAAAGTACTTTTCATTAATTTCTGCACTATTAATTGCACCTATATTTTATTATATTAGAGTTCTTTTTATCATACTTACATAACTTTATTTGAATTGATTTAATTAAAATATTAAAATTTTATTTCCATTTTAAACATGAATATCTTTTAAAGTATTAAATTTTACGACTTTTTTAAATTTTTATAATCGTCTTAAAACATTTTGCTTCGTCAGCAAACAACTACCTTTTCATTAAAAACTATTTTTCATTGATACTTACAGTTTCTTCTTATTTGTGACATTAATGAAATTTTTCTTAGTAATCTAATGGATTCGATTTTAGGCTATTACCAACCTGCGCGGACCTCTTGGTTCTTGTACGTCCGGCCAAATAAACCTTCTCTTTGCCTTCGGCTGATATTTACACAAGCTAATGACAACGATGAAATGCGTTTAGCTCAATTTATAACATTTACTACGTTCAATTTATAAGAATTTTTAACATTACGTTTGAGATAGGTTTCCTTTTTTTAGTATTAATTTAAACATGGGAAATTTCCCGTCTCAGTGTGTGTGTGTGTGTGTGTGTGTGTGTGTGTGTGTGTGTGTGTGTGTGTGTGTGTGTGTGTGTGTGTGTGTGTTTAAACTGTAACGTTCGAAAAATTGATTTTCATAAATAATAACTGAGTAAAATCGTTTTTATCGTTTCGAAACGGTGATTTTCTTTTAAAGATCATTAAAAAAAATTCTGTTTGTTTTTAAAAAAATATAATTTAAACACAGTAAAAAGCTTTTAAATGTGCATAAATTACTCATTAAAACTTATTATTCCATTAAAAGTATGAAAATGAACCTACTTTTTATTATTATTATTATTTCTGTATAATAATAATAATAATAATAATTATTATTATTATTATTATTATTATTATTATTATTATTATTATTATTATTATTATTATTATTATTATTATTATTATTATTATTATTATTATTATTATTATTATTATTATTATTATTATTATTATTATTATTATTATTATTATTATTATTATTATTATTATTATTATTATTATTATTATTATTATTATTATTATTATTATTATTATTATTATTATTATTATTATTGTTATAATAATTCGCTTTCCTTAAACCGAATTTAACACTAAACAATAGTGAAATTAGACTTGAACACGGTTCGATATAGAAATAATGGTTTTTCAGTGGATAGAATTAAAACATTGTTGTAAAATACTGCTGACAATAAAACGTTTGCAATATCGATACGTCTTGGAAAATCGATTCATTCACGTCAGCGACATTAAATTCTTAGTACGATATAGGCTACTTATTCTCGGCTGCTTAAAAAGCGTAAAAATGGCAGGTTTCGCTCAACACTACTCGAACAACTCGAGTGTTATAGGAAATACTCATCGTTGAATCAAAGATCGCCATCTTGAAACGGAAGTGAAAGGGACAAAATCTTGTACATAAGTCTTTGAGGCATAAACCTTCATACCAAATTTCAAAACAATAACAATAGGCCACTGTGTTTGATTAAAATTGCGTTCACTGTTCATAGTTAAATCAGAGGCCGCCATCTTGAAACGGAAGTGAAAGGGACAAAATCTTGTACATAAGTCTTTGAGGCATAAACCTTCATACCAAATTTCAAAACAATAACAATAGGCCACTGTGTTTGATTAAAATTGCGTTCACTGTTCATAGTTAAATCAGAGGCCGCCATATTGAAACGGAAGTAAATGGGGAAAATATTATACGTACGTCATTTGAACTTTGTACAATATTACTTCGTACCGAATTTCAAAACACTTGAACAATGCATTTGGGCGAAACTGCATACATTTGTCACCGCCATATCAGAGGCAGTCATCAAGAAACGGAAGTGAATGTGAAAAAATCTTAAACATATGTTTTCGGGCTTTATACAAGATACTTCCGCACCAAATTTGAAAACAATCGGTCAATGCGTTTGGCCGAAACTGTGTAATAAACAGACAAACCAAATGCAGAACGGTCGAGTTGAAACAAAGACTTTGCTTCGCTCGTTCAGTTAATTATATATTCCTACATTTTCTCTTCATTCATTGATGTTGCATATTATTGCTAGGACCGTTACAGTCTTACTAGAACATCAACAGGGTGTTTGCAACAAATATGAATAGTTTTTTACTATACTTAACAATTTACTAAAATTTAAAAACGATGACCATCAGATTAAACTTTAATTCTACGCATCATTGTAAAATATTACGCTGTGTAAAAACTACACGTGATGTTATCTGAATCGAACTTTAGTTTTCTATCTTAAAATTATTGAAACGAAGTTTTTAATGTTAGCTTTAGTGAGAGGAGTGAATAGAAAAAAGTCTGCCGAACGGAAGAATGTAACGGAAATATGGAACGAATGAGCAATCGAATTTCGTCTCTCAATTTCTGTCTCTTTTCCTTCTTCCTTTTCGATAACAGTATACGCATATTATAAGAAAAAGTTGTGTTGTTTTGGTTTCGGTATTTTTCCTTAGTTGAAGATCACGTGCACGTTGTAACCGTTTATAATACATTCTAAATTAATATAAACGATATTTATTGCTGCTAATATTGATAGGTCTTAACAATAACGTAAAACTTATTATAGCCTATCAGCTGTTCAATGAAATCAGCTGATCGTTACGAATTAATATAAAACAACAGACGTTTTAATATAACTACAGTAAATTATATCTAAGTCCACGTATTTATTTATTTAAATAAAACAAGATTTATAAATACATCTTCAAATTACAGTATTTGCATATTCAATAAAGATATTATTAACAAAAGCTTCGCTTCCCCTAGTTCCTAGTATACTTTTTTGAATATAGATTTCACCGTCAGATTTCATTATCGTGAATTCAAAGTAGTATAAAGTTGCATTCAAAAAACAAAATTAACTCTGATCACCATCAAATTACTGTACTTTTTAAAATTTCAATTTATTTTTAAAATTTAAAATGCTACTTCATACAGATTTTAACACTGTATAAACACCATTTAAAACTGTAGAACGAATTTTACCGGGTATACTCACATTAATCGTTTCATTCAACTAAGTTCAAATACATTCACAAAAACGGCTGTAGATTTTATATAATCTAAATTGTTATATTTATATATTTATTTTGTAATTTAATAACTAATGGGTCTGTGCGACCTTTTGCAGTTAGTGGGAAAGTATACAACACTAATACAATAGGCCTTACTTTGTTATACGGGGTGTGTTCAGAAAGTAACGAGAATTTTTAAATTTCGCGGGCTTGGAGAGTCCGATTGTCAAACATTTTTTTTATTATGTTGGTATACATGCCTTTTAATTATGACAAAACTTTCATCTGTTTTCATTGTTGACTTTGTCTGCGACAGCCACTAAGGTTAGACGTGTTTTTATGAGCTCGGCGATTTTCGTTTGTTAAAAGAAATGGATCAAAGAATTTGTATCAAATTTTGCGTAAAAAATGGAATAAAGTGTAACAAAGTGAGTGAAATATTACTTTTTCAGTGCCTATGGTAAGTCTGCTATGAGTAAAGCAAGAGTTTACGAGTGGTATAGGCGTTCCAAGAAGTCCGTGAAGACGTTGAAGATGACGAACGCCCTGGACGCCCCAGCACATCACAACCGATGAAAACATGGAAAAAGTGAAAGAAATGGTTATGAACAATCGCCGAATCACAATTAGAGAGGTCATTGATGATGTTGAAATATCGATTGGATTACGTCATGACATTGTTTCCAATGTTTTGTGTATTGTTTCCAATGTACTTGCGGTCGAACGTGAAGGATACGCTCACTGTGTTCTTCGATATTAATGGCATAGTGCATCATGAATTCCTGCCACCAGGTGAAACGGTCAATAAGGAGTACTACCTATAGGTTCATTGCCGTTTGCGTGAAGAAATCTGAAAAATCGCCCGGATCTGTGGAAAAACAATTCATGGCTTTTGCACCAGGATAATGCACCAGCTCACACTTCAACGCTTGTTCGTGAATTTTTGGCCAAAAATAGTACTGTAACGATGCCCCAGCCACCATATTCGCCAGATATGGCTCCGTGTGACTTTTTTCTATTTCTAAAATAAAAAGAACCTTAATAGGCCGTCATTTTACAGCCGTAGATGACATTAAAAGCGCATCGCTGAAAGAACTAAAGTCTATCTGAAAGATGGAGTTTGATAATTGTTTCGAAGATTGGAAGAAGCACTGGCACAAAGGGCATAATCTTCAGTGGGGACTATTTTGAAGGCGACAACATCAATGTAGAATCAAAATAAATAAATATTTTGTTCAACAAATTAAAATTCTCGTTACTTTCTGAACACACCTTGTACTTACGTATTTAAATTTATAACCTATAAAATTAATGACTGAATTCTAACAGTGCACCTTATTGAAATATTTCAAATTGAAACCCGTTAACATAACCGGGTTTTACATTACATACCTAAATTAGGCTACAGTATTTTACTGCTTACTAAAAACACAGAGTCTTTTATTTAATATTTACGTATTAGAACTGGCCTAGATTGTCTTACAGATTCTATTTTTATAACTACTTCGGTGAATAATTATTTAAGTTTTAGATGCAGCAATACTTTAAATATTATTTTCAACAATGTGTTCTTAGTAACCGGCAGTTTTCATACACGTACAATTTATCGATGCATTGTGCTGCACTCTCGCGAGGCACTTTGTAATGTTCCTGGAATTTTGTTTACAAACCTTTCATCGATTAAGTCAGTTTTATTTAATTGTAAAACACTGATATAGAAAAGTACGAGACGTAATAATTCCCTGGTGTTCTGACAAACCTGTAGGTACCGCATATATTTAGTTTGAATAAAGCATTTCCTTATTTTTAGTACAAAACCAATCGTAATTCTTAGCGTAATAATACATGAAAGATTAAGTCTTAATATTAGTTTTCATTTCATCAAAAAACATTATTTTATTAACAGCTGTTAGATTTAAATTAAAGTTCTAGTATTGGTTTCTATTGTAACAGTTTAAGTTATTAAATGTTTATCAAACAGATATTTCGTACGATTGGCACTTGAAGTAGGCCACTTGAAGATTTTCCCCTTAATATATATAACGTATTATGGGTAAATTTAATTTGAAAATGACTGTAAGTGGTATAAAAATGGTTTAAGATTTATTTTAAAGTCTTGAAGAAAACTATTCAGTTTCTTTAATTAAGCTCTTTGGAAGGGTTATTAAAGGGCTATAGTTTCCATTAGAAATTATTGATACTCAACTTATCAAATACTCAACGTTGAATCAAAGCTCGCCATCTTGAAACGGAAGTGAATAGGACAAAATCTTGCACATAAGTCTTTGAGGCATAAACCTTCATACCAAATTTCAAAACAATACGCCACTGCGTTTGATTAAAATTGCGTTCAATGTTCATAGTTAAATCAGAGGCCGCCATCTTGAAACGGAAGTAAATGGGAAACTTTGTACTTCGTACCGAATTTCAAAACACTTGAACAATGCATTTTGGCGAAACTGCGTTCATTCGTCACCGTCATATCAGAGGCATGAGGGTGTTGTTATTTTGTTGTTATTTTACAATATTACAATATTTCAAGTGTTATTGGAATGTATTCGTGTAAGGCTAAATGTTCTGTTTTATTTACTGGCCAGACCTTTTGACGAATGAATGTGAGAAAGTCTGTGCAGTGTTTTTGCACCATTTGTTTGGATCACGATCATTTAAACGTGAATAAAAAAATATTGCTGCGCAAGTTGTTTGTAATGTATTGCCAGTAGACGGTGGAGTACATCAATTAAGATTTATATGAAAGCAGATTTATATCTAAAACGTTACTCTGTAAAATCAAGAAGGCTTAATTGACTTGAAGGAAGATTAAACAATGTCAACTAAAACTTTTTTTAATTACTTCTCCTTTATAACTTGACGTGAATCAAAAACTTTATGATTTTGATGGAATCACATCTTGATCTATTTTTTACATATTCGAAGTCCAAAGAAGTCTTATTTGGATGTTTCTTCGTCTGTGTGTCTGTTTCTGTCTATATCGCTGGTTTTTTCTTTTGTTATTTTAAGGCGAAAAGCACATTGAGGCTATTATCGCCTCCCTAAATGTAAGTGTGAGTGTGAAATGTTAAAGTCGCAAGTATGTGTTAGACTCGGGTACCATGAGGGACGTCTAAATCCTCTCAATAGGTGCAGCTAGTCTGCGCGGTGATAATGATCAGTTTTAAATACCAGTTAAAGTATTGTTTCTATGGCAATAAAATTATAATTTTCAAACAACAGTGTGATTCAGAATTTAGAATCGGCCTCATTTCAAATGAAAATTTTGCTAATACAAATTTATTAATTAGCTAATTTATATATTAATAGTTGAAAATTATATATTTTTCGACCATCGATATAAAATTAACGAACCAAAATGTACATTCTCTATTTAAAATCACAAACTCAGCATACAAAATTACGGGCTGTCACTACCTGCTTACAATCAATACTAGTTTTAATATGATCAAGAACAACAAACCGAGCTGAGGCAATTTCTGTTGGGTAGACAGACAGACCTTCATTAAAGTAAGGCAGGTCTGTATTCCCTCCGGGATTCTGTTAAATCGATTGTTTTCATATTACACGTGCAGACAGACAGACGGGTAGAGAGGAGCGGTGTCATAACCAATTATATATCTCACCACAGTGTCACCACTGGAAACTAGCTCCAGTGCCACAAATAACTTGTCGTGCAATCAATAAAACAGTGGCTGCTTCACTGTAATAAATAAATGTGTTCTTTTGCATGTGCTGTATGTACAACGGCAAACCTAAATAGGCCTACTGCGAAAATATACAGGCATCCTCATCACGTTCCAAAAATACAGTTTGTAAGCTATTAAAAAAACTAAAAATAGGCATATTTTCAGTAACTGTTCTTTAGATTTTTATTGGTCATAAAAAGGCCTAAATCAAGAAAAATAAATTTGCTGTTCGTGAGGATCTGTATTCATTTTTATTATTTATTTAGTTTGTTACGCAGTTTTGCCCAAACGCTTCGACCGATTGTTTTGAAATTTGGTACGCATGTATTTTGTACAAAGCCCGAACTGCATACGAGTGAGATTTTTTTCATTCACTTCTGTTTCACATCGAATAGCGGTCTTCGATTTAACAATAACGATTGCATTTTCTGGCTATTGCATGTAATAATGGTTCTCTTTATCTCGGTGGACCGCTTTATAGAGAAATAACATAACATTTCCAATAAAAGTTATTACTATTGCCGTTTAAATGGCGGAAAAGGTTGCAAGCACATCAGAGCGGTGGCGAGGCAATTAATTAAACATTCTTCGAACTAATAATAGTTATATTGTTTGATATATAGCAATAATAATATTGTAATATATACTAGTAGTTCAAAAAACATTTGACCTCGCAATATATTCTTAATGAAATGTTTTTATCGTAAGCACAAGGTTAGTCAATGCATCCTGTTATAAATAAGAACATTGGGCACGGAATATTCAATCAACCATATAAGAAATATCATCGGTGTATGTGTTAGTTTAGTGCAAGTTAAGAGGAGATAAAAAAATAATAACTAACTTAAACTATTAAATATGGCAAAATGTAAATTTTCATTAAGCCTTCTATGGGTATTTGGCTTTATTGGCCGAAAGGTCTGGAAAAAATGTCAGCCAATTTAATCGATAACGGTAATATTTACGGAAAATATGCCTTTCCTTTGTAAAGCGTTCAAAACTGTGATAGCCTATAACCATCCGTTCAGCCGGTATTTTAGGAAATACACAAATCATCGTTAAGTAAAACGTCGCCATCTTGAAACAAAAGTAAAAGAAAAAAATCTTAAACATATGTAATTTGGCCTTTAAACAAAGTAATTCCATACAAAATTTCAAAATAATCTGTAAAAGCTGTTAAAAAACAAACACACGAAACGGTCTACGTGAATCAGAAGCCTCTCGTTCAATTATTTTAACTATACCAACAATAATATATTACGAATTAATGTGCGAAATTCTTGTAACCCCGCAATTTTCTGAAAATTTCTGTCCAACAATATTGCAAATACGGTAGTAATTTAGCTTTGTTAATTTATCAGTCAACAAAACCAGTCAAAATTTTCTTGATAGAACTACACCATAAACTACATTTATAAATTCAGTTAATCCCTAAACAAAGTTCTGCTGAAGCTTAACATCAATAATTCATCGCACCACAAACATTCTCTAAACTGCTTACAAGTAATGAAAAGCTACGTCCACAGCACAACTATTATTTAATCTAAAAGCTTTGGAATTTTAAAAAAATGTAGGCAATTAGGTAAAACTACGTTTACAAAACTTGATAAGAGTGTTACCACTTCATTAAAATCGTATCTTCGCTGAATACTGTAAGCCTGCTAATTAAATCATATAGTGCTTCAGCATTGAATGCCGGGTTTAGTTAAACGTTGAATCAATGCGATGCTGCTCTTCTGTTTGTTAATGAACACGTTGAGAGTGCTTTCCTAAACCTCTAGACTGTTTGTTTAAAAGAATGGGAATGCGCACGGGAAAATAGTCCAGCCAACCGTACAAAAAGAGGTAATATTTATAAAAAACTGTTTGAACCGGAATTTAACAGATTGTCCAACAGTTAGGTTTATAATAATTGCAATTTAAAACTCAGTCGATGGAATAAAAATTACATCAATTTTAAATGTTAACATAATAAAGACGAAGGATGAAATACCCTAGTGATTAAATGGGGAAAATATAGCCTAATTTGATGGTAAAAAGCACTCAAAAATATTCCATACTAAACTTACTCAGAAAAGAGAAGCGTTTTTACAGATAACAAATATTCTTTTAAAACAAATAAACTGTAAGAATGGGGCCGCGCGACCAACCGCAGTTAATAAGAAAAAGAAACGATAATATACAATGTACAACAAGAAGTACAACATTATAGCACCCGTTTACAAACAATGTTCGAAGTGACAACAGAATTCTGAGTCAGTTTTTGTTTGAAAGTTTTTTCCATACCAACTTTTACGTTTGCAAAACACAACTCTTGAGAAGGATACAAAACTGGAAAGGGGGATAATGTGTAATAAATACACAAGCTGGTTATGCTGAAAGGAGTTGTGTGGAAAGTGACTCACGAAATATGTGGCAATCAGAACTTTCCTTGTTGACAAATGAAAGAAGATGAAAAGAGGTTAGACATTATGGAATTGCTATCCGTCAATGAACGTAAATAGCATGGATTCTGTAAATGAAATAATTCATATAATAGAATTTGTTAATACTTAATTACTATAATACAATAATATTTAATCCAATACTTGTATTTTGAGATTATTGTACATATCTTCCTAAGTAAATTGCAATACCATGTAGGCCTACTATTTCTTGTCAATATGGACTTCTGTTAAAGTAGACGTTATTGTTATATTTAATACTTGTATGAATTGTTAATACAGCAATTTCGTTCATTATATTTAGGTTATTTAATATAATATAATAATTTAATAAATTATAGACATCCCTAACAACTACAGAGGGATATCTCTCCTTGACGTAACATACAACATATTCTCAACAGTCCTACTACATAGGGCAGAACCTCAATTAAACCATCAATTTGGAGAATACCAGGCGGGTTTCCGGAAAAGGAGATCCTGTCCGGAACAAATCCTCAACCTCAAACACATCATGAACTACCAAAAGTTAAGGGCTAAATCGTATGTTATCACTTTTATTGACTTTCAAAAAGCATACGACTCTATAGATAGGGATCCTTATTCTAGGTTCTGAGAGAACTAGACCTTGATAACAAAACCACAAATCTTATCAGGGAAACATTTACTAATACTTTCTCCAAGGTTCAATTCATGGGAGAACTTTCCACCCCTTTTGAGATTAAAACAGGTGTCCGACAAGGAGATGGACTCTCTCCATTGTTTTTTAATTGTGCTCTAGAAAAAGTAGTTAGAGAGTGGAACGTGAACACTATTACTATTTTACTATTACTATTTACTATTACTAGTGGAATCAGACTAGGAACTAAGAACAAAAGCATTAAGATTGTTTAGCTTTTGCTGATGACATGGCCTTACTAGCTGAGACATTGGAAGAAGCTAAGGAACAGACTCTTGAATTCCAAAAGCAAGCGTTAAAAATGGGTCTCAAAGTTGCATTTGAAAAGACTAAAATATTGACAAACATACAAAAACCACCAAAAAAGCTTCAAGTGGGAGAACAATACATTGAGATAGTCAAAGAATTCAAATATCTTGGGGAATGGATCAGCTGTAACGCCCTAGAGAAAAAAGCTATGGAATCTAGGAGAAATAAAGTTGAATTAGCTTTCAAACTTATCAAAGACACATACAACAATTCCCTCTCCTGGAATACAAAGATAAGGCATTATCAATCGGTAATTAAACCAGAAGCCTTATATGCAGCTGAAACATTATCTCTCACAACCCAGGGCCCACTTGAAAGGCTGGAGATCAAAGAAAGAAAGATATTACGAAAAATCTTAGGCCCCAAATTTCGTAACAACCAATTACTCCACAGCAGGAAGTAAACTCTTTACCAAAAAACTGAAACACTATCAGACACAATAAGGAAAGGAGAATTGATTTTTATGGGCATATCCTCCGAATGGACAAAAATAGACTAACCAAAAAAATATGTGACTACTTTCATAATAAAAGAGCCAAACCACTTTGGTCTAGAGAAACAGAGAAAGACCTAACAGAACTACAAATCACTCATGCTCATGGACAAAACAGCCAAAACAATAACCAAGGACAAGAAACAACGGTTCCAAGGCAAAGTCAAATCCAAGCGAACGATCCAAATCTCTGACGAAGAAAGAAAAGCAAGATCACAACGAATGAAGCAGTACTGGGCTACGAGGAAGGTACAGAACATTAAAAAGTGATTGATTTAGTGTACCCCAAAGTTGGGTGAAACAAATAAAGAGAGAGAAAATAATTTAATATTTAATTATATTTATATTAATTTATATTTAATAATATAATATTTATAATATAATAATAATAATAATATAATATAATAGGTTATTTAATATAATAAGTTCTACTTTCGAATTTAAACTTATAACCTATAAAAGTAATGACTGAATTGTAACGTTGTTCTTTAATGAAATATTTACAAATGACACCAGATATAACAGGATTTTACACTACTTACCTAAATTAGGCTACAGCATTTACTGTTTAGTAAAAGCAGAGACTTTTAATAACATCTACGTATCAAAACTGACCTAGTTTGTCTTACCGATTCTACTTTCGAAACTGATTCGATCAATAATAAACGAAAATAAAAAGATGTTAGGACGTCTTTGTCATTTTTTATGAAATCACTATCCGTAACTGAAAATCAGTATTTACTGTTTACTAAAAGCAGACTCTTTTACTTAATTCGTAATATTTATATATTAGAACTGGCCTAGATTGTCTTACAACTTCTACTCTCAAAGCTGATTCAGTCAATAATTGTACAAATCTTGAGTACAGTAATAATTTAAATATTACTTTCAACAATGTTTTTCTTAGCAATCGGCTGTTTTGGTAGACACACTATTATTTCCGTCTCTTATACCTGCATTTTGCTACACTCTCACGGTGATACTGCTTCTGACAGTTTGTTTAAAAACGGCTTTAAGTCGGTTTTACTTTATTGAAAAGCCTTAAAATGTAAACGTTAGAGGCGTGAGTTTTCCCTGGTGTACTGACTAATCTGTATTTACCCCATATATGTAATTTCAAAAAGGCAGGTTCTTATTTTTAGTACAAAACCGATAAGACTGCTTATCTCAATACAATAATATATGAAAGATTTTTTTAAAATAAAAATTAAAACTACAGTTTTCCAATTTTACTTTTACATTAAACAAAGCAGACCGTACAAAGAACGTATTACTTCATATTCAAACTTTATGTCAGACCAAAGCACCGAGTTCATTGTGAACGAACAGTTCGTCACGGCGGGCTCTCTAGTTGGTTCATTTGTAACGCTCGGTACGTCACAGTTTGATCGGTACTCGTCGGATCATGGAAAACTCGTCAATTGAACTAGTGATTGTTGTTGCTACTAGTTCTCCTTAAGAAGAACGTGTTTTGAGAAATGTAGAACTCACTGTTCACCCCGACTGTCGATCCAGGGTGCGTAGTACCACATTTTTTGTAAAATCATGTACGTTTAAGCGGTCTACAAAATAAGGTGCTGCATTACCCCGTATTATTTCCAACTTTTCGCTCTCTGTACGAAAGTTTGGCAAATATTTCTTTATCACAGCTAAAGGTATGTCTATATTTTCATTACAGCTTTGGATTCCAGAACGAATTTCTTCTTCGTAATCAGGCGCTTGAAAGTCTTCTTTTAACTATCTCGTAATTTTCGTCCAATTCTGCAATTGTTTCTGATAACAACATCTTAAGCAAAGACTGGTATTTAGATTTCAGATGAAACCTCCGTTTTTGCGATGGGCGTTGATTTTCAGTAATTACTCGCACGTGAGAAAGTGTGTACGATGTGTGCTCAGAAAGTAACGAAAATTTTAATTTTTTGAACATAATATTAATTTATTTTTCTACATTGATGTTGTCGCCTTCAAAATAGTCCCCACTGGAAATTATGCACTTGTGCCAGCGCTTCTTCCAATTCTCGAAACACTTCTCAAACTCGATCTTTGAGAAAACGTTCTTTCAGCGATGCGCTTTTAATGTCCTATACGACTGTAAAACGACGGCCCTTTAAGGTTCTCTTTATTTTTGAAAAGAGGGAAAAGTCACACGGAGACATGTCTGGCGATATGGAGGCTGGGGCATCGTTATAGTACTGTTTTTGGCCAAAAATTTAGGAACAGGTAATAAAGTGTGAGCTGGTGCATTATCGTGGTGTAAAAGCCATGAAATGTTTTTCCACAGATCTGGGCTTTTTTTCGGATTGCTTCACGCAAACGGCGTTTAACTTGTAAGTAGTACTCCTTATTGACCGTTTCACCTGGTGGCAGGAATTCATGATGCACTATGCCATTAATATCGAAGAACACAGTGAGAATAACCTTCACGTTCGAGCCTTTTTCGGTCTTGGCGAGTCAGAACGCCTCCACTGGGATGATTGAGCCTTAGTTTCGACGTCATATCCGTAAACCCATATTTCGTAATCTGTTACCATACGTTTAAGTAATTCTGCATCGTCGTTAACTTCATTTAGTGACTCATGAGCAACTTCCATTCGCCGCTGTTTTTGTTCAAAATTCAACAATTTTGGAACGAATTTTGCTGCCACGCGTTTCATACACAAAACATTGGAAACAATGTCATGACATGATCCAATCGATATGTCAACATCATCGGTGACCTCTCTAATTGTGATTCGGCGATTGTTCATAGCCATTTCTTTCACTTTTTCTACGTTTTCATCGGTTTTTGATGTGCTGGGGCGTCCAGGGCGTTCGTTATCTTCAACGTCTTCACGGCCTTCTTGGAAACGCTTGTACCACTCGTAAACTCTTGCTTTACTCATAGCAGACTCACCACAGGCCTTTCACACACTTTGTTACACTTTATTCCATCCCAGAGGACCCGGATTCGATTCCCGGCGAGGGCTTGGCATTTTCACACGCTATGAAATCATCCCATCGTCTGCATTAGCCCAAGTGTGCACAACAGTCGGACGTTAAAAAAAAAATAAATAAAAAAATTACGCAAAATTTGATACAAATTCTTTGATCCAGTAAAAATTCTCGTTACTTTCTGAACACACCTCGTATAATATTTTATGGCTGTTAATTTTGTCAACAATTGTATCAAATACATTTTCTTTCAAAATATTTATTACTACTTAATAGTAGTAACCATAAAACTGACATTTTACACAAAAAAATAATTCATTCTACCCATTTTGCTGTTACAGCTCATGGTAATTTTGTTTTGAAAAATTATTTCTAATTATACAGTTTAAAGTAACATAATACTTACTAATAATTAATTGTACCTAATAAAATATAAAGAGGGTAACTTTAAATGAAAACTACTTTATATTAGCTGTACAAATGAAACGAAATATTCTCTAGAATATTATGTGTAATTCCTTCAGTAGCATCGACATTCTTGTGTTTATTACATACTGTGTACGCGGGCTTTACTGTGGTACTTGTTAATGAATAAAATTTATAGTTTATTAATTTGAAAATTAACTTAGTTTAAATGTAGCCTGCGTTGCTATTTATATGTTTGGGGAAGAAGCTTTTGTTATTGGTAAAATGCAGTAACGTTTTTGACGAAATACTAGTGAGATTGTTGGCCCGAAGCCCACTACCACCACTGGCCTTAAGATGTTGTAAAAATCTTTCACCCCGAGGACCCGGGTTCGATTCCCGGCGAGGGCTTGGCATTTTCATACGCTATAAATCATCCCATCGTCTGCATTAGCCCAAGTGTGTACAATAGTCGGACGTTAAACACCAAAAAAAATGTAACCTTATAACTGGCATTTTACACAAAAAATCATTCAGTCTACCCATTTTTCTGTTACATCTAATGGAAATTTTGTTTTAAAAAAAGTATTTGTATCTATACAGTTAAAAGTAACCTAATACTTACTAACATTTAATTTTACCTAACAAAATATGGAAGTTTCCTTTTTTTGTGGAAAACGGTCGATAATTTAACGAAATTCTTTCACTTTATTATTCTAACATTTATACTTTTCGAGAAAAACAATCGTATCAAAATTAAACCACTTTGAATTCATGTTAAAAGCCAACGCTTAGTGCACGCAACATATATGGAGTTCCAGTTATTCCAGTTATTCAGAAGCGCGCATAATGACCTACTTATTAGAGATGAAAACACACTTCGCGGGCATTTTTCTAGTCATCTTGTCCTTAGCAATTCTCCCGCTTACTAAATCCACTTATTTTTAATGGATTTCACGACATTCGCGAAAAATTCTTTCAAAGTTGAAATGTCAGCAACATTTTGTTTTTTTTTCATTAATGGTGGCCATTTTTACATTTTGGAATATGTAAGGTTCGTAGCATTTAAAATGTTTGTATCAAATTTGAAATTTTATCTATTTCTAAAGTAGAGTCGTTTTTCTTGAATTTATAATTGAAATTGGGAATTAATCATTTTAGGGAGAGATTTTTTTAAAATTATTTCTTATTGCACCTTTAAGTAACAAAGTAAATCTACGCAAAAAATTTCAACTATACATCTTTTAGATCTGAAGATTTCATTAAGATACTGAGTGGTATTTGGCTTTTATATTTTAAGAGATTATTTTAAGATTATATTTTTATCTTGACAGTTTAAAAAAATGAAAGTAAAACAATGATTGCATAAAACAAAACAACGTTTACAATAAACCAATGTTTACATAAAACCTAACCTATCTTTATAGCATTGAACTTGACTCCGGTGGTGGCTACGTCATCAGGACATAACAATATCATGTGAACTGAGGCGATGACTGATTGGTGTAATTAATTATTAACAACCCTGAATGTGACCAATAGGCGTAACGCTGTAATACAACCTAGATAGTCCAAGCTGGATACAGAACGTGATTAAAGTCAAAACATAAATTGATGACTGGTTTTATTGAATTTCTCTATTTTTTTTCCTGATAAATCAGGTAATATGTGTAAAATGTGCGCGAAGTGAGAAATATTTAAAACCTTTTTGTATTATATATATATGCAATATATTAGCATTTTAAACTTTCAAAATTACACTCTAAATAGGAAAGTGAACCCTGACCACTGTCAAAACATTTCTTAATTTCATAAGATTTTGAGAATTCAAAATGCTAATTTTTACAGTTCTTAACGTTGAATACAATGATGAAATCACATTTTCGACAAAAACATAACAAGTTTTTAAAGATTTTTAATAGACGCCATTTTGAAACTGTTAAAATTTGCTGGTTAACAAACTTGTCCGAGTTACTACGACAATCGATTTTTGAGCAAAGTTTGAATTAAATAGGCACACAATTATGAGCGTTAATATTTATCCGTTATATAAATTTTAACGTCTCCCTGAAAAAGTTGTCTAGGGGTAAGTATTATGGATCTAGGTCTTACAATGATAGCTGTTCAAATAGCTTATTTTGCCAATGGTAATTTGGTAAAATTTTCGGAACGCAGCTCTCTAGCTGATGTGATAGAATCGATATTTCAAAAATATTTTTTTTATCTTACTCTCTTTTTCAAACTCTAATTTTGCAACTATAAACAGCATTAAATTTCTTATTACTAAAATCTTATTATTTAAAAATCTTATACTTTAAACTTAAGAAAGTTTTTAAAGTACAATTAAAATTAGAAAATGAACCTTGATCAAATTATGTTTTTTTTTATTTTAACGGATTTTGAAAATTCAAAACGCTGATTACTATCGTGAAATCAGATTTTCAAAAATATTTAAGACAAAAAAGTAATAAGTTTGCAAAGATTTGAAATAACCGCTATTTTGAAACTGTTTAACACATTTCGTTGGTTAACAAACTTGTCCAAGCAAATACGAAAATCGAGTTTTCAAAGAAAAACGATCTATAAGTAAGGCGCTCATTTCAACGTCCCTAGTCAGGTTATAATCATAATAGCCGCCTCATAGCTCATTTTTCAATGGCAATAGTTTGATTTTTGAAATTACAAAAAAAAACATCGGCTAAACTTTTCATAATAGATTCACTCAAATTTTGGTAGTATATGAAAAATAACTGCTGAACTGAAACACATAATACGGTTCCGAAAAAAAATTAAATTAATAATAAATTCTAATCACTGTTGTTTTTTCGATTTACTGTCTCTTAAATCGTAAATTTCTTTTGTTTCTATCTTCGTGCATTGACCTCTCCGGGGGTGCAGACTAGTAGCACCTATTGAGAGGATTTAGACGTCCCTCGCGGTACCAGAGTCTAACAAACACTTACACTTACAACATTACACTTACGACATTAACACTTTACACTCACACTTACATTTAGGGAGGCGATAATAGCCTCAATGTGCTTTTCGCCTTAAAATAACAAAAAAAACATTGACTTTAGTTGGTGTTTCATAATAAAACGATCTGATTAAGCCTCTGGAAAATTAGGCCTACATTTTCGTTAGTTTCGAGCACTGAACTTTCGGCAAAATAATTAAATATGAAAAGTAATGGTTTGAACTGTTTATTAAACAAGAATTCCAGCAATGATATTGCGACATTTTTACTTAACCTCCTCGGTGTTTTTGTACTAACAAAGTGGTTATTATACTTGTATATTAATTAAGAGAGAATTTATGAGTACAAATTTAAGCTTTGAAGTTTTAATTATACTAAAATACGACAGAAATTTATTATTACTATACAACATTCTTTACATAGTTTGTTGATTTTGTTTACCGTAGCAAGAATATGGAGAGGACAAGTGGGCTCAGGTGCTGAGGACTGCTGGGTGCAATGTTTCTGTGTTTAACACTCATCAGATGTACCCAGACAATTTGATGCGTGACATCGCAGATGCCTGTGTCCAAGTCATAGACTCCCAACTCACTCCTGATGACTTTATGAAATACTTTGGTCGTTGTTTTGTTCGATTCTTCAGTAATTTCGGGTAAGTTTTTACAAGAGATTATCTTGGAACAATTAAGCCTTATTTTAAAATGTATGTTAAAAGTGTGGGTAAATTACTGCTACTGTTCACTTGTAATTGTGACTGTAAGGTAATTGTAATTGTAATTGTAATTGTAATTGTAATTGTAACTGTAACTGTAACTGTAACTGTAACTGTAATTGTAATTGTAATTTTAATTGTAATTGTAACTGTAATTGTAATTGTAATTGTAATTGTAATTGTGATTGTGATTGTGATTGTAACTGTAACTGTAAAAGTAATTGTAATTTTAATTGTAATCGTAATCGTAATCGTAATCGTAATAGTAATCGTTATCGTTATCGTTATCGTAATCGTAATCGTTATCGTTATCGTAATTGTAATTGAAATCGTAATTGTAATTGTAATTGTTGACAGCGTTTACTGCTACTGGAAAAAACGTTCTCAAGTATATGTAAACTATGTGGCCGTATTGAATTTACTTCCCCTCGTACATTTCACATGTCTCGCAGGCGTAATAGAAGTAAATTTCTAAATATATTTTTCTGATTTCACTGTAATAAACAACATTAATGTAGCATATACTGACACTGTAAGTATTAAAATTTACAATAAAAATGAACCCTGATCGCCGTCAAACCGGAATTTAAAAAAAGTATTTTAAACAGGAAATTTTAAAAGTCGAATTTTTAAAGATTTGAAAAGACCACCATTTTGAAATTATTCAACAAATTTTACTGGTTAACGAACTTGTCCAAGCGACACCATAATCGATTTTTGTGCCAAAAAATTTGCGAACGTACACACACACACACACACACACACACACACACACACACACACACACACACACACACACACACACACACACACACACATACATACACACACATTTATATACATATTTACGACCCCTCAAAAAGTTATCTAGAGGTCAAGGTCAGTGTTAATTTCAAGATCAAGAATCTAGGTATTATTATGATGGCCGCTCCAACAGTTCTTTCGTCTATTTGATATTAGTTGATACTGACTACATATCCATATACAAGACTTTTAAAGGAAAATATCAAATCTAATGTTATCTTAACAAATCGCGGTGTACTCTGTATCGTTAATTAACATTGGACCGGGCGCCATCATGTACGTAGCGGAGCTGCGATGAGCCTAGCCAAGCCGGGCGGAGCGAAGCTGAGCGGAAATAAGATGAACGGCAACCGGAAGCGGAGTTAAGACCGTTTAAAGATAGAATTTGTATCTTTTAAGTGTAAATATTTAAGCCTACTGTATCAGATTCTAGAAACGTAACCTAGGTAACAATAAATAATAATTTTATAGGTGTGGTCAGTGTCGTGGGGAAAACGAAGTAAACTTCAAATCGAACCTATAAAGATGTTGAAGCTCCGTTACGTTTTCAGTGGTCGCACTTACATTTTTTTAAAGGCGAAAAGCACATTGAGGCTATTTTTGCCTCCCTAAATGTAAGTGTGAGTGTAAAGTGTAATATTTTAAGTGTAAGTGTGTGTTAGACCCGGTTACCGCGAGGGACGTCTAAGTCCTCTCAATGAGTGCAGCTAGTCTGCCCCATGCGGGGACTTATATTAAAAAAACAGGTTCGGTTTTGAATGCGTAGTTCGCTCCACACAGCAAAACTTCACTCTGCATTTAGTGACCACTCGGCTTTATTCTCAAGGGGAATAGATTAGACATGACCGACAAAGTTCACATACGCTGCAGCTCACACTAGCACTGAGAAGATACTGGCTGCTAGTGATGTGTATTATCCTGATTACTATTCCTTATCCCAGTAATATCCCTGCTTACCAGGGATACAGGGATATTACTCTACCTGTCTTACCAACGGCAAATAATCAGGAAACAAATGTTGGGAATAACAGTGAACCACTTTTCCACTTGGAAATATACGTTTTCTTGTACATAAATTACGCCATATTTTTTGTATTATTGATAACCTTTGTTTTGCCTCGTAATTTTATAAAACCTGATTTCAGGAATCATGATGCAGTTTTCGTACACATGTCACTTAAATAATGTCATTACACACTGTACACTTTTGTTATACTTAGAAATATTTTAAATAAAAACTTTGCTTTTTTTATTTCGGTAAGTATTTGTTATACCTTTCTCGATGGTCATCTTTTGTAATTCATAGTTAGTTCCTATCTATCTAAGACATAAACTAATGAATTTATATAAAATAACTAGATTTAAATGATTCACGATTAAAAAACCTGGTTAGCCGAACCTGACATTGTTTTTGTGCCATATAGATCTGTGTATTATTTGTGCAGTTGAGTTGATTAAAATTATGATTTATTTATTACTTCACGCAAGCAAGTCATTTGCATTGCACCTGCCTTGTTTCATACAATTTCAAAAATTCCCAACTTATTTCAAGCCGCCAAAAAACATGTTTTACTGTGCTTGTAGCGAAAATTAACGAAAACGTGTGTTTTTTTTTGTGTGCACTGGTGGTTACATGATCGCCAGAAAGTGTGTCAAAAGTGTCATACGATGGAGCAGTGGCAGTGGCAAGTGCACTCGATCGTGTCACCAATAACAATTGACTTGAAATAAAAACACAAATAGGAGAAAATGAAACAATGAAATTGACAGAAGAATTGAAATGTTTCATGAAATTTTGAACTGTTCAAAGGTAGGATTGCTTTTTGTAAGGTAATAAAGTGGTGCTGGATGTTAAAATGTTTCCCAAAACAGTACACGTTTATCTATAACGTAGTCAAAGTTTCATCGAAAACTGACAGGTTTGAAACGGTTTTAAGTAGCTCTAGTGTACGTTTTTATGGCGCACTGGTTGTGGCTGTGTTATTTATTGTTGGACAGTATTTGCATCGAACATTAATTTCAATCATCTTTGTTTCTGCCTGTAAAATTTTCATGATTTTAAAGATCGCACTGCACTAGTAATGAAATTATCGTAAAAGCATCTTAAGATTTCTAAGAACTATCCGTTTTACCGTGAATCAAAGTATTTTGATTTAGCATTTACCCGCCTGTGTACATCTCAGTTTGGTCAATATCTCCGAACCAATTTTAAGTTAAAAAAAATTTAGGTCAATTTTTGGTCATAATGTGTTACAAAATTTCATGCTCTCAAAATCAGACCTGAGATTTTAATAAATTTTAAGTTTATATGTATTCAAGCTTGCTGGTTACAATGATTATATTCTGAAATTCAGTTGAGGAGTTTAAAAATAATTGAACAATTAGATTCAAAATCGTCGTCATAATTTCATCAGATTACTGAAATTTTAGTCTTATGCGTAACTCAAAAATAAAATTTTAAATAAAAGACATTTACGTTTCTGAATTAAATAAAAAAAAACTCGCACCAAATTTGGGTTTTTTTCAATTTAAGTTCAAATTTCAATTCAATTTTATTTATATCGTATACTGACTTGGTTTTTGGTTTTTCATATATAAACATTTTTTTAGAACATTTTAATAAACCAATTTTGATAAATTACTTTTTTTGACTTCTGAACTATATTGTTTGAGGAAACAAGAAATTATTGTTATAAATTGTTTGTATTATTTTAAACCATTTAATAAAATTATGTGTTTTTAATTGTATAAATACATGAATGTAGTAATAAATGATTACCATTGAAGTAAATGGTTTTAGTAATACAAGTTTTAACTTTTTCATGCAACTAATCGAGAAAAGTACGACTAAACAATGTTTTTCAAACTAGTCTTATGTCAGGCTCTGTCAATACGCATGTACAACAGTGAAATATTAAAAGATCACTTATTTTTCTATTACTTCGTTAAATATCCCTACACATTTACTTTGGTTATTCCACTGAACAGAAGTGAAACATATCACACGGAATATGTTTTTATACCACCAACACAACTGGCTAGTTAACATTTTGGCCAACTATTTGATCATTTTTGGGGGGGGAGTATAAGGTAAACTTTACGCATATTACAGGACCATTTTTACAATAAAAAAAAGACGTTTTTGTAGTCAAATATTCTTGAAGAAACTGTTCAAATCGGATTTAATGTTTGTGCTCAAATGAAGTCCATAAGTACTAATTAAAAGTCTATGTAAAGCTTCATAACTCAAGTCCGTTTATTTTAATAAAATTAAAATTAATTGTGGTTTGAAATTGAATCGATATATTTCAAAACGAACTCTGACCATCGTCGGTTTGTTTTGTTTTACGATATACTTGCTAACGGTAAATTTCTTTTTATTTAAAATTGGCTACACTGACTTACGAGATGTGTTCAGAAAGTAACGAGAATTTAAATTTTTTGAACAAAATATTTATTTATTCTTCTACATTGATGTTGTCGCCTTCAAAATAGTACCCATTGGAGATTATGCACTTGTACCAGCGCTTCTTCCAATCCTCGAAACACTTCTCAAACTCGATTTTTGAGATAGCCTTTAGTTCTTTCAGCGATGCGCTTTTAATGTCTTATACGACTGTAAAACGACGGCCCTTTAAGGTTCTATTTATTTTTGGAAATAGGAAAAAGTCACACGGAGCCATGTCTGGCGAATATGGAGGCTGGGGCATCGTTACTGTACTGTTTTGGCCAAAAATTCACGAACAAGCAATGAAGTGTGAGCTGGTGCATTATCGTGGTGCAAAAGCCATGAATTGTTTTTCCACAGATCCGGGCATTTTTTTCGGATTGCTTCACGCAAACGGCGTTGAACTTGTAGGTAGTACTCTTTATTCACCGTTTCATCTGGTGGCAGGAATTCATGATGCACTATGCCATTAATATCGAAGAACACAGTGAGCGTATCCTTCACGTTCGACCGCACGTTCGAGCCTTTTTCGGTCTTGGCGAGCCAGAATGCCTCCATTGGGATGATTGAGCTTTAGTTTCGACTTCATATCCGTAAACCCACGTTTCGTCACCTGTTATAATACGTTTAAGTAATTCTACATCGTCGTTGACTTCATTTAGTGACTTCTGAGCAACTTACATTCGCCGCTATTTTTGTTCAAAATTCAAGTTTTGGAACGAATTTTGCTGCCACGCGTTTCATACACAAAACATTTGAAACAATGTCATGACATAATCCAATCGATATGCCAAAACATCATCAATGACCTCTCTAATTGTGATTCGGCGATTGTTCATAACCATTTCTTTCACTTTTTCCACGTTTTCATCGGTTGTTGATGTGCTGGGGCGTCCAGGGCGTTCGTCATCTTCAACGTCTTCACGGACTTCTTGGAAACGCTTATACCACTCGTAAACTCTTGCTTTACTCATAACAGACTCACCATAGGCCTTGAAAAAGTAATATTTCACTCACTTTTTTACACTTTATTTCATTTTTTACGCAAAATTTGATACAAATTCTTTGATCCATTTCTTTTAGCAAACGAAAATAAATCGCCGAGCTCATAAAAACAAAGTAGCTGTCACAGACAAAGTCAACAATTAAAACATCTGAAAGTTTTATCATACTTCAAGGGCATGTATACCAACATAATAAAAAAATGCTTGACAATTGGGCTCTGCAAGCCCGCGAAATTATAAATTTTCGTTACTTTCTGAACACACCTCGTATGTACCTTAATACAAATACAATTTTGAGCTGAATATGTTGAAATAATTTTAAGAAATTAAATCAATTTTTCGAAAGCCGAGGACCTATATTTTTCGGTGAAATAATTTAATGCGATAATGTTTACGTATTGTTTTTGCGCTGTTTAATTTTATTCCGCAGTTGCGGGAAGGTTGAGAAAGCACATAAGACTATTTTGCTCAAAGGTTACATTTCAGTCTCTAATTAACGTAACTCTTATTGCAGAAAGTTTGTGCTTAGTTTTTGGGCTCCTTATGTAAGTTTTCCAAAAGAAGATATCTCAAGTTTAAAATCAAATCTAATACACCTAGCACATATAATTTGCCTCTACAGTAGAGTATTCTATACGGTATTGATCGTAGATAAATGAGTCACAGAAGCGGGTTAACAGTGTCAGTTGAAGGTCACAGATGCATCAGTGCATAGAATCTATAACGTGACAGTGCCAGTTATACTTCATTGTACATGCAAATAAACTATTTCTTTGTTTATTCTATACCGATTGTGTATTACCGCTATTATATTTATATATAGGCAAACATACGCCCAACTTGGTTCGCGTGCACCTTTTTTCGATTTTAGAATCAGTAAGTAAACCGAAGTCTGAGTAAACAAACTGTCAGGCTGTGTTGACAAAGAGATATTTCTTTATTCAGATGTATTATTGATTCCTAACCTTTATCTCTTTTACAAACTAGGAATGTTGAAAAATGTTAGAAGAAATTTTAATATTAGAAAATATTTGCACACCCAAAAATTATCGTATATCGTTTTCTTTCGGAGATATACATATGTTTTTCTCTACATATTTAAATACTTTTCTAGGACTACCTTAAAAAAGTTAATACAGACAAACATTTTATATTGTCGTATTTCTAGAAATGTATACCATGGTAACACGCTCCGTTTCAAATTCAACTTCAAATTTTTGTAATGTTAACCAAGTCATTTCCAATTGTTGACATTTGAAATTTAACTTATCGAAATGGTAACAATTTGAAACGGAACATATTACGATGTTAAAATTTCTCAAAAATACATTACTATACTTAATTTTGTTGCAAAATATATTTTGCAAGTCGGTTTCAAATGACTACATTGTTAACAAATTCTTTTTCAAATTCTTGATATCTTAACCAGTTCTGTTTCAAATGGTAACCATATCAATATGGTTGCTATGGTAACAAAATTTGTTCCAAATAACGTTTCAAATGGTTGAAACTATAACAGGCTCTGTATTAAATGTTGGACCATAATAACAGTTCTTTCGAAATAGTTGACATGACAACAAAGGCCATTGCGAAGGTAAAAGCCCGATTCAAATGTAACAAGTTCTATTTTAAATGGTTGATATAGTATTAACAATTGATATCGTAATTTCAAAAGTTGCCCACGATTTAGAGAATAGTTTTTATTGTAACATGGTTAATTTCAAAGAGTTGTTTTAACAAGATAAGTTTCAAGCGGTTGTTATTGTATTAACCATAGTCAGTTTAGAATTGTTATTTTAATGCGATCCGTTTCCATTGGTTGTCATAGTAACAAGACCCGTGTCAAATTGTTATCGTAATAGTATATTCCGTTTTGGATGGTTGTCATAGTAACAAGACCCGTTTCAAATTGTTATCGTAGTAGTAAATTCCGTTTCGGATGGTTGTCATAGTAACAAGACCCGTGTCAAATTGTTATCGTAATAGTATATTCCGTTTTGGATGGTTGTCATAGTAACAAGACCCGTTTCAAATTGTTATCGTAGTAGTAAATTCCATTTCGGATGGTTGTCATAGTAACAAGACCCGTGTCAAATTGTTATCGTAATAGTATATTCCGTTTTGGATGGTTGTCATAGTAACAAGACCCGTTTCAAATTGTTATCGTAGTAGTAAATTCCATTTCGGATGGTTGTCATAGTAACAAGACCCGTTTCAAATTTTTACCGTAGTAGTAAATTCCGTTTTGGATGGTTGTCATAGTAACAAGGACGGGTTAGTAGTATGAATGTCAACTAGCCTAAAGAAATAATAAATAATTATTCAAAATTTTTTCGTGTTTCCATGAAATTATATTTGCCTTGAGAGCTCTTAAATACAGTACCAATAAAAATACGTTAAATAGATTGTTTGACATCCTATTGCAACTAATTACTAGTGTATACTAAACATGATTTTCCAAATAGTAAATTATCGTTTCACAGCATTTGGCTAACGTTATGTTTAAGGCGCTATCTTTTGAATAAATGTCAGTTTAATACCGTTCAGTTAGGCGCTGATCAATTTTAAAAAATATGAAGTAGATTGTTCATTTTTATTTAATCTGCTAACAGATATGACGCCGTTATTCGAGCTACCGGTCGCTTCTTCTGCGACTTCCTGCAAAACGTGGACAATATCCACTTACAGATGAGGTTCTCATATCCCAAAATGAAGAGCCCTTCTATGTACATCACCCATGTGGATAGTGAGGGTGTAAACCTGGTGTATCGCAGCACGAGGAAGGGTTTCACTACGTATTTCTTAGGTAGAGTACATTGGTCGACTATTTTTATGTGGGAGTTAGCCTAAAGTAAAACTCGATATATTAACGCTAAGAGTAATCAAGATCGAATTTGAGACCACTTTAAATAGCAAGCAAGAGTGATCAGAACTAAACTAGCCTAACCTCGATTATGGTTACTACTAACAAATACTAATATATGGGCCTATGGGCTTCCAATCATATATGGAATCCTATGGGCCATTGGTGCATTATATAAACTTCTAATATTAAATTGATTGTTGAATTAATTAAATATTAATTATATATTAACTTAATTTAAATGTTAATTGTTAATTAATTAAATTACGTCTCCAAAAAATCAGGTACGGAAATTATCGACAGTAAAACAAAAAATTGTCATGACTTTTTTAAATTGTTTATAATATTTCGATTGAATTTTAATCAAACTTAATACCTCATTACTCAAATCAATGTAACAAGTTTTATTTGAAAGAAATTTACATATCGAGAGCAAATCGATAAAAGCAAAAATAAAATCTAATCCCTATCAAGCACGTTTTCTTCTTTTTTTAAATTTACACTCGAAAAGTAAATTTCTTTAATTTTAAATTTGCTCTACAAATTCGTAGAAAAAATTGAAACAAGAAGTTAAATACTACTCAAAATTAATCACTGTTCGATTCAATTGTAGGACAGCTGCTTGAGGTGGCACAGCAGCTCTACAACACCGATCTCGGGGTGACCGTCCTGAAGGAGGAGATAACCACTCAGGAACAAGGAACCAAGAACGTTCTCGTTAAATTCAGACTAGACTTCGACAATCGCGAGTACGTCTCGAAGACGTCCGAGAGGAAGCTACACCTTGAGTACCTCATGCTGCCATCTATACCGTGCTCGTTCCTGTTGACCTTGTTTCCGTTCGGGGTCATCATCAGGGAAGACATGACCATCGCAGCTGCTGGTGAGAAGCTGGTACGCCACTGGGATTGTTCTGACTGTCTTGGACATCCTGTGACGCAACACTTCCGGCTGTTGAGGCCAAGAGGTATCTCCTTCACTTGGAACAACGTGAGTATCATTGGTTAGGTATACAAAATAAAAATACAAAATTTATTATTTCGAAAAAATGAAATTTAATTTTTATTGTATATTAAGAATTATTATTTTTAATGTTCAGTTAAGCGTAGTTGGACGTCATAAAATAATGTAAGAAAGTTGGTCATTTGATTTTTTTTTATAATTTAATTGCAACACTGCGTGATCCAAAATATGGTTAAGTACTCCACAATGAAGTTAATTTTAAAACTTATAGAGTTGTAGTTTTAAAACTAAAAAATCCTGATCACTGCTTACAAAAATCTGAGTTACGATTACAAAAATGTCCATTTTGAAATATTAGAGTTCTTTTATTATTACTACAAAATTTAATTACAGCACGTTATTAAATCATATAAATATTTTTAAAATCCCCGTAAAAATAATTAGAACAGTTATGAAATTAATTTTACGTAAGAATAAAACAAACATGTTCGCAGTTAATTCGGTTATTCAAATTATATTAAAATGTAACACTTAAACATCCAAACAAAATCTTTTTGTACTTTGCATTTCGCTAGAACATTCGGTTTGGAAATAGCCGAAAGAAAAACCGGGAAATCGGTTTATCTGATTTTACTAAAATTTCTGTCAAATATTCATATGATTTAAGTCAATGTACTCGTATAAATATTGAAATGAAATAAATTTAAAGAGAAAATAGAGATACACTAATCTTATCGTATTTTGCCTATTCTCGACCATATTTTTTTTATATTAAACTGAGCACACTAACGTAAATTATAAATCTTTACTTAAAACATTTTTTTTAGCAAAACATAATTAACCAGTTATGGAATTTTAACGGTGACTCCCGAAACAAATTGTTTTGGGTACACGTACGCTTAATTTAGTTTTTTATTATTTACATTTGAGAAAAATTGCATTAATCGTTGAAGCAGAATCTTGTGATAATTCAAATTTTAACCAAAAAGAGCTTGTGAAAGTTTAAAAAATTAAAAATAATTGCTACATGCAGCTGTTTTGCTAACGTATTGGAAGCGAATTTCAAAAATAAATATTAT
>CM040184.1:24287422-24467422 GCA_022606455.1 Callitettix versicolor | reverse complement strand
AGCATGGCGGCCAAGGGTCCAGAACTATCCTGCTTAAAGGACAGATGCGTTACATTGAGGCTATGAAAGCAGTCGTGTTCTTGTGTTCGCCCGTGTAAGTACCTCACTGTCTCACTAGAGGTCAGGCCAGTACTGACGCTCATTTTCATGGTACATTTTTTCCAATAAAAATTCGCTAATTATTTGCTTCCAGGAAACACGTTACTTCTACTGCTACCCAAAAATATGTTATAACTAATTAATATTTTTTTTTCATAAACTACTGTTAACATTAGTATAGCATTTAGAAATATTCCTACATTATGACTCAGTAAATTGTTTTTCCTGTAGCATTAACAACCTAGACGAACTGCAAAGCTCTGGTTTATTTCTGGATGATTTGAACATGCACGGCTTGAGCAGAGAATTAGTGTTGACAGGTTGGCAGCATTGTTCCAGGTAAAACTATTGTGTTAACTTAGTATTAATAATAAAATTTACCATTCCGAATAACCGGGAAACATTTTAAAGCGTAATATTTCAAACTTTATTGCTCTGAGAGACTTATCAATATTATTTGCAAACATTTTACAATTTATACAGCAATACAGCACGCTGAAGCAAAGTTAATATAATAAATTGAATGAACAATATAACAAATAGGTTTTTAAAAGCTTTTAATTTTTATTTCAGTCAGGACTGAAATATTCCTTTATCCATGAAAGAGATAAAATTTTTAATATTTTTTAATCATTGGTCTTATGTCTGTTTGCTGTTGGCCCGCTTGTCGTTTAAACGCTAAACTAAAACAATTAGAAGTTATTAAAAATAGTAAAAAAATATTATCCAAATTGATTAAACTGTAATTTTTCCCCTATATTTTTTATTGTTTAAAATTAGCTAAAAAATTTTTTTAAATAGCCCTTAATAGAACCCATTGGGTGGTTCTAATGTAAGATTTAGCTTACATTATATCTCCCAAAAAAATCCTTTTCAAAAACTATATCCCTTCTTAAATATTACAGTTTAGTCGAAATACAAACAAAATTGTTTATATGAATGTAATATTTAAGTTATCTAATAGTTTATTTTTTCGAGGTACGTAATTTGAAAGCATGTTTTTATTAATATATACGAACATTAAAAAAAACACGAAGTTTTTTATAAACACTTGTAGTAAAATTTTGATGTTAAATTGGGATTTATAATTTATTTTACTAATAACTTATCCAATAAAATAACCCATTTTTTCAGAATGGAGTTGATTTAAAATCTTTTTAAAAAATAATATTTTTACTTAAATCTTTTCTGAAATTCTTCTACCAACGTAATCGGCGTTGAATCATCTTGTATCGATTATTTATAATTAAAAATAACAATTATGCAGTTTCTAATGTTGATAAGGATGATAAAATTAGATCTTTAGAAAACTTTAGACACAGAAGTCATGGTTTTTTTCAAATATTCTGTTGTAAAACAGATATTTTTTTAGCAGAAAGCTTACCTGTTGTAAACATTACAGAAATCAATTCGCTTTTCGCTTAACAGATTGTTTACTTATTGTTGTTCATTGTTGTTTTGTTTTTTTTTTTGACCAGGTTTTTGTCAAGTCAGCGAGGTTAATGTGCCGTGGTTATTATTTTATATTCGTTTACCTCCTAAAGCATCTAACAGTGTGTCTTGTAGTTGAAGACTACACGTGTTTTGCCACCATCGAGGTCTTCATCAGGTCATTAATTAACAAACAATTCAATAATTATTTAACGCTTACATAACATTACACTTGTACTGTTGCTAATTTAGGTGTCCTCACTTGATTGTCATCCACGATGTTTAAAACTTCCTGTCTGAAACTAGAAAACAACTAAATTTATTAGGCTTTAAATAAGGCACTGTTATTTTATTTTTTATCTTTTATTATTGTTTTCTATTATTTTTTTCTGATGTAGACGTTTCATTGAAATTTTAACGTTTGACTCAGATTGGAGCTGAGATATGAACAGGCAGAACAGCGCTCTACCGAACTGGAAAGTAACTACGCCTTGCTGGACTGCTGGAAGCAACGAGGGGATGAACTGTTGTACACTATGATCCCCAAGTCCGTAGCGGACCGTTTGCGTGCAGGAGAAACTCCTCTAAGCACTTGTAAGGTAAAATAAAGAACTTCACCGCGTGCATGAATTATACATGTCTAGAAAAGAAGTTGACAAATCAATATTCGTCTACACGAGTGTATTCAGAAAGTAACAAGAATTTTTAAATTTCGCGGGCTTGGAGAGTCCGATTGTTAAACATTTTTTTTATTATCTTGGTATGCATGCCCTTGAAGTATGATAAAAATTTCAGCTGTTTTTATTGTTGACTTTGTCTGTGACAGCCACTAACGTTAGACGTGTTTTTATGAGCTCGGCGATTTTCGTTTGTTAAAAGAAATGGATCAAAGAATTTGTATCAAATTTTGCGTAAAAAATGGAATAAAGTGTAATAAAGTGTGTTAAATGTTAACAAAAGCCTATGGTGAGTCTGCTATGAGTAAAGCAAGAGTTTACGAGTGGTATAAGCGTTTCCAAGAAGGCCGTAAAAACGTTGAAGATGACGAACGCCCTGGACGCCCCAGCACATCAACAACCGATGAAAACGTGAGGAAAATGAAAGAAATGATTATGAACATTGCCAAATTACAATTAGAGAGGTCGCTGATGATGTTGGCATATCGATTAAACAATGTCATGACAATTTTTCCAATGTTTTGTGTATGAAACGTGTGGAAGGAAAATTCGTTCCAAAATTGTTGAATTTTGAACAAAAACAGCGGCGAATGGAAGTTGCTCAGGAGTTACTAAATGAAGTCAACGATGATGCAGAATTACTGAAACGTATTATATCAGGTGACGAAACATGGGTTTACGGATAGGACATCGAAATTAAGGCTCAATCATCCCAGTGGAGGCATTCCGGCTCGCCAAGACCGAAAAGGGCTCGACAAGTGCGGTCGAACGTGAAGGTTATGCTGACTGTGTTCTTCGATATTAATGGCATAGTGCATCATGAATTCCTGCCACCAGATGAATCGGTCAATAAGGAGTACTACCTACACGTTCAACGCCGTTTGCGTGAAGCAATCCGAAAAAAACCCGGAACTGTGGAAAAACAATTCATGGCTTTTGCACCACGATAATGCACCAGCATACACTCCATTGTTTGTTCGTGATTTTTTTGTCAAAAACAGTACTGTAACGATGTCCCAGCCTCCATATTCGCCAGACATGGATCCTTGTGATTTTTTCCTGTTTCCAAAAATAAAGAGAACCTTAAAGGGCCGTCGTTTTACAGCCGTAGATGACATTAAAAGCGCATCGCTAAAAGAACTAAAGGCTATCTCAAAGATCGAGTTTGAGAAGTGTTTCGAGGATTGGAATAAGCGCTGGCACAAGTGCATAATCTCCAGTGGGGATTATTGTGAAGGTGACAACATCAATGTAGGAGAATAAATAAATATTTTGTTCAAAAAATTAAAATTCTTTTTACTTTCTGAACACACCTCGTAAAACATTGGGGGATGTGATTCCAGTACGTAAAAAGGTGAAAATATTGTATCGATGGTGAAGGTTAGATCATTACGCACGGTTATGCCTTACCATAGCCTTCTAAATGCCCAAAGAAATTTTGAGTCATCTACTCGACATTCGGTAACTTATTCACTTAATAGTTTATCTTCTAAAATCAACTGAAAAACATCTACTTTTAACTTTATCTGTTGGTTCTTGGGAGGCGTTTGCCAGCGCTGTTGATCATTTAGCACTACCCAGGGGACACGTACAGCTTAACGTATGCTGCGGACGCGATCAACATTGTCCCCCGTGTATATACTGGATCCGTGTATATACTGATGGCTCTAGAATGGAAGGAGAAACAGGAGCTGGAATATATTGTGACCACTTCTCGCACTACATTGCTTTAAGCAGCAGTGTTTGAGGCAGAATTGATAGCTGTAAATGAGGCTCTTGAACAGCTGATTGTGAGACCATGGCTGAACACAAACATAGTGGTCTTAGTTGACTCCATATCATCTTTGCAGGCAATAGCCAATAATGATAATCCAAAAAGCAAAGTAATACAAAATATCAGACAGAGTTACAAGATTGTAAGAAATAATGTTGGCAATATCGCAATGCAGTGGGTCCCTGCACATGTGGGATTGATGGGAAATGAAGCTGCGGATAATTTGGCGAAGAGAGGAACAAAAATTATTCAAAAGCCAGCAGGCTCCCTGTCATTACAAGCAGTTATAAGAAAACTAAAAACAGACTCACAACAAAAATGTGTTAGTGAAATGAAGAAAAACCTACAAGACAAAGCTTATGATCCGTTTAATCTTTTTAAGGACAATAAGATGCTTCCACGCTAAATAGCTGTAGCAAATTTCCGCTTGGAAACTGGTCACGATTGTCTTGCCAATCATCTCCATAGGATGAGACTAATAACCTCTGACAAGTGCAAGATTTGTTCAAAAGATGTGTATGTTATGGACAAGGGTCACTTACTGATCTGCGAGGGCCTGGATAGAGGGAAGCAGGGACGAAGGGACTTTCCTGGATTGTATTGGGAGGCAAGATCCAAAATGGTGTGAACCAAAAGGAGCCATTGGAAGAAGAAGAAGACTTCATCTGTTGGTTTTTGAAGCAAAGCTTTTAATGTCATGTTAATGCGAGAGGAGTGAATAGAAATAAATTCTTCTGAACAGAAGAATATAACGGAAGTATGGAAGAACGAGAAAACCAATTTCGTCTTTCTATTTCTGCCTCTTTCTTTTTCTTCTTTCTTTTCGACAACAGTACACGCATATTGCATTGAAACGTTGTTGCTTTGCTTTGGTTTCGGTATTTTTCATTAAGTGTAAAATACGTGCACGTTGTAACCGTTTATAATACATTCTAAATTAATATAAACGTTTGTTAGAATTATTGTTAATATTGCTAGTCTTTAACAACATATCCTAGAACTTATTATAACCTATCAGCTGTTCAATAAAATCAGCTGATTGTTACGAATTAAAACAACTGATCTCTTACTATAACAACAGCAAATAATATCTGTTATGTTCACGTATTTATTTATTTAAACAAAACAAAATATTTGTAAACATATCTTCAAATTAATTATACATTCAGCAAAGATATAATTTAACAAAAGCTTCTGTCGGTAACTCCCCGAGTTCCACATGTGTATTTGTTTCTATTGAGAACATTCAGAAAATCTTTAGCTGATACTTGGCTTCTCTATTAGCTAATTTCAGTACTTTCGACCATTATACTCGACACAACTGTAGCATATCAAAGCTTACGAGTAATGTCTCATGTTTAAGAAGGTTCCCTAGGGTAAATCGACCGAGATTTGGGGACTCGCTGGTCGATGTGACCAAAGAACCGGTCAGTCTGCTGCGTCTCTGAACTGCGCATTTTAGTTGATCCCTCGTCCTTATTAATCTAACTAACATAAAATATAGACATTAAGCAACAAAAATCGACTGAGATTTGAAGTTAGTTTGTAATCAACCGAACTGAACTAACTTTAGCAACTGAGCGTTGTTCACTCTTCGTTGAAGCGACTTTTCAGAGTTTTATTCAACCGAACGGTGTTCACTCTTCGTCGAAGCGACTTTTCAGAGTTTTATTCAACCGAGCGTTGTTCACTCTTCGTCGAAGCGACTTTTCAGAGTTTTATTCAACCGAACGGTGTTCACTCTTCGTCGAAGCGACTTTTCAGAGTTTTATTCAACCGAGCGTTGTTCACTCTTCGTCGAAGCGACTTTTCAGAGTTTTATTCAACCGAGCGTTGTTCACTCTTCGTTGAAGCGACTTTTCAGAGTTTTATTCAACCGAACGGTGTTCACTCTTCGTCGAAGCGACTTTTCAGAGTTTTATTCAACCGAACGGTGTTCACTCTTCGTCGAAGCGACTTTTCAGAGTTTTATTCAACCGAACGGTGTTCACTCTTCGTTGAAGCGACTTTTCAGAGTTTTATTCAACCGAACGGTGTTCACTCTTCGTCGAAGCGACTTTTCAGAGTTTTATTCAACCGAGCGTTGTTCACTCTTCGTCGAAGCGACTTTTCAGAGTTTTATTCAACCGAACGGTGTTCACTCTTCGTCGAAGCGACTTTTCAGAGTTTTATTCAACCGAACGGTGTTCACTCTTCGTCGAAGCGACTTTTCAGAGTTTTATTCAACCGAACGGTGTTCACTTCTCGTTGAAGCGACTTTTCAGAGTTTTATTCAACCGAACGGTGTTCACTCTACGTTGAAGCGACTTTTCAGAGTTTTATTCAACCGAGCGTTGTTCACTCTTCGTTGAAGCGACTTTTCAGAGTTTTATTCAACCGAACGGTGTTCACTCTTCGTCGAAGCGACTTTTCAGAGTTTTATTCAACCGAACGGTGTTCACTTCTCGTTGAAGCGACTTTTCAGAGTTTTATTCAAACGAACGGTGTTCACTCTTCGTCGAAGCGACTTTTCAGAGTTACACTCAACTGAACGGTAAGAAGAAAAGTTTATTCAATGTCTCTCTCACTTTTATTCAACTGCCACAATGTAGAGCTGTGAAGAACTCCCTGTTCTGATCTACTTTTCGGAGAACTAAATTAATGTCGAGAAATGGTTGAACATCGGAACTAGAACCCATGGTCATCTGTGGGAAAAAGGTGAACACAGCAAGGTGCATACTGTCCTATTATCATTAAAATGTAGAGGTGGGCCATTTTTGTATGATTGTTTTGCAGCTACACTAGTACTATTAAGTTTTATAGTCAAGAAAGTATCACTAATCCTTATAATACGTCATAGTTATTACTTCTTTACTATAGAAAGTAATATATATATATATATATATATATATATATATATATATATATATATAACTGAAATCGTGAAAAATTAGTCTGAGAATTTAAATGGCGTTCAAAAAACTAGTTTTTAAATGAATTTCTCTCTTTAAATTGCCTAAAATTAAATTATTTATCGGAATTGGCAATTTCGCTCGTCTTTATTTCAAAAACAAAACATATGTAGTTTGCTAGCATCAAAAATATTGGTTCGGGAATTTATCAACAAAATAATAATAAATCTCCATTTTAACACTAAAATCTGATGAACCAGTTTTGCGAAATTTTTCGAACCAAAGTTCGAACGAATCAAAGTTCTTTTTTTGGGATTTTATATATTTCGAACAGGACAAAAATATCATGGAACATGCGAACTTTTTCTTTTTTTTACTGTTTTGTTTCAAAATTTTCTAATCTGTGTCCAATTGCACGGTTTGTATCCAGATTGGTTAAGCCTTTCTAATCTAGACAACAACGTTGTTCGGGTCAATTTCCACAGAATTTTGATTTTTTTCATGTTAAGAGTTTCCGTCTTTACTGGAACCAGATATATTGAATTTTATGTTTTTAATAATCCTATTTTGATAAAATTATAATATGAAACCAAATTCTTCAGTATTCTATCTAAAATATAATCGTGGCGTGATGGAAGCAAATTTCGAAAGATTAAAAACTTTATTTCTTCGCTAATTTAATTTTATCACCACAATCAGCGTTAAAACATAAATAAATTTTAAGATTAAAACTGTTAAGAACTTGCCGCAATCAGCGCTGTTTTCGTAGTTTTTCTGTACAGTATAGAAAAGTGTTCTTTCATCTAATTTCATCCAATGTTTTTTATTGTGATTTCGCTTCTATCAGCTGTTAAATTTGTTTACCGTCGCTCTAATGCTCCCTTTATCTTAGTGCTGCTTCACGCCTTTGTTCACAATCGATATGCAATGTCGGTCAGCTGTTTATTAATAACAAATAGAAGAAGCAAGGCGGACAGGTAAGGAGGATAACTTAATTGTACAACAAGACGTCAGTGCTGAAGGTAATGCAATAACAGCAGCTTCAGTGCAGTGATGGCTGCTGAGGAAATACTTCAAAACGTGGTGCATGTGTTGCTTGTGTGTTTCCTCCACGAGAATATGGAGCAATTAGTTTCATTTTATACTGTTATTGAAATCTAAACACCAAGGGAACATACATTTTGAAATAAAGATTTGGATTATAAGCCATTTAAAGCAGGGGTTCTTAACTTTTTTTTCTGCTTCGACCTTCTAAATAGTTTTTTTTTGTTCCGTAGGCCCCCATTTGTTTTCAATGTTTTGCACAAATATCACCGCAAATGAAGCTGTTATGAGGAGCAATGACGTAATACTTTTTTAAATAATTTGTTTTTGTATTATTAGATATACGTTAAAGATATAATTATGCTTATAGAAGCAGACATTTAAATAAAATATAAATCACATAAACCATATAAACACTTAAAATTTTAATGAGATGGTTGCGGTTGATGTCCTTCTATTATCTCACTTATATCCGGGAAAATATTTATTAATATTAATCATAAATCACTACTTTCTGATATCTTGAATCGATTCTCCTCTTTCGCAATAAATTATTTACATAACTAAATCCTGCCTCAACCAAGTAAGAACTAGGAAATGCTGACAATAGTGGTTCCCTGATACTTGTTAATCTGACGTATTTTGTGCGGATGTTTTTACAACTCCAAAATTCGGCATGTCCACTTGTTTAATCCCCCTGCAAAACTTGTAGGCTACACGTAGGCAAAGAAATTATTAAACTTTCTTTTTGGAATAATTCTAAAATTTTTCTTTAAAATTTTTTACATAGTCCAAATTATTGTTTTGCTTAATAGGATGCATTCTTATAATATGATCTCTCATCTTCGATGGTTTCATATAATATTTAGAGAATGTTTTCTCGCAGACTAAACATACTGGGAGGGAATCGTTCCCTGGAGACGCAATAAAACCAAATTCTATATATCCTTGTCAATACTGACGACGAACTGCAATTTTTAAGTTATTCTCATTAAAGCACGTCGTGAACAAAAATAGAATTTATTTCATCGACACCCTCCTCAATAGATTCCCCGAATTCAATCGACCCACCTTCAAAGTTTAATAAACCCCCACCTAGACCCCATCGAGAACCCCTAATTTAAAGATAATCACTCAGTATCCTCGCAGGACTGACGGAATTGAAATTTCAAGTTTTAAAATGAAAATATGCTTATATTTTTATGTATTTCAATAAAATTACAAAAGTTGGACCTTGACCACAGTAAAGTGCATAACTTTTAAGCCAGTCTATTGAAAAATGAACTATTAAATTTACCATAATATACACCGGTTATTGAAATGTTCATCGATCCTTACTTCTAGAACATTTCTTGAGAGTTATCGCTAAAAATACATTTTATTTTAAAAACACGCTTACATTGAAAAATAATCGCGGCACACAGCTGTCTCGCTGAATTGATAGAAGCGAATTTTCAAAATTACTTTTCGTTATCTTACTCTTTTTGAAATTCTGACTACACCATCATAATCTGCATATATTAGCATTTTAAACTTTCAAAAATTATGTTAATGATATAAAAATTAATTTCGGCAGCCGCCAAAAATTTTCTCAATTTCAACGGATTTTCAAAATTAAAAATGCTAATTTATGCAGTTTTCATAGCTGATAAAGATTGCGAATTCCTATTTTAAAAAAAAAAATGTAATACAAGAAGTTACGAATTTTAAAAATTTTGAAATAGCCGCTGTTTTGAAACTTGTTCAAGTCATTAGCCTAATTGATTTTAGTTTCAATTTTTAAAATCAGAGAGAGAGAGAGAGAGAGAGAGGCAGTTATATCGCCTTAGAACTCTCGACCGTTTTACAAACCTGAAATCTTTAACAAGTCTCATAAACTGTGTTCAATATAATGATCTGCCTTCCCTAGCTTCATCAATTCTACTTTCGTTAACGCGTTTCGGAGAACCTCCATCTTCAAAAACTATATCTATACTCTTTTGTTCTATATCTATACGGAGTATAGATGTAGTTTTTGAAGATGGAGGTTCTCCGAAACGCGTCAACGAAAGTAGAATTGACGAAGCTAGGTAAGGCAGATCATTATACTGAACACAGTGATAACAATCCTGGCAGAAAAGAAGAAGAATATAAAAAGAGTCTCATCAACGGTTGCCTGTTGTATTATTAATGTTTAGTTAGATTTATTTATTGTATATTTTTTCATATTTGTTTACATTTAATTTTTAAAAAATAGAGCTAAGAATATTGTGCTTATACAGACGTCCGACTAATCGAAGGTTATAATTAAAAAGGTAAAAAAAATTAATTGAAATCTAATATGGCGGAGCGAATAAAGTTAAATATCATAAAAAAACTACATTATTTGCTTTTATAAATATATATGGAACAAAATTTTTATGTTTATAGTTTCTGGAAGAAAGTGAAATCTGGAACCATAATTTATTGTACTAAAATAATAATAATAATAGTCTATATCACTTTAAGGGTTTCTTTAGTAGAAATAAAAATAGGTTTTTAGCTTTCTCCTCGTTTATTTTTAATAATTTATTGAACAAAAAGTAATTATAAATTTCTTATTTCTTATGTTTAAGAAAATCGAAAAATAGAAGAAAACCACACAAACTATTCAGGTTATTATTGGTCACAAATTTAAAATGAGATGTGAATAAAATAAAGTATAGAGAAGGAAAATTATTCTGCAAGGAACAGCAATTTTATGGTCATCTTATAGGGCCGATACATCAAAATGAAAATGTATTGCTGTTTACTACTGTTACTGCTATTTTCTACTGTTACTGCTATTTACTACTTTTACTGCTATTTACTACTTTTACTGCTATTTACTGCCTTTAGAAATTCGTAATATCTCCTTACAAATCAACATCAGTGGTTCAAAAACGTCTTTTAATACATATAACCATATTACGATTGTTAAGAAGAACGTAAGAAGATTTTCTTACGTTGTTTTGACTACAACAGTCCAAGAATGAACATTGTTTTATTACCCGTTTAAAATTATTGCCCAAAAACTCAAAAACTGTCTCGTGTAGACAGATCCGTTGCTTCCCAGGACCTTCTGGCTGGAACGTCTTCTTGGAGCACCTGTCACTTCTCGGCATACAATTAGCTTCAAACAGTCCTCCGGTCCCTCCAGAGTCGACTCATAACTTTTCTGCAACTTTTTCAATAGTATTTCCTCTTTTTCTGTATCCTCTTTACAATGTTTATAACTAATAATTAAAACTAATTTTAATTCCTAACACTATAACATTTAGCTTTAAGTTGCTAACGGTCGCATTATGTCTCTAGGCCTTCGACCAAGTGTCCATCCTGTTCTGCGAGCTGGTGGACCTGAATGCCACGGACACCGTCCCTGGAGCCATGGACGTCGTCAAGATCATGAACACGGTGTTTTCATCTTTCGATACCATCATGGACCGTCACGATGTGTTTAAGGTATTTTTTTAGCGAATTAAACTGAGACTTAGAATATTAGAGCTGCCGTCCAATGTTTACACCCAGGCCACTCCGGTGTAAAAGTGATCCTCACGTCTAAATTGGTTAAGAGAGGTGGTTAGAAGTTTTATACATAATTTATTCCTCCAAACTTGTTCTAGATATCAGGCTCAACCGTTGGGCATTTGCTTTGTGTGTTTGTATGTTTGTTTGTTACGCAGTTTTGGCTAAACGCATTAACCAATTGTTTTGAAATTTGGTACGACGGTACCTTGTGTAAAGCTCAAACGATGTATGTGTAAGATTTTTTGCTACTCATTTCCGTTTCTAAATGGCTGCCTTTATTTTACAATTACGAGTATACACAGTTTTAGCCAAACACATTGACCGATTGTTTGCAATTTGGTAAAAAGATATTTTGTAAAGCCCGAAAGATGTATAAGACTTTTTTCATTCACTTTCGATTCAAGATGGCAGCCTCTGATTTACAATAACGAGTGTACGCAGTTTCAGCCAACTGTATTAACTACTGTTTTGAAATTTGGTACGAAGAGATCTTGTACAAGGCGCATATAACGTATGTGTAACATTTTTCTTAATTCACTTCCGTTTCAAGATGACCCGCTTTGATTCAACGTTAATAGTTTAGGTGTTGGTTACTTCCTGTAACACCGGCTGAACGGTAAAATCTTTCATAATTTTGAACGCTTCATGAATGACGAGCACAAATTTCCAGTAAAGTTGGTCCATTAACGTTTTTCGTAAGTATTAACGGTTACCGATTAAATTAGCAGAAGTTACAAGCGCTGTCGTAGAGCGCGCTGTATACAAATATACTGCGAGGTCTTCTGTTCTTTGAACTACATATAAGACACAGTTTGTACAATGTTCTCAGGTGGAGACAGTAGGGCAAGTCTACATGGCGGTGAGCGGTGCACCTGAACAAACTCAGGCGCATGCTCAGAACGTAGCCGACGTAGCATTGGCGATGGTAAAGATTGTGGAAGCCGAAACGTACTCTTCTATTCAGATTAAAATTGGTAAGTATCATAAGAAATTGGTACAAAAAAAGCAAAAGCAGATGCGGGTTTCGGATACTATACCGGCCAAGTAAAGCTTCTTAGATCGCTCGGTCGTTTGTCCAACCAGATATCTTGACACTAACAAGTCTCATAAACTGTTCGATATTGTATTGTTGTTGTTTGGGTATGCTAAACAACTTATTAATTAACTCAAGACGTCAGTGAAACGAATAAAGATTGAAATAAACCCTGACCAAAGTCGATTTTTTTCCAATTTACTCACAAACTGTAAATTTCTTTTATTGAAAATTTGGTTTGTCGACTTGAATTATATTTCTTTGTATATGATTAAAATTTGAGAAAAAACTAATGAACCGAATTTGAGTAATTAGACCTCTTTTCGGGTTTTTTACTGGATAGTTCTGAAATAATGTCAGAAAGATGGTGTTAAATTTTTTTAATCACATTTTAACAATTTTACGGTCAAAAATGACTCTACAAACCTATAATTATTCTATTACAGTTTTTAATTATTGAACAATATTCTAAATATCTTACCCAAACATCACTTAATGAGGTTAGGTGGAAAGGAAGACCTAGCGGTTCTAACTTCGCTTTAAATAAAGGCTTCCAATCAGTCGACATTTGTAATTTTTTTACTATTATTCTCAAAATTATTTGATTAATAATAGAGATGTATATAGGCCTAAGAAACCTACATGTTCCTCAAAATTTTTAGATTCTGTAACAAATAAATTGATTCATTAGTATTAAATGCTGGCGCAAACAACGTTGTATTCATCAACAAATATCAGCGACGATTAGAGAGATATCAGTGACGATTAGAGAGATATCAGCGACGATTAGAGAGATATCAGCGACGATTAGAGAGATATCAGCGACGATTAGAGAGATATAAAAGATCTCTAATAATCACAGCTCACAGCTGTAACGCTTACGTGACGGAAGCGAATTACAAAAATTTCACAAACTATTTTTAACCTATTTCAAAATCTAATTTAATCATCGTAATTAGCGTTGAAATGTGAATAAATTAGCATTTCGAAGTTTTAAATTAAATAAAAAACACTAAAATAAAGTCTGGCCACCGTCAATCTTTACTTATTTTCAATGGAATTTTAAAGTTTTTAAATAATACGCGATTCTAACGCTGATTGCGATGGTGGAGTGAAATTTTCAAGGACGTGTAAGATAAAAAGCAATGTTTTCTTTTTGGAATGGCTGTCATTTTAAAACTATTGATCGTATTTTGTTGGGGACTTTCCTTTAAACTCTTTTTAAGTTTCTTATACATAATGGCCTCTCTAATAGCTTTTATTATATATAATAAGCTAATAATAGATTATCCTATATCCAACCGCCGAAACGTTTCCGAGATCCGGTGTTACTTGTGAAAACACCGCATGTTCTTGTTTCAGGGTTGCACTCAGGACCCGTGGTGGCCGGAGTAGTTGGCCTCAAAGTGCCACGGTACTGTTTGTTCGGCGACAGTGTGAACACAGCAGCACGTATGCAGACTACGGGGCAAGTAAGTAAGGGTAGGAAAATCAATCACAGATGAACATTTTATGTAACCTAGGTAACGAGCCTGGTTCCTAAGCAACAATACACAATGATACCGTACTTTGTATTTATCTTGCTTTACAATCACAGCAAAGCGTAGGTATAATTGGGAAATTTTTAATGAGGTCCAAATAACTTGTAAGTATTATTATTATGGAACAGACTAGACTAAAAAACTTGTAATAAATTTACATTTTTACGTATTTTATGACTATACGAATTATATAAAGTGTAGTGATCGTAAACAAAATCCATTTTAAATTCTCCTACTTTAAAGTATTTTTTTAAATTTAAATACCCGTATTAAATTATTTGTGTGTGTGTGTGTGTGTGTGTGTGTGTGTGTTGCAACGGAAACAAGTACTCACCTGGTTGATAGTTTTACACAGTGCACAGTGCGTCGGCTTCAGTTTCAATACACCTTCAAGTTGTAACAATTGACCCCCCCCTGGTTCTGTCTTACTTTTGAAACGAAGCTTTTAATGTTAGCTTAGGCGAGAGGAATGAATAGAAAAAGTGTTCCGAACCTTTTTAATGTAACGGAAATATGAAACGGAAACGAGCAAACGAATTTCATCTCTCTATTCTGTCTCTTTCTTTTTCTTCTTCCTTTTCGATTACGCACTTATAACATGAAAACTGCGTGTTGTTTTGATTTCGGTATTTCTCCTTATTTGAGGAACACGTACATGTTGTAACCGTTTATAATACATTCGAAATTAATAAACGAAATATATAAACACGTAAATGTTTATAATATTAACTGAAAAATTAATTGTTAATATTGCTAGTTTTTAACAACATAACGTAAAAATTATTACAGCCTATCAGCTGATCATTGAAATCAGCTGATCGTTACTAATTAATATTTTATTAATATTTGAAATTAATATACGAATTATTTGTACTTTAGCCGCTAATATTCAGCACGCCTTTTTATAATTGTGAGTGTACTTCTATTTCCTTTATATTCAATAGTGTCTCGAAACATAGAGAATACAGAATATGCTAACTGTAATATTATATTGAGGTTAATCGGCAAAAACGACGTTAATGATCAAAGCAAATTCATTGGATGAATCCAGCAAAAGCATTATGGTTTGGTTTGCCAGGGCCATTAGAAGTCAATGGTAAGGAGAAGATTGGCTCTCAGAATGCGTCAGGACGTAAGACGTGTTCTCCAGGATTGGGTGGCCAGACGGCGACAGTCAGACAAGTATAGTATGTACAGTAAATCAAATGTTTTCAGTTATGAGATACTCTCTATATAAATATTAAAATGAAGTTCTGTTGACAGGCGGGGAAGATCCACATGTCAGAAGTAACCGCGTCCCTCTTGCCACAGAGCTCCTATAGGGTCCAGTCCAGAGGATCCGTCAACGTCAAGGTACACCAATCATGTAAACTAAACCTTGAAATTTTGTTGCATTAGTTTTCAGGATCTTTAAGTCCAAATAATATTGTTTACTTGGATGCCTGTCTGGTACATGCACGTGTCTATGTACGCTGAACTAATGACCGATTTGAGATCAAATCAAGAATTTTAGTCAATATCTCGGAAGCAGCAAATAAATTACTATTAAGTCATGTTTGATAAAAAAAAATCCAAAAATAAACTTCAATGATATACCCAAGAAAAGGTATGGTTTGTTTTACACATCAGTAGAGAGTACGCTGTAATGTGACCAATTTTGATTATATTCGGAGGAAGGTTTTTTAGTTTTTCCTAAAACAAGTTTTAACTCATTTCTTATTTAAAACGGTACTGAAAATCAATCAAGTTTTTCAAAAATCAATTATTTCGGTCACATTTGACCCGATTGTAACTACAATATACTTGTAAATACGTAACGCAAAGATAACTATATTCCTTATAATTCAGTTCTTAAGTAATTGAAAAATAGCTGAACATATTTTAATTAATCAAAATTGGTTCATCGGATTTTCACTGCATATTGATCGTGTATGAAGATAAGTAATACAAGACGTTATTGCAATTTTGAATAAATGAATTTACGTTATGGGAAAATTGAGGGGGGAAATATTTGTGAACTCTGTTGTTTTGTTCTTTTTTCAGCAGTGATTGTAACAGTTCTTGAAAATTAACTGAAAATAAATTCAACTAAATGTCGGTGTTTTAAATCAAAATTAAGAGGCATGTAAAAAATCAAATTTTAATAATAATTGAAAATAGTTGTATTAGCAAATTATATTTATTATTGTTTCAGGGAAAGGGGATAATGAAGACATTTTGGCTGATTGAGAAAGACACATTGCCAGAAGAAACATCTGCCCATGACTTGCCAGTAGAAGGACTGCAAATATAAAACTACAAATTTGTGTAATGATCTGTTGACTGCTGAGCATCATTAATCATAAACTGATGAATTAATTTTCAAAATATATTAGACACAATCAGTACTGTTGTTACTACTACCCAGTCAAACCTCCTGCCCTATGCATTAATGCTTTGTTCGCCAAGTTCCTTAGGAAATTAAGTTATTAGAGCTGCCATCTTTGTAAAACCCAGACCCGGTACAGTGAAATTTAGACCGATGTAAGCAACTATAGAACACCGGGGTACAACCGTTCGACACAATTGTTTCTGGAAGAAACATTGTTCCTACTTTTCGTCAAAATCGTATTTGACATTTTCAAGGTTCTTCTCGCTCCAAGTCTGTAGTCTACGTCTGTGTTCGAATTAGTCACTATTTTTCAATAACATAATTCAAACAAGACCAAAAATGTTTAAATCTTGCATGGTGTAGATACGCAAAAAGGCTGGGTTTTTAAAAGTACATCTTTTAAATCGTTTAAAATGAACATGAAAATCTCAGTTATTCTTACTATTTTTTTCAAATTTTCACGGGGCTTACAGTACAAGATAAAACTTCCATACTCATATTCAAAACAAAATTGTGGCCACTCAAAATGCTCAATTTTTATTAAAACAGCGTATTTTTTAAACTGTAGAAACCAAAGAAGATGTCTGTAAGTTTTACAATTTAGTTTTTTCCATTGCATGCACTGTAACAGCCAATGTGGCAAAGAAATTCCAATTTACTCGCAACGTGCTTATTAGGCTGTTGTAAAACTTTCCGCAATCCACGACAAAACGACTCGACAGATTCCAGAGAGAAAACGTAAATATGTGTTAAATACGTTTTAGGCTGCCTCAAAAATGCTTTCGCTTGTCTGAAACAATATGTTGGGCACTGAAAGTGTGTGATTTAAAAAAAAGATATTTCCTAGAGTTCCAGCAGCCGAATAGGTCGGCCTGACAAAGATGCTATAAGATTTCTAAAATTTTAGTTGCATGTTTACATCATCTTATTGCCAGAAATCGTTGCAGGTATTAAATATTTTGGCCAAACAATATTCTGTAGAATACATTTCTACATTCTACCAATGGCAATAACATGTTTATTAATAACAAAAGCACAAAATCTTCCTTCCCAAACATATTAATTTACAAATTTACAATAGTTTTTAATGACACAAAATTGTTCAAATTACTTCAATATTTGCTAAATGCAGTCATCGAAATTTACTAGTTGTAGTAGTTTAGGCTGAAGCGAGTAAATGTTTAAAATTTCCAATTTGTTGCTGTTTTTTGCAATTTTACAAACGTAAACTTTCTTATTTTTATAGATTTTTTTAACAAAAAGCACATTATGTAAAAGGAAGAAATAAAAGAGTCATTGTTGATCTAAATCTGTTTAGTATTTTAGGCTGCAGACGTATAATTGTTAAAGATAAAGAAAATAATTAAAATTGCCATTTTTCAAATCGTTTTTTCTACACTTTGCTAAATTTTATATTTGATTGTTGCCATTTCGTCATGTCTCACCCACCGTGTGTGTGTGTGTGTGTGTGTGTGTGTGTGTGTGTGTGTGTGTGTGTGTGTGTGTGTGTGTGTGCGCGCGCGTGCGCGAGACGTATGAATATTCGTTACCCGGCTGGAAACAGAACTACTCTGAGTACAAATTATATGTACAGGATGGGACCATATATATATATATATATATATATATATATATATAACCTAGTTGGAAGATATCGCAAAACTGCACAATTAAGATCATTTTTTTAATAGTCTCTTAACCAATCTTTTTTTTTGAAAAATAATAGAATTTAAGAAAATTTTTGTAACGTTTCGTATCATTTATTTCCAAAGATAGAGTTCGAGCAGTAAATAAAACTGTCTTACAGTTTAAACGCTAGATATACGTTATTACTTTACAAAACGATACGAAACGTTTGTTAAAAAGTAAACAAAACCTGCAGAATCGCGTTACGAAACATTGTTGAAATATTTTCTTGCATCTTTGCATCTTGCATCTCACATACTCTTATAAATCGAAATTGTTCTACCCGGAAGTACTTAATATGTAAAATATATACGACCTTGAACTGATAAATATATTTTCAACTGACAGTCAAGTACTTAAACGATAAAATGTTACAACTGATGCCAAACAAACTGCATTTTATTTCTGTTTTACTCTGGCCGGTGACTGTATAGATCGATGCGGCAGAGTTAGGTTCGAATACTGCGATATTTTCTCTTGCACTTCGACCAATCGAAGAAGAAAATCCCTTCCCACAGATTGCACAAGGAAAGTACCGAGCTCGTTTTAAAGATTTCATTTGTTAAGGCTTTGACCGTTGAAGAAATTCGATAGTTGAACCGCAATCGTAATACTGTTCGATAGTTGAAACTTACGTTTGTACTGAACTCAGCTCTCGGCTTCGTTCGCAATACTTTTAAGTTTTCAAAACGAGGCGCTTGTTCGACCTGTACTCGCCATGAGACTGCAAAGGGTTTTTTAATTAATACTTAAATTCTACTAATTAATTATATTCGCCTGTTTATCTATTTAAAAGTTAAAATTAAATTGAAAAACTAAAACGAAATTTCAGTATAATTTGTTAGTTTTTGTATTTTGAAAGTCTAAAAAATGTCAATTTATGCTCATTTTAACGCTGCAATAGTGAGTTCACGTTTCCACAACTTTTAAAGTATAAATACTCGCGGTAATTAACGAAAAGAACGGATTTTTGAAAAGGACGAAAAATGATAGTAAAATAGTATGTAAACTGAGAAAACGTAATTACAAACATGTTTATTATAACAAATAATTTTAAATTGGAATTATTATTGAAAAAAACATCAAAAGAAACTAAAAAACATTTATAAATTTACCTTAAAAACATTTAAAAATCTATGTAAATTACAGTACACACGAAAGTTTTTTTGTGAAAGCATCCGCCCTAAATAAACCGTTTTCATCCGCATTGTAAACAAGATTCGAACGTAAACTTAAATTATTTACTGTTTAAACTTCTCCTTGTATGGTTCAACAACATTGATATCGCACGATAGTTTTTCAGCAGAAATAGAACAAAAAAACGGATTTCATACTTTTATTAAACTTATCGAGCCTCACGTCACTGTTTTATAAATCTCTTTGTACGTCATTTTTTACAAAAAAAACCTTTGCGCATTATCTCCACAGAAATTTGTGTATGCCTGTGTCTTTCTTGTAAAAAATAAAACAGAAAAAAGCGCTTTTCAATCTCCGAGAATTCGCCGAATTTTATTGTTTTCTTTTTTACCTGACACATCCACTCGGAATTGTTGATGTACTATTCCATTTTTTTATTTATTTTTTAATAAACAACAATAAATAACACTGGCGGATTACTGGCCGTGCAGGATTATCAGGAGAATACTGTAGTCATGTTTTTTAAATATTTAAAAAAGCTTCCTTTTTGAAATGGTTGGACAGATTTAGCTAGATGAAATATTTGTCAAAACTGCTATGGTTAATTCTTGTGCCAATCAATTTATAAAAAAAAACATGAAACTCACTAAATAAGGCATAAAAAATGTCCTGCAACCATAAACCAACGAGCGTTTTTAGCTTCTGAATATCACTCTTATTCACAATTATGTTGATCCCTAATTTGAATAAATGACCTGAAAACTGCTACAACAAAACAAATAAGGGAACCGGATGTAACCTTCACACGACCTTGACCTATACAACCCAGCTCCACGTGGCATTCAATACATTGAGAAATGCAACATTTCATAGCTTGTCGTAAGCCATACCATGACGTCACCAATAACAATTTATGGCGTCATCAAATTGTAGACCTACTGTACAGTGATGTGTACAATACTGGTTATTGATTCGGTACAGGATGGTTCAAAGCAACTGTAAGTACTGTGAGGGTCTCTGTGGATATCGCGACCTCGGTAGCAATTGTTTCATCTTCATTTTTAGCATTTAACCAAATAGTAATTAAGATTAAAATAGTTTCGTTAATAGTAGAACAATGTTTTGTAAATTTGGTTGTTATGTCGTTTGCTTCAGTTCGAAAATTTATGACAGATTCTTCTTCAAAAGAAATTTATGAGACGTAAAAAAAAATTAGATTTTGGTTAACCGCTTTCGTAAGGGGGAAATAAAATCGGCACACAGATGGAGCGAATTTCCAGGAATAAGTAACAAAATTTTATCACAATATAAACTAATATTTTGATAAAAATATTTTTAAATTTCAAAATGATAATATGAAAATAAATCCTAGATTAAAAAATGTAATGCTATTTTATCTCATGTTTTTAAGCTCATTACCCCGCAGGGGGTGCAGACTAGCTGCACCTATTGAAAAGATTTAGACGTACCCGAGTCACACACACACTTACACTTACAACACTACACTTATTTAACACTTTACACTGACACTTACATTTAGGAAGGTAATAATAGCCACAATTGGCTTTTCGCCTTAAAAAAAATTAAGCTCATTATCAGCATTCTGAATAAAACGTAAGATACAAAAGTTATAATTTGTTTAAGATTTTGAATGAAGTACAAGTTCAATACAAGTTTTAAACGATGTATTGGATTTTGGTAGTTAACTAGTCCAAGCTATTAGGAAATCATTTATTAGTCGTGACACTTTTAAACCTGATCGGGCCAAAATTACAAACGCAAGACTGTGTGTGTGTGTGTGTGTGTGTGTGTGTGTGTGTGTGTGTGTGTGTGTGTGTGTTATGCTATTTCTGTCATGGGTGGAAGAACGTAAATCACATTGAAAACCGTTGAACGTCAGTTCAACATAATTGTTTCTAGAAGGTTCCAACGTTTTGCCAAAAATCATATCTGGCATCTTCGAGGTTAATCTCACTGCAAGTCTCAAGTCTAACTATCAGACTTGATTTCAATTTCAGAATTGGAGCGAGAATAAGATGAGATATATGATTTTTGCGAAACGTCGGAACAATATTTCCTCTAGATACAATTGTATCGAATATCTGCACGCCGTTTTCTAATGATCAGGATCGTATTGGCCGTCTGTGGTACCGGAGTCACCGGTGCACCCTCTGCTCAAAGGTTCCAGCGGTTTATGAAATTATTCCGTCCGAAAATTTAATCGTTTTTTGTTAACTGGACGCTAAACTAGTTTATAATTAATTCTTATAAGTTTCGTAACTATCAATAGAGTTGTTAATTCTATAACTACAAACTGATGTATGCATTTTTTTTAACTAGTTATATAACCTTTCCGATGAAATTCATAGTTTTAACGGTGCTTTGTCAAAACAATTATAACAAATACATTATGAAGTTGTGAAAATAGCTGAAAAATCTATACTTTTGCCTAAACTCTTCCACAAATTTAAGGTTTTCCCAACTAAATTATTTTAATTATCAAATAAGCTTACAACGTGTTTTTGAGGTTAGAATTTTTAAACATTTTCGTGGCATAACGCCGTACTAGTTTTGCTCTTGGGTACTTCGATACTAACATAGTATCGGCTGATATACGACATATCTATTTTGGTGGAATTCGTCCCAATTATTTTCAGTACTGGTATTATAATACCATATATAATGTCCATATATAGCAAATTATTTTTATTCTACAGTAGATATCAGCTGGTTAAAAAAATTCTAATTTTTTTCACAAATATTTGCGAATTTGTTTCCGGTTTTTGAGTGCGATATATTAGATCTTTAAAAAATAAATTACAGTTTAAAATCATTGTGTGGAGAATATTTTTGATCTAAACGGCATTTATGTAAAGATTTGCTACCCTGTTCATTTCAATTAGGTTTTATAAAAAATCTGTTGCTTTTCCAATTATACGCGCGTTACCATAGTAACGAGTCCGTTACATCAACAACGCCGTATCATATTGAAAAATCACAGGACATCGTTATATGAATATGCAACGGGATAATGAACTGTGAGAACATTAAATGCATGCATTATAAAACTAGCGATGGAAACAAGGGGGTTAGCGAATGTCCATTTAAAAATAAGCTATTGAAAACTGTCATAATGACAATAACCACTTCCGGTACCGTGAATAAGTACCGATTTTGATTTCTAGATCACTTTTTGAAGGGTCGTTAAAAATTACGTGTATATATATTCAATCGTGGCACAAATCGACTTTGGTAATAGCTTAAACACGTTTAACCATCAAAATTTTTTCAAGAATGTTATGAATTCGCTTCCAGCGCGTCAGGAAGACAGTAAAGTTTGGATCAACGATTGTTCATCTTTGAACAACCGTAGTATTTTGCGTAAACTGGTTACTATTGTTTAACGCGTACCCAAAACTGCATTATATATTGTTTCAGAACACCATCTTTTTATAACTAATAAATTGTAGGAAATGTGGAAAACTCTAGGTTTTGTTTGATTTTACAAATGACGGAAGCATCAAATAATTTACAAAAAACTGTTGTGTATCTCATTTATCTGTCAGTGAAGGTCGCTATTTTACTATTACTTTTATAAGAACAAGGATGTTACACCAAACGTTTAGAAATCCAGTTTTTGAAAAAATCATTACGTTTCCATTTTCTCAAAAATGCCCAAATTTGAAACAAACTTACTTCTATATTTGAGTTCAATTAAAAGATAGTTTGAAACCCTGCAAATGCTTGTAGAACTTGGGTACCTCATTATCACAAATTCATCTCTTACTGGAAGAAAAGTTGGGTTAGTTTTAGTACAAGAACTTACTTGAACGCTAGTACCTTAACTTTTCGCTGTAGAAATATTTAAATTTCTTTAATAGAATTTCTTTAGAATAGAAGTAGTAAACCGACTGCAGAAAAGAATAATTACCGAATATTGTAGAATATTTTCGTTTGATATTGAGAATATATACACATCTATACCGATTGAAGAAACCATCAAAATTATAAAAGAAAAATTAGATGAGAATTGTCAAAATAAAGGGTTAAACAACGAAATTATTAATGCATTAAAAGTCATTTTAAATCAAAACCAGTTTAAATTCAATAATAAAATATATAAGCCAAAAGATGGGTTAGGTATGGGGGAATCCACTGTCAGGGATCTTAAGAAATTTTTTATCCAAGATTTAGAGGAAAAACGAATAGCAAAAATATCAAAGAAGTTTGAATGTGTAGAACATGTAAGATATGTGGATGATTCACTAGTTATAGATCCAAAAGGCGATAAAGGAAAGCTCATATTGGAAGAAATTAATCGTATACACGAAAATTTAAAATTTACAATAGAAGAAGAGAAGAAAGGTAGTTTAAATTTTTTAGATTTAAGAATATAAAGAAAAGCACAAACAATTGAATTTGGAATATATAGAAAAGATACATACACAGATAATACAATTAACGCAAAGTCAAACCGCCCATTCATAAACTAGCTGCGTTTAGACACATGTTCAATAGATTATTAAATGTACCACTGAAAAGGAAAGAATATAAAGAAGTATTGAATACAATTTTCCAAATAACAGTGAACAACGATTATGATTTACAAATTATAAGAAATCTGTTACGAAGAATTAAAAGAAAGAGCGAGGAAGAAAACAGCGATATAAGAGAGGATAAAAAAACGAAAATGGGCTTAATTAACATATACGGGGAAAGAGGCATATAAATTTAAGAATTTTTTTTAGAAAATATGATATATACATAGCAATGGCTACAAATAATACAATAAGAAACAAACTGACAAAGAATATAGAAGGAAAGAACAAATATAGTAAAATTGGGGTATACAGAATACAGTGTGGATGCGAGGCAGTCTACATAGGACAAACGGGACGAAAATTTAGAACCAGGTTTAAAGAACATGTTAGATCATTCAAATACGGCAAAAATGATTCAAATTATGCGTCACATTTAATAAAAGAGGGACACATATCTCGAGAAATAGAAAACTCAATGAAGGTACTACATATGGCAGAAAAAGGAAGACGTATGAACATTTTAGAGAACTTGGGAATTTTTAAATCTAAATAAAAGGAAGAAAACATAATAAATGAACAGATAAGATTCATTGTTTGACCAAACTGCTAAGATAATTACCAAAGACGAAAGAATAAGATTCCAAGATAAAGCCAAAATAAGACCTAAACCTGTCATTTCGGAAGAGGAGAGGAAGAGAAGATCGGAAAGAATGAAGAGCTACTGGGAACAAAGAAAAGTACAGCGCGCAAGAAATGATTGATTCAGCGTACCCCAAAGAGGGTGAAACGAAAAAAAAAAAATGAACAGATATCGTCGCAAGCAGATATTACGTTTAAAAATCTAAATTTTTCAAAAATTAACAGAAGGGATGACCGTTGAAGAGAAAATTTGAAAGGAGCCAATCAGAAGCGAGCGAAAACGTATGATTTTGAAGAGCCAATCAGAAGTGAGCACGTCAGGTTTAATGTACACGTGTTGAATAGAGGAGGGGTACGAGGTGGAGATAGAAAATTATAAATAGGACGGGCCATAATATTGGTGACCAGTATAGATATAGTTTTTGAAGATGGAGGTTATCCGGAACGCGTCAACGAAAGTAGAATTGACTAAGCTAAGGAAGGCAGATCATTATACTGAACACAGTGATAAATCCTAGCAGAAAAGAAGAATATAAAAAGAATTTCTTTAGTTTAGTTTTCTTTATGTAACTCTATTAGCTATTATATAAAATAATCTATATTTTATGTAAAATACTGAATAATGTTAACTAACTTTTAAAAGATCCTGTGTGCTTTATGATTGTAAAACATTTTGTCCAACTAGGTTCAATAGTTTTTGAGGATAACCTGAAAAACATTACCACTTCTCAATGTAAGCACTTGATTCCTTTAACAGATATCAAGAAACAATACGATTGCATGCAATACGTTTAGTGACATTCTATATAACCTAAGTGATAAAGAATGTGATATACTCAATAGGTCTCAAACTTACAAGTGGATGTTTAAGAAAGGAATTTAATAACATTTCCCCTTCTTGCAGGACGGACCGGTATACAAAGGTAAGGTTACACACTGTATGTTCTGCAGCTTGACCTCCATATACGTGTTCAACTGAAAGCTGTACAATCAGACACCCTTTATAACATTTTTATCGGAATTATATCAAATGCAATAAGTCAAACAATGTCTAGGATAATTGCTCCATTTTTGGGAAGCTAAAATGAATTATTACCATGGAACAGATTATTGACAATTTTTTTTTTCAAAAGCTCAGCGCAGTTGAAGTATTAAGGTGTGTTGTTTTGGTGTTTGCAAATTCTGATGATTAATTTAATTTTAAGCAATTTAAAGAGAGAAATTCATTTAAAAACTACTTTTTTGAAGCCTTTAAAATTCTCAGACTAATTTTTCACGAGTTCATATATATATATATATATATATATATATAATTTTATATTATAATTGTTATACATTATAATTATAATTATAATATAACTATTATAATTATAATATATATATATATATATATATATATATATATATATATTGTGTTTAACGTCCGACTATTTTGCACACTTGGGCTAATGCAGACGATGGGATGATTTATAGCGTATGAAAATCCCAAGCCCTGGCCGGGAATCGAAACCGGGTCCTCGGGGTGAAAGCCCAGTACGCTATCAACTAGACCACCGAGGCGGCTGATGAAGTGTTAAGTGTGGCCTAAGAATAATAAGGTATAAATCTAATGGAGTACAAACTTTTAGGAAAGGCTCTTCGATGTTTACAATAACTGTTTGGAAGATCATCGGATCTTTGAAAAATGTAATTTCTTTATTTATCCAGATTTAGTCAACATTCTTTGCAACAGCAGTGGTACGCGATGGATTGATAGCTGCTACAAAAAAAAACATTAGTAATGGAAGAAAAAACTTAACTGATCTGCATTTTTTCTGTGATAAAAAAAATTTAGGCAGTCGTGGGACTGGCCGACAGAAGTGACTACTTCTTCTGGCGTGCCTGACTGTATACTTCTTTCACTATTATGATTTAATTAGCTTTTACCCAATTAGCCTTTTACCCAAAGGCTTCACCCACAATTGTAATGTAGGTAATAAAATTTATAGACGATTTTCAAAATTATGAGTACGTTCATTTCAGTTTAATATATTTCTAAATACAATATTATATTATTTTATGGTTTCTTGCCAAGACATAGATTTTTGCTACTCAACACTAGAATAGGCTATAACTGACCATGGGAGAAGCACGGAGTCCCAAATGTATTCCTGCTACTCTTAATATCTGACCCTGTGACTTATTAATTGTCATTGTAAATGCCAACTTCAATGGAAACTGCAATATTTTAATTTGGAAAGGCAAGTTTTTTGGAATTATAAGATTGTTTCAATTAAAATCATTGCAAATGTAAGGCTTATAAACAATAATTTTATAATAAATAATAAAAGGGATTCAGATTTTTAAAATGGAAATACATCTATGTCCATCTCAAGTACCTAAACCATGTTCATTTTAAATTTTATCTCAATTGGTCCATTGGTTAATGTGTGATTGGATAATAAACAAAAAAACACACATAAACTTTTAAATTTAAAATATTATATTAAGAGTATATAATATTATTAAAACGTCACTGTTGTAGCCTACAGTTAACACATATCACAAAACTGAATACTAAATAAATCAGTTGCACTGGGTAAGTAGTATAATGGCATTGAAATATTTATTATTCACACCTACCATCACTGTATACAAAACGTCACTGTTACACAATTAACACTTGACACAAAACTAAATAATTAAGTTGGACTGGGTAAGTAATATAATGGCGCAAACATACAAGTTTTCACTTGAAAAATACATTTAAAGAAATATATTTTTTCCGAGCAAAACATACATTAATACCCCGCCATAAGAAGTAGTATATAAGTATATGCTCTATATATATAAGAGCGTGATGCTTGACAGTAAACTGAATTTTTCCCGTGCAAAACATACATCCATACCCCGCCATAAGAAGTAGTCACTTCAGAAATGGATATCTGGAAATCATTGTGTTAATTGTAATGATTTACAAACTAAAGAACGTACTTGAGTTTTCCACCAGATCAGATAGGACTGGCAGTGCAGTACATGCATCTATTCACTTGAAAGGTTTTCAAGTATCGTTCAGTTCTACTTTGCCAAGAAGAAAACAGAATTAAAAATCTTTTAAAAAGCACGGGCTATTGACACACCTTACAGAATGATTTATAGACAAACATATTAATGTCAACTTTTGCACTGATGTAAAACATCATAGCTTTCAAGCATAACTGAATTTACTTATAACAATATTGATGAATATTTTTTTTATGTAACGAAATATTTTTACAATTCTTTTTTGTGTTCGTTATAAACAATATAAAATTTGTCAAAACAGAAAACCGTATACTGTACGTTACAAAAGAAGTTGTTTACAAGAACTTGGAGCAGTTGCTAGGCAACCAATGTGCGGTACTGAGCCGTTCTTAACAATTTAAGTTGAAAGGATCCAAATAGGCTTTTGTCAATGTATTTCGTTATAAGATGTTTTCAACCAACATGTATTCATCACTATATTTGTTGTAACAATGGTTACTTTAGAACGTGTCTATTATGTAAAGAGAATAATAAGAAACCAAAGTTTTACACACACACACACACACACACACACACACACACACACACACACACACACACACACACACACACACACACACACACACACACACACACACACACACATTCGAGGTGTGTTCAGAAAGTAACGAGAATTTTAATTTTTTTTTAACAAAATATTTATTTATTCTTCTACATTGATGTTGTCGCTTTCAAAATAGCCCCCACTTGAGATTATGCACTTGTGCCAGCGCTTCTTCTAATCCTCGAAACACTTCTCAAACGATCTTTGAGATAGCATTTAGTTCTTTCAGCGATGCGCTTTTAATGTCATCTACGGCTGTAAAACGACGGCCCTTTAAGGTTCTCTTTATTTTTGGAAATAGGAAAAAGTCACACGGAGCCATGTCTGGCGAATGTGGAGGCAGGGGCATCGTTACAGTACTGTTTTTGGCCAAAAATTTACAAACAAGCAAACAATGGCTGATGCATTATCGTGGTGCAAAAGCCATGAATTGTTTTTCCACAGATCCGGGCGTTTTTTCGGATTGATTAACGCAAACGGCGTTGAACTTGTAGGTAGGAAACGGCCTTATTGACCGTTTCACCTGGTGGCAGGAATTCATGATACACTATGCCATTAATATCGAAGAACACAGTCAGCATAACCTTCATGTTCGGCCGCACTTGTCGAGCCTTTTTTCGGTCTTGGCGAGCCAGAACGCCTCCACTGGGATGATTGAGCCTTCGTTTCGACGTCATATCCGTAAACCCATATTTCGTCACCTGTTATAATATGTTTCAGTAATTCTGCATCGTCGTTGACTTCATTTAGTGACTCCTGAGCAACTTCCATTCGCCGCTGTTTTTGTTCAAAATTCTACAATTTTGGAACGAATTTTGCTGCCACACGTTCATACACAAAATACTAAAAACAATGTCATGACATGATCCAATCGATAGGCCAACGTCATCGGCGACCTCTCTAATTGTGATTCGGCTATTGTTCATAAACATTTCTTTCACTTTTACCACGTTTTCATCGGTTGTTGATGTGCTGGGGCGTCCAGGGCTTTCCTTATCTTCACGACCTTCTTGGAAACGCTTATACCATTCATAAACTCTTGCTTTACTCATAGCAGACTCACCATAGGCCTTTGTTAACATTTCACACACTTTCTTACACTTAATTCCATTTTTTACGCAAAATGTGATACAAATTCTTTGATCCATTTATTTTAACAAACTAAAATCGCCGAGCTCATAAAAACACGTCTAACCTTAGTGGCTGTCACAAAGTCAACAATGAAAACAGCTGAAAGTTTAATCATACTTTAAGGGCACGTATACCAACATAATAAAAAAAATGTTTAACAATCGGACTCTCCAAGCCCGCGAAATCTAAAAATTTTCGTTACTTTCTGAACACACCTCGTACATACATATACACATACATATACATATATACATAATTTTAACGTCCCTAATAATTACATTAAAGGCAATGTACACGCTGAACATTTTGTCAGTTAACCCCAAAACACAATACCAGTTTCTAAAACTTTAGGTACACTTTGGTGTGCATGATGTTTTCAGCTCACTATGCCTACCCTGTTCTTCGGAAACAAACGTCAATCCCAGAATAGTGACAAAAATTACAAAAGATCATTCGGAAGCAATTCTTTTTCATCTGCGTAATAAGCAAAATTTGAAGTACCTTAAACTTTACCGCCCCCCATTTATATTTATTTACAAATAAACAATATATCTCTTTTCATATTTTTTTGTAGAGCTTACATTTTAGTAACACAAATTTGTGAAATACTAAGACCAACTTTTAACACAACGGAACTTCCTTAAACTTTTGTCTAGGAGATTATCCAGTTTAAAAAAATAGATTGAATAATTGTAGACAAATACACTTTTAAAGTCAGATAAAATATTATAATTGTGTTTAATGAAGACAAACTATGAGAGGCTCCCTCCAGAAATTCAGTGCTTTGTGAATGGCAATAAAAACGTAATTTCCTTATAAGTCAATTTTGTTATTCTTGAAGACTCTCTTACATCAACTCAAAAGTTGGCATCATTGTCTTTCTCTACAAATCACTTTTCATCATCTCCTTTGCTCTAAAACTCATTTCTGAGACACGCTCAAAACTCGACGCTCTCTGTCTGGGTCTCTTGGACCTATCCAACATCCTATGACATTAAATGTTCTGTCGTCTCGATTCACTCCATCTGGGCATCTTAGTCTGGGCAGTTCTTCTTCCTGCCGGGGTCAGGAAATATGTTTTCTTCACGAAGGAATATGTTTTCACTTTTCAAGGTGCTATTAATATTCCGTGTTCTTTAAAGATTTTCAATCTGTTGGCAAAGTAGACTGAACAATACTTGAAAACCTTTCAAGTGAATAAGTATGTACTGCCTTTCACAACTTGTGATAAACTGAAGTAAATTTTTTAGTTTAGAAGTCATTATGATTAACAGGAAGACTGTAAAATTAAAGTCAACTAACTAAAGTCTACTCAAATGACATTTCATTGCGGTACATAGATCCAAGTTATGGGATGTATCTAATAATAAACCAATTCCACAGAGTAAATCTGCTAAATATCTTGGAATGCATCTCGATGAACGCCTTACGTGGAAGCATCACGTATGTAAGAAAGCAGAGCAAATCAAACAAAAACTGCGTGATTTGTATTGGCTAATGGGACGAAAATCTCAGTTGGCCTTGTACCACAAGAGATTATTGTACATTCAGTAATTAGGCCTATTTGGACATATGGTGCTGAACTTTGGGGGTGTACAAAACCCTCAAATCAACAGATTATCCAGCAAGTACAAAATCTTACTATTGCAAATGCAAGATGGTACCAGAGGAAGATGGTAACTTCATGCAGACCTAGACTTGAAGTATGTAAAGGAGAGACTGCGCCTCTCGGCACGAGAAGAGACTACATCAATATTCGAACGTCGAAGTCATCCAACTCCTAGAAGTGGAATTGGACAACAGACGACTTAAGCCTCATAAGCCGCATGATTTAAATGTTCACTCATTTAATCTGTAAGATTAAGATTGTAATAAATAAATAAATGAAAAAAATATGATTAACACAATGACCACAGAAAAAATGCAGATCAGATCATGTCCTGCCATTACTGATCTTATTTTTTTGTAACAGCTGACACACACCAGAAATCACCAGCGTTTGGAACCGCCGTTGTACAAAATGTAGCTTAGATCTGGATTAATACAAAAATAAAATTATCAAAGGTCCGATGATCTTCCAAATTGGTATTAGAATCACCGAATAGCCTTTCGTAAACGGCTATACTCAGAAAGGTTTTGACCTTAATAAAACTGTCATAAACTTTCCATGATTCTTGAACTGCGCTGAATTTTTGAAAAATATTATTAAAATTGTCCAATAATCGTCTCGAGGTAACTTATTTTCCAGCTTTCCAAAACGGAGCAGTTAGCCACTAGACTTTGTCTGATTTATTGCATAAACTGTATTTTGATATAATTCTGATAACAATGTTATAAACGGTGTCTGATTGTACAGCTTTCAGTTGAACACGTATATGGAGGTAACTTATTTTCCAGCTTTCCAAAACGGAGCAGTTAGCCACTAGACTTTGTTTGATTTATTGCATAAACTGTATTTTGATATAATTCTGATAAAAATGTTATACACGGTGTCTGATTGTACAGCTCTCATTTGAACACGTATATGGACGTAACTTATTTTCCAGCTTTCCAAAACGGAGCAGTTAGCCACTAGACTTTGTCTGATTTATTGCATAAACAGTATTTTGATATAATTCTATATAAAAATGTTATACACGGTGTCTGATTGTACAGCTCTCATTTGAACACGTATATGGAGATAACTTATTTTCCAGCTTTCCAAAACGGAGCAGTTAGCCACTAGACATTGTCTGATTTATTGCATAAACTGTATTTTGATATAATTCTGATAAAAATGTTATACACGGTGTCTGATTGTACAGCTCTCATTTGAACACGTATATGGAGGTAACTTATTTTCCAGCTTTCCAAAACGGAGCAGTTAGCCACTAGACTTTGTCTGATTTATTGCATAAACTGTATTTTGATATAATTCTGATAAAATGTTATACACGGTGTCTGATTGTACAGCTCTCATTTGAACACGTACATGGAGGTAACTTATTTTCCAGCTTTCCAAAACGGAGCAGTTAGCCACTAGACTTTGATTTATTGCATAAACTGTATTTTGATATAATTCTGATAAAAATGTTATACACGGTGTCTGATTGTACAGCTCTCATTTGAACACGTATATGGAGGTAACTTATTTTCCAGCTTTCCAAAACGGAGCAGTTAGCCACTAGACTTTGTTTGATTTATTGCATAAACTGTATTTTGATATAATTCTGATAAAAATGTTATACACGGTGTCTGATTGTACAGCTCTCATTTGAACACGTATATGGAGGTAACTTATTTTCCAGCTTTCCAAAACGGAGCAGTTAGCCACTAGACTTTGTCTGATTTATTGCATAAACTGTATTTTGATATAATTCTATATAAAAATGTTATACACGGTGTCTGATTGTACAGCTCTCATTTGAACACGTATATGGAGGTAACTTATATTCCAGCTTTCCAAAACGGAGCAGTTAGCCACTAGACTTTGTTTGATTTATTGCATAAACTGTATTTTGATATAATTCTGATAAAAATGTTATAAACGGTGTCTGATTGTACAGCTTCTCATTTGAACACGTATATGGAGGTAACTTATTTTCCAGCTTTCCAAAACGGAGCAGTTAGCCACTAGACTTTGTCTGATTTATTGCATAAACTGTATTTTGATATAATTCTGATAAAAATGTTATACACGGTGTCTGATTGTACAGCTCTCAGTTGAACACGTATATGGAGGTAACTTATTTTCCAGCTTTCCAAAACGGAGCAGTTAGCCACTAGACTTTGCCTGATTTATTGCATAAACTATATTTTGATATAATTCTGATAAAAATGTTATAAACGGTGTCTGATTGTACGGCTTTCAGTTGAACACGTATATGGAGGTAGCTTATTTTCCAGCTTTCCAAAACGGAGCAGTTAGTCACTAGACTTTGCTTGATTTATTGCATAAACTGTATTTTGATATAATTCTGATAAAAATGTTATGTCTGATTTGTATGGCTTTCAGTTGAACACGTATATTGGAGGTAACTTATTTTCCAGCTTTCCAAAACGGAGCAGTTAGCCACTAGACTTTGTCTGATTTATTGCATAAACTATATTTTGATATAATTCTGATAAAAATGTTATAAACGGTGTCTGATTATACAGCTTTCAGTTGAACACGTATATGGAGGTAACTTATTTTCCAGCTTTCCAAAACGGAGCAGTTAGCCACTAGACTTTGCCTGATTTATTGCATAAACTATATTTTGATATAATTCTGATAAAAATGTTATAAACGGTGTCTGATTGTACGGCTTTCAGTTGAACACGTATATGGAGGTAGCTTATTTTCCAGCTTTCCAAAACGGAGCAGTTAGTCACTAGACTTTGCTTGATTTATTGCATAAACTGTATTTTGATATAATTCTGATAAAAATGTTATGTCTGATTTGTATGGCTTTCAGTTGAACACGTATATGGAGGTAACTTATTTTCCAGCTTTCCAAAACGGAGCAGTTAGCCACTAGACTTGCCCTGATTTATTGCATAAACTGTATTTTGATATAATTCTGATAAAAATGTTATGTCTGATTGTACGGCTTTCAGTTGAACACATATATGGAGGTCAAGCTGCAGAACACAGTGTGTAACCTTACCTTTGTATACCGGTCCGTCCTGCAAGAAGGGGAAATATTATTAAATTCCTTTCTTAAGCATCCACTTGTAAGTTTGAGACCTATTGAGTATATCACATTCTTTATCACTTAGGTTATATACAGAATGTCACTAAACATATTGCACGAAATCGTATTGTTCCTTGAGCTCTGTTGCATCAAGGGCTTACACTGAGAAAAATGTTTTTCAGTATATTTTTCAAGTTATCCTGGAAAATCGCTGAACTTAGATGTTTTAAAATTACAAAGTTTATATCGCATGGTCCTCCAAAAGTTACAATTAATTAGTATTTACATGAAATATAGATTATTTTCTATTATAGCTAATAGGGTTTTATAAAGAAAGATAAATTACGGAAACCTACATACTCAGCATAATTATGATAAAAGTGTTTTAAAAGATGGTTACACAAGTTTAATTTAAACACGTATTTGAAGGTCAACTTGAAAGACGTACAGTGTGCACAAACATATTTCGGGTTCGTGATGTTATTCAGTGGCGTACTTTTTACAAATTTCCTTCCTTCGCATCGTCCTTGCAATTATTTTAAATTTAATTACATCAACAAAAACAAAGTAGCTGCAATAATTATTCTCAAGATGGACTGTTGCCAGTTCATGGACTTGGAACCATGTTGATATATGGAAGAAGGAGAGGGATGATACAGAGATGAGAGCACTGACTAATGGCAGACGTAAATGGATGCAGTGTTCTGATGTACCGACGCCCATTAGCATAAGCAACAAATACAGGATTCTTTATTCACTGACATAAAGTTCCAAACGGTGCATCGCGGCTCATTTAATATCGTCGAAGGTCGTTGCAAACATAAGTAAGATTTATTTAATAGCAAAGTTTTTATTGATTATTTGTTAGTTATTAAATTTTTCTTAAAAATAAAAGTTGTAAAAAATTATCGATCATTGGAAGAACAACCATTAAAGAGAGAAAATCGAAAAGGAGGAATTAAAAATCGAGTACAGATAGATATTTTACCTGCTTGGTCGCAGATCAGAACTGTCACAATAATTTATTAATATTAAAACAAGTTTTGAGGTCTCTCTGGATATAAGGCATACAAATTTTGATGGCTGTGCAAATGACATAAGACTTTCAAGAACAGCTGAGAGGATTTGTTGATGCAACTTGGTGTGCTCGGAATGACTTACATAGTGACCTTAACATTAATACTGTAAAGGAATCATTTAAGATGCATGCAGCAAAACAACATATGTATATTTGACGTGAAGAAGTGAATTTCACTCGAAGTAATTAGTGGCACTCGTCGACTCAAAAGGAAAAGGCCTCTTAAACTCTTATAAATTGAAAATACATTTTGTGAAAACTGAAATATTGCAAAGAAGAGATGCAAGTCCTTAGTTAATTTTAATAAATTGGTCAGCATTTTTTTAAAAAATATATTTCAGCTGTATATTCATAATTTATAAGAGTTTTTTGAATTCATTCTTCGCCAACTAGTTTTAGTTTTTAATGATCAATTTATGTAACAATACAAAGGTTTGGTTGGTCGGATCGAAAGTTTACCGTACCGCACTGTTCAACATAAAGTAGAAACGACAAGACTAGGTCAGATACTAAAGGCTATGGCGTGGAATGGGAAGAAGAGACGTGTGTTAAAATGAGATTATACACTTCATTGGCCTAACCTAGTCTACCTGCACTAGTGTACCTAGTATGCAAATCATTAAGCAAAATTAACAAATATACATTGGAAAATAGTACCGGGAACATAAATCCTGAATAGATAATTTCAACAATTTTAAAACATCACCGTTTTAACTTTTTCGTGACACTTTTGGAAATCTAACTTTGCTATTCTAATGGACGTTGAAATATGAAAATAACATTTTGAAGCTTTTAATGTTAGTTTTGGAGAGAGGAATGAATAGAAAAAAAGTCTGATAAACGGAAAAATGTAACAGAAATATGGAATGAACGAGCAAACGAATTTCGTCTCTCTATTCCTGACTTTTTCTTTTTTTTCCTCTTTTCGATAACAATAAACGCATATTATATGAAAATGTTGTTTTGCTTAGGTTTCGGAATTTTTCTTAGTTAGTTGAAAAACACGTGCACGTTGTAACCGTTTATAATACATTTGAAATTAATTAAACGTTTATGATAATTGTTGTTAATATTACTAGTTTTTAACAACATAACCTGTAACGTATTATAGCCTATCAGCTGTTCAATGAAATCAGCTGATCGTTACGAATTAATATAAAACAACTAATTTTTCACTATAACTATAGTAAATAATATCTAAGCTAGGTGCACGTATTTATTTAATTAAACAAAACAAGATATCTGTAAGTATATCTTCAAACTAATTATATTTTCTGCAAATATATCATTAACAAAAGCTTCGCTTCTGTCGGTAAACTGCCCGAATTTCACAAGTGTACTTTTTGAATTTTCAAGTTCAATTAAAAACTCTAAATATTAATGTTTGTTACAGTTCATTTTCATATTTTAAATCATTTGAAATTTTCAAGTAATAATTTATACTGACTTTTACGTTTTGTGCAGATGATGGTTAAAGTAGTTTTTGAAAAAGTGTGAAATAGAAAAAAAAATTATATTGTATTATTTTTTATAAAAATAAAACTATTTGCAAATTAAAATATTCCTTTATCTAGTGTGATATTGTTAGGCTACTTTTTATGAAGTTTGCTTATTCCAAGCCAAGATTGAGGAGTGTATAATGAAGGCTTGAGAGGCTGAGGAGGACGTGTGCGGAGTCTGGATACCACGTGATCTCCAGGTCTAATCTAGTCTTATATTCGGAGTTTAGTTCTTTAGGTATCTGTGGGATTTTAATGGCTGAAAACAAACAGTCAAAAACCGACAAATTTCAATGAATTAATAAAACAGTACTTAAAGAATAAAATTAACATGGAGACGGAGGTAGAGGAAATTTGTGCTGTACCTCACCTTATAGAATCGTTTGTGATTCACAGGAGAATATAAGGACCAACTCAACTTGCAATGGAAGGCGTGAGAGATGGGGCCAAACATCTGATATCAATAAGGCTGTATAAGAGAGGAGGCGGTAACAAAGGGACGTCTAGAAACAGAAGACCTCCAAGAGCTCAAACCTTTGAGATGAGAAGCACAATCCTTGCAACAGGTTGAAAATAAACGTGTTACTAAAATGCACTGCCACACTTATGTAGCCCAAGGTGAGGCAGTCAACAATACCAAAGGTCAGTTTACAATTGTAGCCTAAGCAAGGGTTTTATGGTTTCCATTAGTCAAATTCAGAATAACCTATCGAATCGAGGACTGGAACCCGACTGACCAAAAACTGGTTTATGAGCGCTCGAGAGTATAAAAGCAGGCCGCTGTGGCTGCAGAAAGTCAGTCGATCGCCGACCCTGCTGGAGAATATGGAGCACCTTCACCATTATGCTCAAGGATATTGAGTGCCCGAACACTTAGATTTGAGAATATTGTGCACCTTCACCCTTGCGCTCAAGGATATTGAGCACCTGAATCCATAGATTCGAGAATATTAAGCATCCGAATTCTTATGTTCGAGAATGTTAAGTACCCGATCCTTAATCTCGTGAATATTGAGCATCTTCCTCAAGTTCGAGAATATTGAACAGCCAGAATTTCGCTTAAATAAATTGCGAGGTTACTGGCAGGTGCTTACCGGATCCTACTTAAAATAGATCGTTTAGAAAAGCGAAGTCGTATAGTTGGCATAGTCCATTCTAGAAATAGGGCCCGAAGCCATTAAACCTGCAGCTATTTTAGGTTTTTTACTATCGGAAAGCTTCTTTTGGAGATAATGACTTTACGTGGGTGAATAAAATCATCTAACGATTTTTTTCAAGGATTTCACTTATAACTGAGCCCTTTCCTTGAATTTTTATCTACGGACAAAGCCTTTAACGCAGATGTCTAGAGCATCCGAAATAGGATATCGAGAAAAATAATGTTACATACTTACAAGACTATGACGACAAGATTGACAGAAAACCAAACTCCAAGACTATTCAATAACATCTACTGAAAAAGGTTCCTCTAGATGGACTTAGCAGTATAATCCCTATGTAGGTGACAACTCAAAAGAACCATGGAACTCAATATGGAACTCCACTGTGGTTTGAGAGTGGATCTGAACAGGATACAAATTTATAGTACGAAGAAAGCTTGCGTAGGATGTATGAAAAACTGCACGCTATATAATATATGACTCTTGTCAGAAGAGCAAAGAAGAAAAGTGCTTTGCTTCCCGTATTTCGGAGACCTTCGTCTGAATTTTAATGACAAACAGTTTTTCGTAAGTAACCCATGTAAGATAACTCATGTAAGAAATCCATTAAGGCTACTAAACTTAATAAAAAAACTTAATTAAATCATTTATTAAAACGTTTTTTCACATTTTTAACGATAACTGAGACAAAATCACAGTGAATCTCTTAATTTAACACAAAACACGGGGTAAATTCTGCATTTATTTTCAAAATTTGAATTCGTAAAAACAAATGACGTATATATTTCGTCACACGCTTTATACAGACGTAAATAGTCCAGCGTTGACAGGCTCCCCATGCACGTGGGAGTATTTAATAGTGGTTACTAGGGGGGGATAACAATTGTTTCTCAGTCCTTAATTAAAGCAGATCCCTGACAGAGTCAATAGTTATTTTATCATGACACGAATCCTTTTATAGAGACCGGTTGCTATTAAAAAACTGCATTGGTTTTTAAAAAAATACAATAAAAGAAGTATTATTGAAAGCGTGTGTACAGTCACACGCTGTGACTGATAAAATTTTTAATTTATATATTTTATAAACCTAAAATTCTATTTGTTTTTCGGTTGAATTTACAATGTTTGTCGTAGTCATTAAATTTTGAAACTATGTAAAAATGGTTAAAAAAACACACATTTTACAAACTTCATTATATCTGAAAAAAATGCGATTCAAAAGCTAAACTTGAAACTGGCAAGTTGACTTTTCAAAAATGTTTTCAATTTTGGTCATATATGATTTCAAGTTATATTGTTTTTTTTTTTTGACGTTAAACACCAAAAAAAAAATTTATAATTTATATATAAGTTTATAGTTATAAATAGTCAGTGTAACAACCTTAAAATTAAAAAAATTACAGCTCGTGAATGAATTTTTTTAAAACAACAAACAGTATTGATCGAGGTTTACTTTTAACGTTTTTGTTGTTCTGCCAAACTGTAAATTAGTTAATTTCAAATTTACTACACTACCCGGTCTAAGCATAACTAATTTTGAGAAAAATTTTACTTTGGCTCAATAGTTCCTAAACCCATATCTTTTTGGGTATCGATATATTTTTTAAAACATAGCAACTAGTGCTATTATTCTGGTGTTTATGGACTATATTTCAGCGAAGTCGGATAAAAATCATTTAGTCGATTTTAAGGAAATTAGATTCAACATTTTTTTCGCCAAAAACGACGAACTTTAAAAAACATACCAAAATTCTGTATAATTGGTTTTTAGCTATTTGTGCGTTTGCGCACACACACACACACACACACACACACACACACAGACGGACGGATGGACAGACGTTCAGGTAAAAACCACTTTTTGGCTCAGGGACCTGTAAATACCTTCAGAAAGCCAAGATCGATATTACTAACATTTAAATAAACTTTACAAAAAAAAATGTTTCTTGAAAAATCATGTCGACAAACCAGTATTGCTTGACGGTAATTCTCAAATTGGAATTGTTAAATGTTTTTTTGTTTGTATATTTTATAAACTGCATTCATACAAAAATTTCACATAAATCGTTTGCATCAATTTCTTTCTATCTGAAAGGTAAATACAATTAATACTCTTTTCGATAAATATATAATCGAGTCAAATTTCAACAAATCGGTTAAAATTAATTTTGCCCACTAGATCAGCTAACTGCAGGCGCTGGTTAGGCACAACAAACACAGTTCTGTATCACTTTTGCATATTCAACGCCGTGATCTTTACTTCGCCTGAATATAAAAATACTACTCCACTACAGCAAAAAAATTATTATCAACATTTTTTATAGTTAAATATTTCATTAAAAGAAATTTCAAAGAAAGTTTTCGTTTTCGTTGGTGAAAAAAACGAAAAAAAATCTCGCATAAACTTTCTCATGTAAAACTAAAATAAAATGTAACAAAACGAAACCTATAGACTTTATACAAAAAGTAGAAACATCTTATTAATCTGTGTTTTATGTCCCATTTTCGAGATTTACGTTTATCGATAGCGTCACAATCGGTTACATGAAGCAAATATGCACACGTGAGAGAACCCCTGCAGTGTGTACTCAACAATTATGTCATGTTGCTTTAACAGAATCCAAGTAAAAATAGAGTGTCGAAACTAAACATATCATTCATTATTTAGTTTTACAAACTGATCCATAAAAAACGATTATTTGATCCTAACACTATAATTTTTGTTTGTTGACAAGTATCACACTAATATTAAAAACCTTTAATTTTTAAATTCTGTTCAGTTTATGATTTCATTCGTTAACTGATATACAGTATTAATTTATACTTATTTATTTTGTCCAAAAAATACTACTTGTCCATAATATTTGAAAATCTATCAATGAAAAAAAACGGTGATCACATGTTTCGTTTCTACCTAAACTCCAGACATATTTTTTTAATTTCAAATTTTAAAAATTCATATCCGTTACGTTATGCATCTTTATATTGTAAAACCAAAATTTTAGTAAACGTTATATAGCCGATTTCGAAAATTGAATAAATTTTCTTGTTTTCAGTCAATTACTTTCGAATCTTAACTTTAAAGATATTAACAAAGACTTTTGTTTTGATGAACACGTGAGACAAATTTGAACGAAATCTTTAAAGCTTATTCCGAACAAACCTAATCAACGTTTTATTCCTGGAAGTTATTTTTAAGGTATGTTCAAACTGTATATTTTATTATTAACTATATACTCTATTGCTAGAAATTTTGTTATTTTCTTGAGTACATTTATCTGCATTTCCTAGCTTAGTAATTTTTTATTTGTTGACGCGTTATGGCCTACTTCCATTATCAAAACTTATTGTTGAATTATTGTAGGAGTAGAACAATACGTTTTCATAATTAAGGTAATCCTAAAAGTGTCAACAAATAAAAAATTGTCTAAGTTAGGAAGGGTAGATGAGTGTACTCAACAAAATAATATTTTATATTACATGGTGTGTGTGTGTGTGTGTGTGTGTGTGTGTTTGTAGGCGTACGTGTTGCTTGAGATTTCAATATAAAAAAATTTATATTCAGTGATTCAAAAAGTACACGTGTTTATTTATAACTCGGGAAGTAACCGACAGAGGCAAAGTTTTATTAATGATATCTTTCCTGAATATATAATTAGCTGAAGATATGTTTAGAAATATCTTGTTTTGTTTAAATAAATAAATACGTGAACCTAGCTCAGATATTATTTACTGTAGTTATTGTAAAAGACCGGTTGTTTTATATTAATTCGTAACGATCAGCTGATTTCATTGAACAACTGATGGACTGTACTAAGTTTCAGGTTATGTTGTTAAAAACTAGCAATATTAACAACAATTATTATAAACGTTTATACTAATTTCGAGTATGTTATAAACAGTTACAACGTGCACGTGTTCTTCAACTAAGGGAAAATAACGAAACCATAGCAACACAACGTTTTCATATAATAATTGTTTACTGTTAGCGAAAAGGGAAGAGACGAAATTCGTTTGCTAGTTCGTTTCATATTTCGGTTACATTCTTCCGTTCGGCAGATATTTTTAAATCCATAATGGATGTAATATGGATACATAATATATATCCATGAAAAATAAAGTTTTCGTTGTCACAATACTTTCTAATCAGGGCCTACTTTTACAGTGAAAAAGCAAACTATGTAAGAAGTGTCTCTTTTTGAAGTTTCTTTTTAGCAAAAGAAGAATTTTTGAAGTGAATACTTCTTATGACTGGGTATGGATGTATATTTTTCACGGGAAAAAATTCATTTTGCCGTCACACATCACGCTCTTATTGAAGTGACTACTTCTTATGGCGCGGTATGGATGTATGTTTTGCACTAGAAAAAATTCAGATTGCCGTCACGCATCACGCTCTTATATATTTTTTTGTTTTAAAATGTATTTTTGAAGTGAAAACTTGTATATTCGCGCCATTTATATTACTTGCCCAATTCAACTTAATTATTTAGTTTTGTGTCAAGTGGTAACTGTGTAACAGTGACGTTTTATAAGTTTATTATATATTGGTAGGTATGAATAATAAATATTTAAATTATTTTAAATGACATTATACTACTTACCCAGTCCAACTTTATTTAGTATTTAGTTTTATGACAAGTGTTAACTGTGTAACAGTGACGTTTTATACGTTATTATATATTGGTAGCTGTGAATAATAAATATTTATTAAATATTATACTACTTACCCAGTAAAACTGAATTATTTAGTATTCAGTTTTGTGATATGTGTTAACTGTAGGCTACAACAATGACGTTTTAATAATATTATATACTTCTTAAATATAATATTTTAAATTTGAAAGTTTATGTGTGTGTTTTTGTTTTTATTTATTATAAAATTATTGTTTATAAGCTTATATTTGCAATGATTTTAATTGAAATAATGTTATAATTCCAAAAAACTTACCTTTCCAAATTAAAATATTACAGTTTCCATTGAAGTTGGCATTTACAATGACAATTAATAAGTTACAGGGTCAGATATTAAGAGTAGCATGAATACATTTGGGACTCCGTGCTTCTCCTATGGTCAGTTATAGCCTATTCTAGTGTCGAGTAGCAAAAATCTATGTCTTGGCAAAAACCATAAAATCATAAAATATTGTATTTAGAAATATATTAAACTGAAATGAACGTACATGATTTTAAAAATCGACTGTAAATTTTATTTTGTGGTGTAAAATATACAGCCATAACCCGTGATAAGAAGTAGTCACTTCTGTCGGCAGTCATGCGATTTCCACCTTTTAGAATTTTTTTTTTTTTTGTAGTAAATTTCTGTAACAATGCATGTTGGTGCTCAGAAATAATCACTTGCATTAATGCTTATGTATTCTATTCACTGGGTAAAACTTTATAGATTTAAACATTACAAACGTTCATCTCTTCACATCGGCGAGACAGCTGCGTGACTCCGTTATCATCCGTCATGTTGTCGAACGTCACTTCATCTTCTGTCATCTTCTATTAGATTTCTTCAACAAATTTATTCTATAAAATATTTTGCATATTACATTACTGTCTGTAGTGTATTTCAGCTTCATAAATCCTTATTATAAATTATTGTAGCCTAATTGTTCTCCTAGAGAAGACAGAACGTCAAATAAATTGCATTTTGTTGCCGTGAAAACGTGTCGAGAGTGCGCTAGTGTGCTCTATTGCATTAGGTTACGTGGCTTGTTTATGTGGTGGAAACTAAGTATGAAGTACGCTTAGTTAAGTATACATACATGAAGTATAAACTATTACTTTTAAATATTTATTTTTGGCGATGAAGTGTGCAGAGAGATAATATTTATACGCCAGTTTATAAAGTAGTAACTTAAAAATAAAGTATTTACAATTTTTAACAAGTTGTCTTCTTTTCTACTAATTATCTAGTAATATTTAGGCCTCCATCAATATCTATTGTTTATGAGTAATCAATCTTAATATGATTGTTGTTTCATCACAGTAAATTTCATTTTCATTTTTCTCTTTTCCTTTATTTCTTTTTTACCGTCATGCACTTTTTACTTCCTCACTATAAACAGTTTAAAAAATGTATGTGCAGATGACCAAGCTATATAATGTGCAGGGAGACAAAGAAGATCTGCAATACATGACGCGTAAGTTAAAAGAAATATGTGAAGAGTGAGGATTATGTATGAACACAGGAAAAATATTTATGTATAGGTGACAAAATAAGCAGTCCAGACATTGACTCTACGGAGAGCATACAACCATGCGAAGAGTATAGATATTTGGGTGTAAAGTTCGACAAAAGCGGTACGGATGAAAACGAAATAAGATCGAGAATAAAAGAAACAAGGAAAATAATAGGATGATTGAACGGCGTATTATGGAGTAAGAATATAACAAGATTACAAAAACTCAATATTTTTATATAATGCAATTATTAAAAGTTTTTTAATATATGGACGTGGAGAATCAAAGAAAACCCAAGAAAAGGTTAGAGGCTGTAGAAATGGATGCGTTTGAGAAGAGCTGCTAAGATATCGAGAGTTCAAAGAATAAGAAAAATGAGATAATTCGTAAACAGATGGGAATAGAGGACACGATTATAAAGGATATTGAGAGGAGTCAATTAATTTGGTATGGTCATGTCCAACGGATGAGCCAAGCGCGACAGCCGAAACAAGTAATGGGGTGGGTGAAGATCTTAAAAAGGGCAAGAGGAAGACCAAGAAAGAGCTGGATGGAAGGAATCCGTAAAGTGATCGAAATTTACAAATCGGACAATGGGAAGATCGGAAAGAGTGAAATTTAGGCATCGGACAACGTCGCTGCACGTCTTAACTGATATTACTATTAAGAAGTATGTTTATCAAATTAATTCTTAAAGTTTAATAAATCTATCCGTTATCAAGTCCTCACGCCCAAAAAGATATTTACTTGAACGTTTTTATATCTGTATGCCACAATTTTAGATTTAACAACTTTTAGAAAAATTTTCATATGTCTTTTTCATTTTTGGGAAAAACATATTTTTGGGAACTTTTTTTGCTAAAAAAAACAATTTAATATCGGATTTACAAGAAATCAGTTTTAACGATTTTAGTAAAATTTTATTTAAATATATCAAATCAGTAGTGAAACAAAACAACGTATTGGTTACTATAGTTACAAAAAAATCTGGTTTAGAAGTTCAAATAAAAAGTAAAAATTCAGCCTAGTTATTTCAAAATCGGAATTCACTCATATTTTATTCATATTTTACTTTATTTTATTTTATTTATTTTTCTCAAACATCCATACTTTATGCTAATTAGGCGAAAGTGGACGAGAGATCAGCGTTAAAGGTAAGCGATACGAAGTCTTGTATAGCAATTTATTTGCGAACAATAAATACTTTTAAATTCTTTAAAATTACTCAAACACTCTGAGTTGAATGACGAAGTTTCATATGATAAAAGTTTTACAAAAATCTTGTATATCTATTTTATAAAATGTAGATAGTTTCTGGTTTTTTCCATAGCTAAAAAAACTGTATTTTACAAAATAATTCAATATGACAAGTTTTGCGACATTAAACTGTATTTTTTCCTCTCCTTTTTCTTCTCCTTCGTTTTCTTCTACTTCTTCTTCTTCTTGTTTGTCTTCGTCTTCTCCTTCTTTGTCTTATTGCCGCCTCGGTGGCCTAGTTGATAGCGTACTGGGCTTTCACCCCGAGGACCCGGGTTCGATTCCCGGCCAGGGCTTGGCATTTTCATACACTATAAATCATCCCATCGTTGCATTAGCCCAAGTGTGCACAATAGTCGGACGTTAAACACCAAAATAAAACTTCGTCTTATTCTTTTTCTCCTGCTTCTCCTCCTCCTCCTTCTCCTCCTGCTTCTTCTTCTTCTTTTTCTTACTATTATTCTTGTTCTTGTTCTTGTTCTTCTTCCTCTCTCCTCCTCCTCCTTCTTCTTCTTCTCCTTCTCCTTCTTCTTACCCTTCTTCTTACTCTTCTTCTTTTCTTCTTCTTCTCCTTCTTCTTCTTCTTCTCCTTCTCCTCCTTCTTCTTCTTCTTCTTCCTCTTTTCCTTCTTGAATATTAATGAAGAATGTAGTAATACCTTCCCTACTACTTGATTATTTATTTAGAATGTATCCGTTTTAAGATTTCTTTCTTTAAAAAATGTGTGTGTGTGTGTGTGTGTGTGTGTGTGTGTGTGTGTGTGTGTGTGTGTGTGTGTGTGTGTGTGTGTGTGTATGTCAACAGAGAAGACATGGCGTCTTCAATACAGCCACAAAAAAGTTAATTAAATTTATGTCCAAAAATGAATTTAAGTTTAACATAAATATTCATTATATAAGTGGGAAAATAGGAACTTTTTAATAATTTCTTATCCTAGTATTTTTGCCTGCATCACTATTACAACCAATTACTATGTTTCGGCAGGAGTGTGAGGGGTGACTACGTTAGACGCTAGAGGGTGGTTGCATCCCTCCCTTGACTACTTGACCTACTCTCACCGACTATTTGTGTGCACAGGTTGTTTGTAGATGGGCCAGTATTTAACTGCTCTGTTACATTTAGCCACGGTGTCTAGTAACATCTGTTATTTTCAAACGTTTTACGCAAAAAAAAGTACAAAGAAATTTAAATAATTTTTGTCAAATTTGACTTTATCGATTGTGATTTAATGTAACTAAAAAATATCTTTTAAACAAGTAAGCAAAATTTATGGGTTATTATTAAATATTATGGACTAAACAAAAAAAAAGAAGAAATACCTATTAAGCCGTTTTGTTAAAAATAGCAGAAATTTTGTTTTTGTAACGATTGTTAAATTTGTTTTTCAAGAAAGAGCACCAATTTAATGGTTTTAATTTATACGGGAATTTTTTTTTAATATTTTCAAAAATTAGCAAGGCATACTGTGAAAAATTTCATTTCAATCAGTACATCCACTTTTTAATTAAATATATATATTGAACTGATATACCCATAGAATCAATTCTATTGAATTTAAAAATCGATTATTCATATAATCACCGTTCTTTTATGTATAATTAGCATTATTACAACATAGCCAGCGGATCACATATTTAAATAATTAGGACTATTACCCCTATTTTTCCGTCTAATGGTCAATTTACTCACCTCGTAAAGGCTACCGCGGTTTCAAAACCTTACTGTTTCATCTTCAGGTCTTAACACAAAACGTCAAATCTCTCTGTCGAGGCCGTACAATAAAAACACACGTCACGAACACTAAACATAAATACAGACTATAAAATTTGGTTTGGCCAAACGATAAGTGCAACTCGTATGTCGTTACAGTTCGGTATGTGACGATATACGAGTTACACGTATTTTTTGGCTAAACCAAATTTTATCGTGTGTGTTTTGATCGTATAATTGTGTTTAGTATTTGTGACGTGGGTTTTCAATGTTTTATTTAACTTTGTGACAACCACGACAGAGGGATTCAACATTTTGTATTACCTGAAGATGAAACAGTAAGGTTTGAAATAGTGGTAGCCTTTATAAAGTGAGTAAATATACCACTAGACGAAAAATAGATCATAATCCTAATTATATAATTAGCATATTAAGAAAGCATGTACTCTACTTTTATAGTAAAATTACCATAATTTTTTGTTTATTCATTTTCATATTTAGTATTTATGACAAACAAACTTCTATTTTTTAGGTAAAACTTCAAAATTCGCCAAAAATATTTCTTCCGTTAAAGAGTAAATCAATTCCACCATAAATAAGTCAAAAGAATATTTCATTATGCACTATTTCAACCCTCATTTTTTCGGAGAATCTGCTGGGTTGTTTCATCTTTAATCAAAGTTGAACTCGTTGTGAAATCGAGCGTTTAAAAATCAAAATATATTTTCGAAATATAAAACTGTTCACGAACGTTTTCAGACAGCATTGTAATCAATTGTAAAGCTATTATCCACTTATATTTTCATGACACACTAGTGGATTGCACATTAACATAATTGTCCCTTCAATTAAATATTTATTAAGTCTTCTATAAAGTATTTATTTTACTTGAACAAAAACAATCACAAAATTCATAAATATTTTATACGTAACTCATAGGCGAATATACTTTAAGCTAAAAGCATTTTTTTTAAAACTGTGAATTACAAATCAATCATATTGTCTGCTTATCTTTGAACCAAAATTCAATTTTTAGAAGCTTCGTGTAAAGTCACGTACAAAAGCTGTTTGGTATTTGTAATTTGTTAACGAAAAACTTAATTTTTATATTGTTATTTTGTTTGGTGAGACCATTTTATAAATTTCCTGATTAGTCGAAGGATAATGAATCGTGAAATAATTAGACAACTTTCGAAATTAAATTTTTGGAAGATAAAGTATATTTTGTATAAAAGAAAGAGATTACGATATATAGTAAATCGGTTTGGAAATTTAAAATATTGTTTTTGCGCGGTTTAATGATACATAACTAATTTTATAAATCCAATTTCATCTTGTTTAATATACGAAGTGAAATCGATTCGTTTTAAGGTTATCCCGATTTCAAAAACATGGTTTTGTCCATCTGTGTGTCTGTGTTTACAAATTGCTCTTTTTGGACAAAAATGCTCAAGTGCACAAACAAAAAAGTATTATTTCAGTTAACAAAACTTGATGAGTTCAATATATGACCAATAGATCTGATTTAAAACTATTGAAAAAACTAGAAAACGACCTAATTTATCAAAAATAACTGATGAAATGTTTCTAAAATTTTTATAATAAATAAATCGAATGCGAAATGAAATAGTATAACTAAATTCAGTGTAGCAAATTATAAATAAAATAATTTTATTGTTTCTGAGTAAATTGAAATAAGTAAAATAAACTATGACAACTGTAGATTTTTTTAAATGTTGCATCCAAATAATAATTTATTTTTATTTAGATAAACTGTTAAATAACTGTTTGAGTCATAAATATTTATATAGGCCTATACTATTAGGACTTATTGAAATAACTAATCGATTTCTTATAGGTACACAACAACGTCTGATCTGGATTTTATTTAGGATGAAATTTTGAACGTTTTCTGATTCAAAATTACATTTACTCATTTTAATTATTATTTATTATTAATGAGTAAATTATTATTTATTATTATTATTATTTATTATTAAAATTATTAATAATTTTATTATTTACTCATTAATTATTAAATAATGATTAAATAATCATAATAATAATTATGATTATTAAAATAGGTTATTATAATCATAATAACCTATTAGAAAAGAAATTTCATAATAGGTTGATTATGAAATAGCTTAATTTCATGCAACTGTGATTTTTAGCTATTAATTTTAACTTCATGCATTATAAAAACAAATAACGTTTTTATGTAATAACGTTATTATTACGTTATTAACGTAACGTATAATAATAATACGTTACGTTGTCAATTATTTTTTCTTAATGTATAAAATGATTTTCTAAATTTTTAGTTATCTTGATACACAGTTTTACTTTTAAAAATATTTACTTAATGAACAATAATTTTATCATGATTTTAAACAAAATGAAATATTTAAGCTAAAAGCGAATATATATAAAATACTTTTAGCTTAAATTATATTCGTCTATGAGTTACGTATAAAATCAATAGTTACGTATGAGTTATAATAGGAATCAATTATAACTGCGTTATTATTAATTTTTGCACTTATTTTTACAATTGTATGATTTACACTGTAAACTCGAAATACTTTGTGCCGGGTGTGTACTTAAACATTCCAAAAATAAAAAACATCCATTAAAACAAATTCATAAAATCAATTGACCAAAAAAACATCCATTAAAACAAATTCATAAAATCAATTGACCAAAAAAACATCCACTAAAACAAATTCATAAAATCAATTGACCAAAAAAACATCCACTAAAACAAATTCATAAAATCAATTGACCAAAAAAACATCCACTAAAACAAATTCATAAAATCAATTGACCAAAAAAACAAATATCCAGTTCCAAAACTCGTCGCCCAACTTTTGATTAAAACACCCCAACAATGGTTTTATTGGCGGGAAATTTCCATTCCCCGACTTTGTAACGACTTTGTTGGGGCCAGACACGTGTGGGACTTGCGCGCATGCGCCGGGGGTGGGGGTGGGAGGGTGCATCAATGCGATATGTAAATGCATCGTCCTCTGTTGCACATGCTCCTGCATTTAGTCGAGGAAGTGCACCTCCAATTATTGGATTAGTCGAGATTCGAGTGGCGAAGAGGTCAGTCTGCAGCGTTGAATCGGAGGAAACAGGTATAGAAGTGACGCAGATCGACCCATCTTAAGGTAGGAGATGATCACGGCTTGTGTAATAAACAACCAACTACTTACGTCTACAGAATACAAATCAATACTCTTACATTTTTTTTAAATCGTAATTTATATTAAATTCTATTTTTAAATATTTAAAAACAACTTTTTTCTTTTCAAAATTTTACTTACTTAAGTAAATAATGTTTATTAGTGAATTAAATAAAGTCACAATCACGTTGTCAATTATTTTTTCTCAATGTATAAAATGATTTTCTAAATTTTTTGTTATCTTGATACACAGTTATACTTTTAAAAATATTTACTTAATGAACAATTATTTTATCATGATTTTAAACAAAATGATTATTTAAATGTATTTATTAATTTAAAAAATAATTCTAGCATATTTTTACTGGACGAATGGACATTTTTATTTCTACAAGAAGAAAAAATTATAAACTTTTTATAATTAGCTAATGGTTTTTGTATTTCATGTAACTTCTTCTGAAACTGACAAACAACATCCAGCAATTAACTTCAAGGAAATAATTGATTTATTTCGAAGAAAAGCAATCAGTTTTGTACTTAAAAAGTTTTTAAATTCACTTAGAAGAGAAAACTGGAACATTATCTAACAAAACTTTATAGCAAGAGGAAAGAAGAACTAAAAACGAACTGCCAGTTGTGATGAAATAGCTTAATAACGTTTTTATACAGTTTGCAAGTTTGATTAGTTTACAATTTTCAAAAAATCATTTTAAATTTACGACTTAAAAATCAAGAAGAAGAAAAAGAAGATAAAATAACAGATACGAATGTAACGTAACTTTAGGAATATATCACATCTAACAGAATCAGAAACATGTCGTATTTATCTTTAGTTTGGGCAGTTATTTATGGGCACATCTTCTGTAAAGCTATATTGTTGCTGCTACTTACTTAAAAGTGATAATATTTTTATACAACTAATTTAACTGTTATAGGTTATTTTTGTAGATTTTTGTTATAAAAATTGCTCGTAAACATTGGAAAAGTTTTCCAAAAACTACGTTTGAAAAAACCAGTTAGGGAGCTGTTGATATAAAAAAACGATTGGTTTAGTTTAGTTTTTAAGTATACTTTCATCATATTTTGATTGCAATTTACATATATGAAGATTTAAAACTCATATGATAGTACTAAGTTTGAAATGAACAGTTTAACTATAAATCAGAGAAAAAATAAATAAAGCCAGTTTTTTCTAGATGTGAAACTTGTAAATTTATTTTGAATTTCTGACAATTTCTGGTTAAAAAATCCCAACTTTATTTTTCGAAAGATAATTCATACTGTTTGTTTTATTAATTTACGATTTTTAAGTATATTTAAATAAAATTTCATCGAAATTGTTTGATCCGACTTTGGAAAAAATTCAATTGGGTTGATTTTTATTTTTTTTTTACCAGAAAAGGCAGGAAACGGACGTTGTTTACAAAATTAAGAATCGTATAAATTTTCAAATTCGACCATACGAATTTTTACACTATTCAAATTCTGCTATTTTTTTATTAAAGGTCATTTTAATTGGATAATTGTTTTTACGATTTCCTTCTAATATAACACATGCCTTCTAATATAATATTTTGTTTTATTGATGAATTTCCACTAAACAAAATATTAAAAAGTCTACTTTTTGCCACGCACAAATGAAAATTTCATTCCACCATTATGAAATGTTATAATCACATAAATTAGCTTTTCTAAATTCTTAAAACTTATTAGAAAATAAACTGACGGTAGTTAGATTTTATTTCATATTTTCAAATCGGTTGAAAATTTTTAAATTCTTTTTTCAAAGTTTAAAAGTGTTTACAAAGAGTACATTTTATACGAAATATTAAAAAATAGTAGGATCAGATTTATTTGTGTTTTATTGTTAAATACAAAAGTATTCACAAATTAAAATGTTTGTTAATGCGATTTTATTAAATTTCGTTTATTTCATTCTCCTAATTATTTTAAAATAATTTTATTGCATTCGCTGTAATACTATAACGTTTTCTTGAACAGTTTTCTAGACTTTGACAAAGGCGTTAGAGGGGGTTACAAACAAAGGCAATACAAAGGTCTTTAATTATTCCCGTTATATTAAAAATTTAATTTTCATTTTGTGTAATAAAAATAGAAACGTCAGGAACCTGGCTGCAAATACTGTACTATCTAGAACAAAAACATTCGCATCTACTACTACTTTGCAGTAAACTTTCCGTAAACATTTGTACTCAGAGAAATAAACTTAGCTGGCGAAGTTACACTGTGAAACGGGCTTTCTGAACGGCCAACATGGTAAAATCAGACATTATTTTGAAATCAGATCTGAACCTCACATAAATCATTTTGATTAAATCATTTTCACAGATATTTAAAAAATTATATATATTTTTGGCACTAGTATATGTATGTATGGGACTATCGTGTATGTATGTGTGTGTGTGTGTGTGTCACGATCATAATTTTTTCCGATTAGATTTAAACTTCACGCATAAATTCATAATAGTTTTTGTAATAATTTTCAATTACGTTTCCCAGCGAAATCCGTTTATATATTTCAAAATGAAGCTCGTTTCAAGCCTAAAAAAATGCATAACTTTTTTTCTTGTACACTTTATTAAAGGTTTCACCGTCTTAACCAACTGAATTTAGAGTACCACCGTTTAGAGTATACTGAAATTACTATGAAAACACAAACTGAATCTGACGGTTGTCGGGATACATTTTCGTAATTCCAGTGTAATTTTAAAATTTAGTTTGGTAACCTATGATTATTTGATTCAAACATTACACAAAAGTCGATTTCATTAATAGCTTTTGTTAATACAAATTCTGTTTCGATTAAATCCGTTCAACTAATTCAAATCTTTAAGAAAATAAGCTTTTGTTACATTTTTTTAAAAATCCTATCACCAGTTTAATCATCGTTAAATCTGCACAAATTATTTTCGTTTAACTTTCAAATTCTTTTGAACATGACATCTGTCAGGGTTCATTTTCATATTTGCAATGAAACTGGAAATCAACGTTATACCATGCATGATGCTGATTAAAATGGTAAAATATCTTTTTCTAAGTGTAAAAGAAAAGTACAGTTTGAAATTCGAAAATTCGATTCCGTGATGTTAACGAGAAACTGGGGTATCGCGATTTAAGTAATAGAATGATTTACAAAATTAAATCTCGTAGAGAAACAAATGATTCGTAAACATTGCTCAAACTTTCTCACATGGAAAAGTTATTCAACATTCTGATTTTTGAGGCTATCGACCAAGAAAAAACCAAAAATCGATATAATTTCTCAAAATCGGTTTATCAGATTTCCCTCAAATTTTGATGAGTAAGTAACTCACAAATACCAACACATTAAATATAAAATTTGAGACATTGATTTCTTTTATTTCAAATTTATTACGTTAACTTCATAAGATATGATCAAACTTTATCAACTTCTTGCGCATTCATTTTCGTAAAGTAATCATTGAATCAGGAATCAACTTTGTACATTCATCGTGAAAAAAAGCATTGTATAATCAAATGATCAAAAGCCGATAAACCGATTTTAAGAACCTAAATTGTGTATTTCATTCTTTTATGATTCCCACATAGTTTTAATAGAGTCGTTTTTTGAAAAATCTAATTTTTGTATATTTTTGGTATATTTTTCTATCAAATAAAAAAAGTGTTGCTATATGAGTAAATATTCTTAGGAGTTAAATTTTATTGAAACAGTTCCATTCGTTTAGTCTCCAGTGATGAGTATACAGAGTCGTCCAAGTGAAGACTAATTTTTAGAAATCTACAAAAAATCACAAGATACAGAATTTTACAGATTTTGCAAATCTTGGAAGCATCATCAGAACTCATTTCATGATTCCGAATGGAAGTTACAGTGTCCAAACGTTGTAGAAACGTAAAACCTCATGACCTCGACAAAGCACTTGGTCATCGGGTCTAATAATAGTCATTTACTAGTAAAGTTTGTAACCTGCAGCCGCCAGTAACGTAAACATATTATTAAAGTAAAAGTTATCATTAAATAGAGGCGCTACTGCAAGTTCAGCAGTGTTATAAAAGTTTCAAATTAATTCGAAGAAATTCTCTTTGTATTCTTCTTTTCGGCTAGGATTATTGTCACTATGTTCAGTATAATAAACTGCCTTCCCTAGCTTCGTCAATTCTTCTTTCGTTCAATTCTCCTATACTCTATAGAAATAGCTTTTGAAGATGAAGGTTCTCCGAAACGCGTCAACGAAAGAAGAATTGACGACGCTAGGCAAGCTATTATTATAATGAACATAGTAGTTCGAAGACGTTGACCTTTTCTGTGCAATATACACCCGGCATCAATTTTTAAAGACATGTTCTTCACACAACTGAAATTATGAAGAAAGAAATTAATTATGAACGCATTTCGACTGGAAATTGACCATCCTTACTTACGTATGAAAAGGCAGTACCAATCAATCCATTATGAACTATTCAACAGTAACCTATTCACGTTTAAAAACTGTCAGATAATCGTGCAGACATAATCGTTTTATTACAAAGTCCACTTATTTTCAGTCCACAGTCTTAAAGTGCAGTCACGTCATATTTAATAATTAGTATAACTAGTTCAAAGAACAGTAAGCCTTGAATATTCTTAATTAATTACCTGGCTACCGCTCCACAACAGGGTCTGACGCGTCCTGTAACCGGTAACTGTATTATACAAGAGAAATTGTTACTGGACAAACTTTATTAAAATGTTCTTTCTTAATTATTTTTTTTTTTTTTTTTTTAACGTCCGACTTTTGTGCACACTTGAGCTAATGCAGACGATGGTATGATTTATAGCGTATGAAAATCCCAAGCCCTGGCCAAGAATCGAACCCGAGTCCTCGGGGTGAAACTATCATCAACTAGGCGCTATCAAATAGGCCACCGAGGCGAGAGGATGATGGGAGGAGGTGTACTTTCTTTAAGTAGCTGTCGTAGTAGTTAAATCAGAGGCAACCATCTTGAAACTGAAGTGATTGGAGGAAAATCCAATTGTATACAACGTTCAGACTATACGAAAGGTTCTTTTGAACAAAATTTCAAAATGCGTTTAGCTAAAACTGCGTACACTCGTCATGGTTAAATCAGGGGCGCCATATTGAAAAGGAAATAAATGGAAAAAAACTTATACATTCATCGTTCGGGCTTTATAGATGGTTTTGGCTACATACCAAATTTTAAAACAATCTGTCTATGCGTTTGGCCAAAACTTCGTAATACACAAACAAAATGTCGAACGGTCGTGTTGCTTCTTTTTGTCAATTATTGTGCAAATTTTATAACAAGCTCGAAGAGCCAACAAAACTTTGTATATTATTATTTCTTATTCAAAAAAAAATATTACAGTTTGATGTTGATAAGAATTTGAAATGTTAGCATTGAGAAATTAAAGAGAATCTCAATTTACATAGAATCGGTTCTACAATTATTTCACAAGAGTTTGTGTTAAAATGTGGATAGCAAGTAAAGTAGGTAACACATTTGTGACGAAAAAAGCAAAGGAAACCCTGACTAGGTTTTTTCTAGTTTTTTTTTGTAAAATGTTCTAGACCTTTACAGTGCTGCAACAAATTTCACTGCCCTTTTACACTCAAACATTATTTAAAATAAACTTTCACCGAGGTTTTTTTAAAAAAACAAGAAGCAATCAATGGCGATAATTGGAAAAAATTATTTTCTTAAATAATCTCGATAGATTTTTTTTTAATTGCATTTATAGCTCTGTATTAATTGGATAATTTAGGTCTACAGCTCAAACGTGTGTAGATAAAAAACATAATGACCACTTAACCTGTATTAGTTAGAATTTTATATTTTAAAATTTGATCCAAAATACCAAAATGAAACTGGCAGTTTTTAATTTTTTAAATCCATATTTTAAATTTGAATATTTAAAATGCCATTTTTGCTGATTTTAACTCTGATTGTATAGGTAAAATCTGATTACCAAAGGTATATTATCTTTGGTATATCACCAAAGAACCTAACGCATTTTAGGGTTTTGAATGAGCTCCATTTTGAAATAGAGCTAGTAACTAGTTTCCAGTAAGGTCAAAATTATATCATATAAAGCTTCAAATATATTTTTTTTATTACTTGACTCATTGGCTATACTTCTTCAACCACAATCGAATAAATAATATAACTCGATCCTAAGAATCACATAGAAAAATACACAGTTTCTATTGCGTCTACAAACGAAAGGGTCAGAAAAAATGGATCTGACTCAAATAAATGTTGTGACAATATTATAAAAACTTCCTAGCCTTATATTTTCCATTAGCCGCCTCGGTGGCCTAGTGGATAGCGTACCCCGAGGACCCGGGTTCGATTCCCGGCTATAGCTTGGCATTTTCATACGCTATAAATCAACCCATCGTCTGCATTAGCCCAAGTGTGCACAATAGTCGGACGTTAAACACAAAAAAAATCTATTTTCCAATGAAAATTTGCTTCAGAAGCTATTTACGAATACAACTGGGAAAAGGCCTAATTTTTGAAAGTAGGTTTTCAGATTTTTTTCACAATTTGGTCATAAATGAACACCAGTGTATCAAATTTGAATGAAAGACATTTATAGTTCCAGAGTGAATAGACGAAACAAAACAAACTTGAGGGCGGACAGGACTTGTTTTGGAGCTTTTCAAATCAACATTCGAACCCTCGATTTCAATTCTTCTACAATGACTTAATCTTTAAGAAAAACTGATAAAATAAAATAATTCTTAAAAGTTTTGAACACACACACACACACACACACACACACACACACACACACACACACATATATATATATATATATATATATATATATATATATATATATATATATATATATTTCATCTGTTGTTAAATTAGTTTTCCATTTTGTTTACGATCATTGTTCAGTGTAGAATTTTTATGATGAAAAGCTTGACTTAAAGAACATATTTACTTAGGTTTTTTCCTAACGAGTTTTTTTTGTGAAACTTCAGAGCTCGAGGCAGCGATGTGGAAGTAGCAAAGTTCTGTCACTTTTATGAAGTTGCGCACTTCAAGATTGTTGGTCCGAGAAGCTTTAGGACTATACTTTACTTTATACACATTAGTATAGCAGGCATAAATAGACTTCAAGTAGAAAAATATTTTTTTAAAGTGTAGAATAACTAATTATTTACAATTTAATAATTAATTAATTGTTTGTAGTACGATATAGGTAGTTCGGTTCCTAAAGAAATCTTTGTTGCGCTGGTTAGATAGACCGTAATAGATTGGAAGGGTTACCACTCCTCAGCTGATAGATGAAACTACTATCCTGAACAAAAACATCTGTTGTTAAAACAGATAACCGCTATAAATAGTTGTTACCAAAGTTGATAATTTACAATAAACGCATTATTTAGACTCACAAAATCAAAATAAAACCCTCAACAGATTCATGCGAGTCATGACTTATTGTCACAGTCATTAGGTAAGGACTCGGACGATCATCGTGGAAAAAATGCGCCAATTATAAACCACTTTAAAAGTGGTCGTTACAAATTTATAGGCTCATTTTTATTAGCATTCTAGCTTTCGCAATTTTATTTAAATTTAGCACTAAAATTTATTTAAATAATGACTTAAACGCGTTCGTTATCCAAAATAGATGGAAGAAATATTCGTTTCTAAATGACGAAAAGGTTTTTTTCAAATTAATAACTTTTTATGATTTTCAAATTTAATACAAATTACGAAAATGATCTTGACAGTTGTTGATTTTCAATTCCATATTTTGAATTTGAAAGTTTTAAAGGCATAGTTTAACTCTGATTGTAATGACAAAATCTGATTACCAATTCAGCATTTTTAAGGGTTTGAACAAGTACAGTTTTACTGGAAAGCAAACTTGTCGAAACTTATACCAAACAATTATTTACCGAGTTTTATTTTCACTTATTAAATATTCAAAAAAGGTATTATTCAATGGTGTCGTTATTTATAAATTCGTGTTCATTAGGCAATATAAGATGCGTGCCACGAATATCTATAAATTCCCCTTTTTTGACTGTTGTTGAAACAGTGATTCAGGAATAATATTTTTATAACCAAAAGTATGAGAAAAACCTTCAACAAAACTCAGGAAATTTCATGCTGAAATGGCTTCAAAACAAATTGTTTTGGACTCTGAAAAATTGATGGTAAAATTCATAGAAATCGGTCAATTTGTTTAGTCCTCAGCAAAGACAAGCAAAAAATCGTTAAATTATTTCAAAACTGCAACAATTTAAAATGTAAGCAAATCTATATTTTTTTAATTTCCTTTATTTTAGAAACAACATTTTCATAAATTGTAATTTTCAAATGATATTTGAAATTGTTAAATGCTACATTTATTCAGATTGTAACATAGATTGAAAATAGTGAAGTCATATTTTTAAAACATGAAAAGTAACTTAAATCAGCTGTGCATTTATAGCTGTTATTGGTGATTTCTGTATTTTTATTGTAAATTAAAACACATTCAGATATTTAAAATAAGCGTTTATGTGATTTTTTTCACTTTTTGGTACTCCATTTCCAATACGTCGACCAGTCAGCTGAGTGAATTAAAGAAATAAGTTAAAAAAACTGACGTTTATCGACGTGACTAAGCACGGTGGAAGCTACCATCAATTCTTAGAGTCACTCTCTCGTAATATGTAAAGCCAGAACAAACGGGATTTTTGGAATAGGCCGTGTTGATTATACACAAATTTCATTTGTTCATAAATCTCACTTTCTTGACGTTAATTAAACAAAACAAATCAATAACCTAAATAGACATAACCTATAAAAATATTGTCTTGTTTGTGTATGTATTTAACCTACCTCTATAGATTTTGTACTTACATTTATAAATCAGTAGCATAATTTAAGAATAAATAATGAAAACATACCACATTTCAGCATATAGGGCACAATCAGTTCAGGATCAAGTTAGTAAATAGATTTTGTTTATCTTCTCTCAACTGAAATTAAACAATTCGTGCAATGTATAAAAGAATAAAACAATTAGGAAGATAATTTGGCAGTCAGAAATTTACGTACTTTCGTCAGACTGAAACGCTTTTAGTAGGCCTACAACATTTTTCTAAACGTTTTTATGTAAGCATTAACAGTAAATATAACCGCGAAATAGCAGAGTAAACAAGGCGACTATTTCAGAAATATATTTATTGACTCTAGGAATCTCACGTGCGTATAAATATAAAATCTCGCCTTATTTCATAGTAGCTTCGTGTCGTTCTTTCGTTTCACTGATAACGATTTTAATTTACTTATACAGAGCTATAATAAATATTCACTTAATGATAATTAATAAACTGCAGTTACATCAATTTTCTTTTTTTCTATTTTTCTTTGTTTATTTTAAGTACGGTTTGTACGAGGACACATTTACAAGCTTGGAATTTAAAAACACCCAAGACACGAGAAGTGCGTCCGCTATACAGTTCTTGTTTTTACACTATGCACACCGATATGAGAAATTATTCCATAAAGTCTGTACAATAAAAATTCATACAATATTTAACAAACAAATTTTAAACAATTGTATGTTAGACTGCCATTGTTACACATGTTTTTGTTTTGTGCTAACAAGCTTCCTAACCTTGGTTTACCACATGGCATGTATTTTCGAGAAAGTTAGTGCTACTTGCTGTACCGTTTATTTAATAATTCCGTTTACAAAAAGGCAAGTCCCAAAAGTACAAAACAGTTTGCGCCAGTGACTAAATCAATAACCACCTGAATCTGATCTGGCTTTTATTGTCATCCGCCTCTATTCAGTCCCTTCTCATACAGGCCTAAACGTTGTTAGGTTAAATTCGATCGACTGACGTCACATATCATAAAACATAAATTACAAATGTTTTTGATGTGAGTAGTAGTTTCAAGTTCAGACGGCACGTGTCGAATGTAGGTCACCCGGGATTATAGTGCAAAACTACATCCACTACCCCACTTTCTATCCGCGATGAAAGCATTTCTATTTTCCCTCTCTGCGTTTTTGCATCCTTTCTCACCCAACCTTGTCAATAAAATGCTTTTTTCATTTTCTTTGAGCAATTAAGCTCCGATGCTTTTATATTGGATTTAATTTTTATATTTCTCGGAGACTTAGCTTCGTCACTCCGCTTACACGAACAAATTTTTTACAATTATTTTCTAAAAACTTAAAACAACAATTTTTTTTAATTAATCGTAAGTACGTAATGTATAACTTCTATGATTTGTCGGGAATCTAGACCATCTGATTGAGTTTATCTTTCCCTCAAAAGCGTATTGCGAACAATTTTGTTTGTCTTTAGAATGAATAGTTACGAGTAGAGTGGTTTTCTTGAAATTTAATTGTGAACCATAACTCTGTAAAGTTTATTGTCCATACCCACAAATATTTTACTATTTCATTAGTTTACTGCGCTGGAGATTAAACCAATTAATTTTGATTAAATTTAACGATCATATCGTTTCTCTACACGAGCATATATTAATTTTTTTGTCTTTGTAAATAGCTTAAAAGTTACTTTAAGAAGTCTGATTTATTAGAACTACTTTCTCAAACAAAACGTATGGGCCAATTTCTCCGAAAGTTTCAAATTGGTAAACTATCAACAACAAACCAGATGATTAGTTAATTTCTCAAAATCGGTTTATCAGATATTAATACAATTAGATTCATAACTCTAATCGGTGTATCAAATTTAACATTTTTAAATACTGTTCTGGAGTAAATAAGAACAAAATTTCATGGTTTGTTTTTCAGTTTTTTCGATTTTGTCTCGAAAATTAAATTTCTCATTTTTAAAGTTTAATATTTTGAATTATGAATTTAAAAACTACCCAAATCTAACAGTTATAGAGAAAATTACAACAATTATCCTGATTTTCGTTAGAGATCGGCAACCAATGAGATATATTGTAATACTTAGAATATTGTATAACTATCGATAGTTACTCAAAAACATTTCGAATTTTGAAAAGCTCAAATTACATTCAATTCTAAATTCTGCATTTACTGATGTTTTCAAACATCAGAAAATAGAAAATATTTTTACGACACAATATTTTGTAATTATTTACTAATTTACCTTTATAATTTTACTAACATTGTTGGTTCTTTGTTAATGAAAATCAAAAATTGTACAAGTTCTTTAACAGATGAATAATTTCATGTTAATGTTTTAACTCATAAACATTTTGACTTTTGTCTTTAATTTCTTTAATATTTCTTCTCGATGAGATTTTGTAATAAAATTTGCTTCCGGTAAAAGTTCTTAGCAAGTTGTCAACTAAGAATTTTAGTTGTATCTTATGTATTAAAATACAAATAACTCGATAATACTTTAGGACATCGAGCTAATTTTTTAACATATTAATGGCCTTTTCATTTTATAGCTTTTGATGTATAATTTATTATGTACATATAAGTATTTATAACTCAGACGAAAACACTTCCCTTTTAAACACGGTTTTAAACGGATGTAAGGAGCAAGGTATGCAATAAGGTTACAGTTGTGTCAAGAATTTGCATAACTTACTAAAAGTGTTTTACAATACTAGATTTATTGTGAAAATTACTGCCAAAATATAGAGTACAAGTTGAAATTCGTCCGTAAAAGCTACAAAAGGGAGGGATGGATCATCTGATTGATTTTCGAAGATTTTACAGAAATTAACACAATTTGACCGTCAGGAAGTAATTTAAATGGTAAAGGATATAACTTCAGTACACACTGAAATATTGTGTGGATATCCCTTATACACTTATAAACAATATTTTACCTGCCAATGAAACAACTCATTTTATTGTTTAACGTAAAAGTAGGGATCCATTTTGGGGGGGCCATCCCCCCTACCGATTTAAGAAAAAAATCAAAATTTTTACTTGAAACATTAAACATAGCTTACCTTGTCAGATATTTTTTTCAAAGTACCCAGTATAAATCTAATACTTAAAACTTAAATAACCTGTGACAAATATTTAACTCTAAATAATGTAGAAGAAATTTACTTGTAGACAATTTCTTCTGTAACTATTTTTATTATGGATTTAATTGATTTCATAAAAGTAAAATTACTTGTACCTTTAGCACACCCAATATTTTCGTTTTATCGTCACAATATTTCTAGGAGGACTTCCTTTACCACCTATAAAGTACCCAGTATCTGTCAAGGTAAGCTATGTTCAATGTTTCAAGTAAAAATTTTGATTTTTTTCTTAAATTGGGAGGAGGATGGCACCCCCAAAAATGGTATCCCTACGTTTACGTTAAACAATAAAATGAGTTGTTTATTTCATTGGCAGGTAAAATATCTCGTATTCATGGACAAGGTATCTCGTTGTCTTTTATTTTAACCCCGTCCTCTTCTAACCCAATACAGAATTCTTGGAGCCTTTCCTCTGGGTTGGATTTACCGCGTACAAGATACGAAATATAAATCAAACTTAAAACTAAAAATACTTTACAAAAACTTTGTAGGAATTTACAGTCAAATAATAACAAGAAAAAAGCAAAACACATAGAATATGGTTGATTTTTAAATTTACTGAAAAAAGAGTTTTATGTGAAACTTTAAAAAATTGTGGAAATCATTTTCAACGTCATACAGAAATTTTACAATAACTACTCTTTTTATTCAGGAGTTGCCCTGCTTTAACGCGATCAAAAGACTTCCTCAATATTTTAGTTATTAGGACTTTTTAGTTTTTATATTTTGCAAATTTGCTTTAAAAAAGTACGTTTTTTGTATGACTTCCATTTATTGGTAGGATAATCTTCACAACCAGCGGTCTGATGTTTAATTACATTTTTTTCACTTCAATTTTAATTTTTTTTTACCCGTTAAAATGTTTTCCAACACGAGCTTGAAACTAAGTTTATTGTTTTCAAAACAAAACAAAGACAAGCCTACACTATTTACCAGCAATTGTATTACTTGACCAATTTAACAATTAATTTGTGGTGTGGGATTGAACTCAGGAGGTACAAATTTATTGGACGGACGTAGTCTCCTAAGTTATAGACTTTAAAAGTTTAATGAAAACATTTTTTTCAAAATTTTTGAGTGAAACACTAAGATTTGTGTGACAAAATAAACTGCAAAACGGTCCTGCTATTTAGCTGATAAAATCAAATACTAATAATTCGAAATAGCATTCGCTTCTACGCTAAACAACTCTAATAATTCAATTCACTTATTGAATCATTCAATTGAATTTTAAAGAAAATACGGGCTACATTCGATGTGAAAAAGTTTGTGCGATATTCTTGCATCGTTTCAAAAAAAGCCACTTACACATTGAAAGGTTTTATCAACAATGTTCAGGCATAAAACAAAATCCAATTTTACAGAGTGAACTTGTTTATTTGTGAGACTGAAAGCTACACTGGGAGGGAATATGAGGAAGGGATAATTTAGTGAAAGGGTGGCTAGACGGGGTGGTTAAAACCCCTCGGTGTTCTCCCCCTCGTAACTCTCTCAATTCCCAGCAAGTTGACCTAGTCCTAACTTTACAGTGGGAGAGTTATTTACAATTCAAATATTTGTGGCACACTGCCATCTTGTGAAAGAAGGAAAACTTATAATAATTCAACGTTACTTCACAAGAATGTTTTGACATCTGCACAATCTTCAAGTAATTTACTTCTCAGTTGAGGAAAACGTGAAGAAAACGTCCTCTTTATTTTACGTTCACGAATTGTTTTATTATGATGTCCTTGAAATGCATTTCCGTATCCAAGCACAGTAAATTTGCCATTATTGCAAGAACATATCACCACTAATGATAGAGATATTTTCGTAGTGCTAGATATATATGGCTATTAGTGCTAACAATACTGCCAGTATTAGCGATATCACCAGTAGTGCTAGAGATATCGCCAGTAATGCTACAAATATTGTCAGTAATGCTAGAGATATCGCCAGTAATGCTAGAGATATCGCCAGTAATGTTAGAGATATCGCCAGCAATGCTAGAGATATCGCCAGTAATGCTAGAGATATCGCCAGTAGTGCTAGAGATATCGCCAGTAGTGCTAGATATATCGCCAGTAGAGCTAGAGATATCGCCAGTAGTGCTAGAAATATCGCCAGTCGTGCTAGAGATATCGCCAGTAGTGCTAGAGATATCGCCAGTAGTGCTAGAGATATCGCCAGTAATGCTAGAGATATCGCCAGTAGTGCTAGAGATATCACCAGTAGTGCTAGATATATCGCCAGTAGAGCTAGAGATATCGCCAGTAGTGCTAGAAATATCGCCAGTATATATCGCTGCTAGATATATCGCCAGCTAGAGATAGCCAGTAATGCCAGAGATATCGTCAGAGATATCGCCAGTAGTGCTAGATATATCGCCAGTAGTGCTAGAGATATCGTCAGTAATGCTAGAGATATTGTCAGTAATGATTGCCAGTAATGTTTAACTTATCACCACTAATGCTAAATATTTTGCCAGTAATTCCAGAGATATAGGAAGCTAGTGTTAAACATATCGTCACTATGTTAATATTGGTTGTCAATAATTACACAGATATTGCCAGGAATGGCAGAGATATTGACAGTAATGATTTTAAATAATAAAAAATATATCGCTATTCATGATAAAATTATCTTCAGTAATAGTAGAGATATCTCTATCATTAATACAGTAATAGTAACGGTAAATGTGACCAGTAACGGTCGATATATCGATAGTAACAACTTAAAAACTGAATGTCTGCTTCAGTATTGAGTTTACAATTTCATAGTCCATTTTTCAGGTCCTAGACTACATATTTTTCTTTCTTCCATGCCCTTTACCTTCCTGTGATCTCTCAGGCATTGTATTTTGCTAACCTAACAGCAAATGAAGTGTTCCGTGTTTCTAATTGCTCACCCAACCTGGATGAAGGTCGCTTAACACTTTGTAAAAGTGAACTCGTTATACCGGTAATCCTTCAGTTGCTGCTCTTCTACTAAGTTAACAAGCACAGTGTGTTCGTGAATGTATGTAAAGAAAATAAACGAGCAAAAATATTACACAAACGTTTTCCTGTTTATTTATTTTTCAAATAAATCCTGACAATAAAGCTGCCGACAAAAAACGGGAAACGGATACATTCCTCAGAATAAATTTGCTACGATCACATAAAATGTACATTTTCATTTCCGGCCAAAATTTAAACAAAATCTGATAAAGTGATTTTGAAAAATTACACTTCATTTTAGTTTTTCAGGGCTCCTGAATACAGCTCACACATTTGTTTCAGTTCCAATGATAAAACTTTTATCAAAATCGATATAATTGATAAATAAAATGCTCTCAAGATGTGGAAAATCCAAATATAAATGTTGAACTTCATTAAATCTGTCAATTAGTTTCCAGCGATGTGTACAAACTGACAAACGGAAGCATCTGTGTAAAACCTAGTTGTTCGACTTTAAGGAGGCGCAAAATTATATATCTATTAAAATAATGAAAATCGATATTTTATCGTTTACGATATGATACTTTATACATTGTCTAAAGTAAAAAATATATAATGAATCCTTAGCTATAATAAGCTAAGATATAGAATTAAAGTGATATTTGCGTAAAATATTTTTCCGAGAACTGCTCCATAAAACTTAAACTTGTTCAGACTGTCGTCCATTTAAAATGGTAAACGTTTAGACGGTCTAAAACTAATATAACGGTTTTAATAGATTTACTTATGGATATAATTGAAAAGCATTTTGACTTCTGTACAAAAAAATGCTACGTCCCTTCAGTAGTTTGACAGAAAGCTGGGGTTTTACATTGTGATGAACTTTTGCCACTTCGTGAAATAATCGCTGTAGTAAGTCGATAATATCATTCGGTTCTGTTTTATGAACATTATATTTTTAATCTTCCCAAACAAAAGCCGTTCTTCTTTCAAGGATCCAGATCTGGGTCTTACCATAAAACCACACCAATAGCACAATTTTTAATGAAAATTTGCAAAAAATCGAAACTTATGAGCAGAAAAATGGAAAATACCATTTTAGTAGATATATGCAAGAAACCACTGTAAACCATTTAAAAATTTGGTTTCGATCTTTTAGGGATATACTTTACAATTTTTCTAACCTGAGATACATCATCCGTTAAGGGGGGGAATAAATTCAATATTTTCAATTTTCCTAGTTTACTTAGATTTACAAAACATACAATCGCGGCACGCAGCTGTCTCGCTGATTTAGTGGAAGCGAATTTCCAAAAGTATTTTTTGAAGCGAAGCTTTTAATGTTAGCTTTGGCGTGAGGAGCGAATAGAAAAAAAGGTTTATCAAACGGAAATATGTAACGAACGAGCAAACGAATTTTTTCTCTTTCTGCCTGTAAAAGAGGGAAAATATTGTATCGATGGTGAAGGTTAGGTCATTATGCAAGGTTATGCGTTACCACAGCCTTCTACAGCCCAAAGAAATTTTGAATCATCCACTCGACATTCGGTAACTTATTCACTTAACAGTTTACCTTCTAAAATCAACTGAAGAAATTCTACTTTTAATATTATTTGCTAGTTTTTGAAGCGATGCTTTTAATGTTAGCTTTCGCGAGAGGAGTGAAGAGAAAAATAGTGTCTCGAACCGTTTTAATGTAACGGAAATGTGAAACGGAAACTAACAAACAGATTTCGTCCTCTATTTCTGTTGCTTCCTCCTTTTCGATATTAGTACGCGCGTATTGTATGAAAACGTTGTGTTGCTTTGGTTTCATTATTTTCTCGTTGTACCCGTTTATAATACATTCAAAATTAATATAAACGCTTATAATAATTGTTGATAATATTGCTAGTATTTAACAACATAACCTGAAACACCCTATAAGCTGTTCAATGACTGATTAACATAAAACAACTGATCTTTTACTATAACTACAGTAAATAATATCTAAGCTAGGTTCCCGTATTTATTTATTTAAACAAAACAAGATATTTTTAAACATATATTCAAACTAATTACATATTCAGCAAAGATATAATTACAGAAACTTCGCTTCTGTCGGTAACTCCCCGAGTTCCACACGTGTACTTTTTTCATTCAAAACATTTTTTTTTAATTCTAATAATCAGCATTAAAACGTAGATTAACATTTTAAACTTTTAAATCACATAGACAATTCGAAAATGAATCCTGAACGCCGTCAAATTAATTCTTACTTTAACGAGTTTTGAAAATACAAAATAATTATTTACGCAGATTTTTGCGTGGATTACGATAGTGAAATCATAGGCCTGTTTATAAAACTATTTAGAACTACGAAAGTCATACATTTTTAAAGATTTGAAGTTGTCTCCATTTTAAAGCTGTTGAACGGATTTTGCTAGTTAACTTAACATGTTCTTAGCGAAATCGTAATTTTGTGACAAATTTTAATTAAATCGGACTAAACTGCAAACTTGAGCATGCTAAAACACACACACACACACACACACACACACACACACACACACACACACACACACACACACACACACACACACACACACACACACACATTTATTATTACCGATACCGATTCCATTGAGTCCATTCTCGATTCCCTATACAGATAATATCGAAACAAAAAATCTTGTATTTTCTAAACTGCCAAGTTTAACAAAAATTGTTAAAAATATAGTATTTCCGTTAGTTTCTACTCCTAAAGTTATTAACAAATGTATAATATTCTGTTCTGTAACAGTAATACACAAATAAAAAGAACTTTTACGACAAATCTCTTTGTAAGTTAGCCTACAACTATTTGCAGGCCTACCTGTAATACTGTCACACACTATAGATGCCATGACGATAACTTTATTTTGTCTTAAAATCAAAAACCGTACACTCAATAAGTAATTAGGCCTAAGTGCTCCGGGTATTATTTAATCAGATGTCGATTACTGAAGGAACTTTCAAGGAAAGGTAATAGAACTACTACATCTAATAAATGCTGTAATTAGGTTGGGATTTGTTCCAAGTCAATTGAAGGTGGCAGAGGTTATTATGATTCCTTAATCATGGAAGCCACTGAAAGAAAAAGCTTCGTATAGGCCAATATATTTATTGCCAGTAAATATTTAAACTGTTTGAGAAGTTGCTTTTGAAACGTCTCAAGCCAGTAATTGAGGAAAGAACATGAATACCATAGCGTCAGTTTGAATTTTAAAATAAACACTCTACCATTGATCAAGTATAACGTATCACAAATATTAATGAGAATGCATTTGAAGAGAAATACATATGTGTTAGTGTATTCCTAGAACGAGCACAGGATTTTGATAAAATTTGGCGTTGAGGATTGGAGTACACGCTTAAACGGGTTGCAACCATAGAATTTTATTCTACTAAAATCTCAAATCAGTGCTCTAGAATTAAACACGAAGATGAGTACTCTGAGCTAAAGGAATTATCTGTGAGAGTGCCTAAAGTAAGTGTACACTCTTTTGTACACTCGTGTTGTACTCGTACTAGGACCTGAAGGATATGTTACAAAGACGTTTGCGGATGAGACATCAATAGTGGCTACGAGCGACAGTACTGTGAAGTCAACAGCAAAACTACAAGGAGCCTTGGATGAAGTCAAAAGCAAAACTACAAGGAGCCTTGGATGAAGTCAACAGCAAAACTACAAGGAGCCTTGGATGAAGTCAACAGCAAAACTACAAGGAGCCTTGAATGAAGTCAACAGCTGGACTAAGAAATGGAGAACTATATTAAATTAGATGAAATCGACACAAATCTTACAAGAAAACGGTCCCAGTAATAGTATTGGTGAACACTGAAATAATTCCCTACAATAACACTACAGGGATACTAAACTTCGTTGGAAAGAGCATGTTAAAAAGAAAAAGGAAGAATTGAATATGAAATATAGGAAAATGTACTGGCTACTTGGAAGGCATTCAGAGTTGTCATTATAGGATAAACCGCTCTTATATAAGCAAATTTTAAAGTCTATCTGGAGCTACGGCGTTCAGTTTTCGAGCTGTGCCAAGAAGAGTAATTTGGACAACTCAGGTATTTCAGAATAAAGTACTTTGGAACGGTGTTGTACATCAGAAATGACGTCATACATCACCACTTAAAAGTTGAGACTGTTGCCAACGACAAGATTTGCCTTGAAGCACAAGAAACGCCTACACCAACGTGCTAAACTAGAAGTTGTTCAGTTAATACCGGCAATCTGGTGAGACGGCTAAGAAGAGTCAAGCCGTGTGATCCGGTTCTGTAAGGAAAGAAAAATTGTTGTAACCACGTGAGCTAGTGGACAGTCTGTTCGGTAGTCATCGGCGGATGTTTACTGACAAAAGTAAATTTATTAGGGAATGTTGCGTTCTTTACGCCTAGTTCATAAAACAATGTCAGAGTAGAAGTACGCCTGAATTACAGCAAAGCAACAGACGACGGTGGATGGCGTAGATCTTGCAGATTCTCAAGTCATGGGACATAGAGAAAATGTACACATATAATATGCGCTCATCATATTATATTAATCAGTAATGACAATTAATTAATTTGCTTGACGATTTACAAACCTCATAAAATTTACACCAATAAAATACTTCCTGTTTTTTTTTTAATTATTCTATATACAAATAGATTTTATTTATTTGTCTGCACTTCTAGTAGACAATGTTTTGTTACAGCTGTTTTGATTAAATTACAATTAGTAAAGTCTTTTTTTTAATCAACACCTTAAAAATTTCATTATATCATCACGTTGATTTTGATCATCAGCGGAAAGAATCGATTTATTTTAACAAAATTTTTGTGTCGATTATCGATATCCAGTTCATGTCTTAAAAATCGGTGGTATCGATAATCAATATTTAGAATCGACCAATCCCTTATATATATATATATATATATATATATATATATATATATATATATATATATATATATTTAAAAGCACGCAAAATCTTGAGGAAGATCCTTGGCCTGAGATTAACAGAAGATGGATACAAGTTGCACTCCCGGAATACCACAGAGAAGATATCGAACCTGGCAGCAGATATCAGAAGAAGGAGGCTTCGGTTCTATAAGCACATTAGTAGACTCCCAACAACGAGACTTGCCAACAGAATCCTTAAGTATATACAAGGTGTCAAATCAACAACGTCGTGGATCGCACAAGTCAGAATAGACCTACATGACGCAGAAATAGACTCAACAGACGTTGAAGACAGGAAGGCATACAGGAGAAAGATGCTCGGTTGGAAGGTACCAGAGAATGAAATCCCAAAGAGAGCAGGGGTAAAATGGACGGAGGAGCGGAAGAGGATTCATGGGGACAGGATGAGGGAGGTGTGGAGGATTAGAAGGAGCAAGTCGGAGTGCTTTGCGTGATCCAACAGGGTCTATACGCAGATAATAATAATAATAATAATAATAATAATAATAATAAAATATATATTTAAATTTTAACTACCCTTCAAAAAGTGATCTAGAGATAGGGTCGGTATTCATTTTAAGGTCCAAGATCATGATAGGCATTAGCCACTTAAACTTAAACACAGCTACTGTTTGTTAGTGGATTATTATCTAAAGTGATAATGTATTTTAAATACCGTTTGCGTAATTTTTTCCTAATGTAAATATTTTCACTCGGTTTCTGTATGAAAAATATTTCCGATTGTTTTAATTTCCCATTTTTATGTACGCGTTCTGTAACTTGTGACATTTTGCAAATTAATTAGCGCGAAGTGTTTTGAAAGTATACCATTCTTTACGTGGAAGCCGGCTGTAGGATTGCATTAGTTAAAACTAGGCTACATTTTATAATTTCCTTTTTTCCGACCGTGAATGCACAAGTTGCACAAACACTTTTCCAAACAGGAATGTTACAATTGCGTCCCCTCTCTCAGCCCGCAACGTCGTTTTAATCAATATCTTGTTTTGTAACACCGTTCCACTATTTCGTTAACCGAGCCGATATTACGTTTTCCTGTCTTTTGTATTGGCGTTAATGCCCAACTGCCTATTGAACTGTAAATATCTTTAATGTACGCGCATGCGCGCATAAATGCATTATCTGCCGCAATTATATTTCATCTTACCTCGTTCATGCATGAAACTTACGTATCCACTCGGTGAAAATTGTATTCGCTTAACAGAAATTAAACTTTAGAAATATAAATGTTGGTCGAACTTAAAATCATTTTTAGAGAATTTCAATTTGGAAATGACATATTGGAGCGGTCATTTAGTTGAGACCCAGACACTAGGCTTTGAAATAAGCACCAATCTTGATCTCTAGGTCACTTTCTGAATAATAGTTAAAATTATATATATATATATATATATATATATATATATATATATATATATATGTGTGTGTGTGTGTGTGTGTGTGTGTGTGTGTGTGTGTGTGTGAGTTAGTGTGTGTGATATTTTTGTTTCACCGTAGTAACCAGTGAAACTAAATCTGTATTAATTAATAATTTCAATTTAAGTGTTTAAAATCCTAACCTAACCAGATTCAAATGCTGACTGTAATGGTAACGAGACAGTTGCGTGCAGCGATTATTCCGTATTATATTACAATCCAACGCTATTTAGGGAGATATAGTTTATAACGTGAATACACTATCTATTGTATTGTTCAGCACTGCCCCCTTCCCTTGCCTGTATTCTAGACTCCCCTCTGGTAATTATTCGGAATACTAACTTCTGAGAGTTCTTTTTCCATAGAAAATCTTATTTTAACATATTTCATTACAATGTGAAAACATTTTTCTTAATTTTTCCAAGCGAAATTCGGTAAATTACGAATACCGTAACCTAACAACAAAGTGTAGCCTACGTATAATTTGTAACATTGCAATTACTTGCAAAACTTTTTTTATGTACAAATTCTTAGTAAAACTAAAAAAAATATTAACAAACCTTGACTATAAATTAATATAATAAAAATTAAAAATGAATTACAGAATCTAATGGTTATAAATACCTTTTACAAGGACCTGCCTATAGATTTACATAGATAAACTACTTTAGTAACATAATTGTATGCTATAGTAATATATGTATATAAGTAGTACCAGGGCCGAGAAGTAGATCGACAACGCAAGGTTTCAGCAAGGTGCTCTTACCCCTACTAATACTTTCTCAAAATAATATATATAATTAACATTAACATTTTTTTAGTTAAAATGAATTGAAGTGAAAAATTATAAAAATTCAACATAGGCTAAAACAACAGTCTCAACTGAGCACTAATTTGTGTACTGTATTGTTAAGATATTTCATTTTTTTTTTTTTTAATAACATTTTTCGCCACGGCGCCTCCCTCACCGATCTCCTAGGCGACCTTCTCACTTGCCTCATCCTATTGGCGACTCTAACCACACAAAACTATGTTAGATTAGATTTGAAGTATTTTTTTAACAACAAATTCAACTTTAAAAGTGCACACGCAGACCTAACCTAATATGGTGTAGGAAAACAGATTTTTCTTCACTTGACGTTCTGTTGTTCTTGTATTTTCGTCTTAGTATTTTACACAATCAAGCAGTTACTAAATTTTTCGGTTTTTATTAAGCTGCTTGATTTTGTTATAAAGAATATAAAATAATGCATAACCTCAAAACGTCAGAGTACTCAGTCTATCAAGACAGTGCTGACATATTTCACAAAATTTTAAACAAAACAGACTGTGCCCAAATATTGCAAATCATACCTATATAATCTAGGATAAACTTGAAAACAAAACAAATTCTTACTTACTTTTGGGATTTACCAATATTTTGAACAAAATCTTACAACATGCTTTTCAACCCATAAACTTTTATGAGATTTCTTTTGGCATCAGGTAATCCAACATTTATGAACCAAAAACAGCTTGGTGGAATTAAATACAAATAAGAAAGCATCCATTGATGAATTAAATGTATTTGTTCTTTAATCATCGATATTGTATGAGAAAATTACGCACCAGTCCTTTCTTTTTACTTCCTTCTGTTTAAAACTAGCATTGTTTTTCATGCAACTTTTCTAAGTTAAATCATAGACTAATAATAATGCTGTCAAATTTCATAATTTTACGAAATATTTTTCAAACACTGTATGGCGTTTCCAACAGATAGACTCTCGTGTAATAACATTAAAGTTCTTAGATTTTTAAAGATTATAGTCACAGTTAGAAATAGTAGAATGGTGTCCACATGTAAATTAAGTATTCAAACTATTTCAAAATGTTAGATCACATTTTGTTTAAACAATGAGGTAAAATAAATGGTTTACTTTTTAGGCTCTGTTGCACGCCTAACAACATTTTGGATGTTTCTGAAAATTACAATCTGTTACGATCAATTAGTTTTGTGCAGTTGTTGATTTAATTTTCAAACTACATTGCACATAGGAAAGTATTATGTCTGTATGGTAACTATGTGTTATTAAATTGACTGTTGATACCACATAGATTTATGGAAATCAGTGAGCTTGACTGCCTTGTTAGTTCCAATTGTAACTAAGTTAAAGTTGAATGTTAAATCAGTTTTGCAACTGTCAAACAAAGTTTGAAATTAGACTATTTCTGTTCCAAACAAGCCCTTCATAATATATCAATCAACTTGTACTTATAGGTCTAATGATAGAACTGGAAGAAGCTATGAAATGTTTCTTACTTTCTTTAATTTGCATTGGCTAAATTGTTGTGTGATTTTGGAACCGATCAACTGCTCTGTGATTCTAGCTAACCTGTGGGTTTTACAATCTATGGCTACTACAGTCTTGACCATATTTGTGGCTACCTCTGGTATGGTGGTGCACAAATTCTTAATTATAAGTGTAGATAATAGCATTATTTTTTCGTAATATTAAAAGAATTATAAATTTTTAGTATTTATGTGTGGTTTCTCCCAAAAATAAAAAGCAGATAATAGGACAGTATACATTTTCATGTGCATATTTTACAAGAACAAAAATGATAAAGTTTTGCCATCTGTTTTTTGGTTTGAGGATTTTATTATTTTTACAGCTTCATTTCCTGTACTATAATTCCTCACTACAATGTTTGTGATGATATGGCAACCCATGTGTTTTACTTAAATAGTTATAAGCCATATTTGAGCAATATTTTATAAAAATTATTACGGCCAATTTTTAAAAGTTTTTCACCCAACAATTGTATAAAAGTGTGTGTTTTTTTATTGTTTTGAGCAAATATGTTCAAAACATGGGCGAACCAGACCTAATTATGAATTTCATCAAAATCTGTAATTTAGTTTTAGTCTCCAGGAATGTGCAAAGACAGACATGCTGACATAAAGGTGTACAAGTAAAAACCACTTTTTTGAAAGTAAAGATTTAAATCAGCCCATAATTTAATTTTAATAAGCTAAAATTATTAATTAAATTAAACGAGAAGTTCAAAGAATAGTAAACCTTGCCATATATTTTTTATTAATATACTGAGCATTCATAACATTTTCCGCCAATTTAACTGGTAACAATAATATTTACAAAAACTTTATTGGACCAACATTTTTGGGGAAATTTTATGCTCTTTCTCAGAGAAGCAGTCAAAATTATGATAGGTTTTGCTGTTCAGCCAATATTACAGGAAATAACCAAGAACTATACTTTCAGCATTAGAGCAGAGCCCTCCATCTTGAAATAGAAATAAATGGGAAAACATTTTACACATTCATCTTCCAAACTTTATACAAGGGACTTTTGAACAAAATTTTAAAACAATTGTTCATTGCTTTTGACCAAAACTAAATACACTTATCACTTTTAAATCAGAGGCCACCATCTTGAAACTGAAATGAATATGGAAAATCTTATACATACATCATTCTGGCTTTATACAAGGTACCTCCATACTGAATTTCAAAACAATTAATCAGTGCATTTGGCCAAAATTGCGTAACAAACACACAAACCAAATGCTGAACAGACGATTTGAAACAGAGATCTTGCATTGCTCTGTCAATTAAATTATTTTTTATTTTCGTTTTAGATTTGAAATGATAAAAGTTCATTTTACAAAATAAAGCAAGCTTGTTAACCATAAAGAAAAGAACGTAAGCAAAATATAAAAGGAATTGCATAACAGCACTTTAAGTTCAAGGTTAAACGTTTGTTACTACCCTACTCTTCACCACCCTGTTTCTAAACAAACACAACTAACTGAAATGATGTTCTATTCAAAAGATCTGCATTCTGTAATTAGTGAATGTAGTCCACTTGTGAGATAGCTTTTATTTGATGGTTTAGTTAAACCATACTTAGTGGCTTTTATGTAAGCTCGGCTTAAGTGTACACAATTAACAGTTTTACATTAATTATTTTGAAAACATGATACGCACACTGTGCACAATATAAGACTTATCACTAAGCAAATAAATTTGTAATTTTCTAATAACCAAACTTATAACAAGGTAATCGGATTGTGTACAAATATTCGGGTACGCAGTTGTCTCACTGACGTGATAGAAGCGACTTACAAAAAGTATTTCCCTTTATCTTACCCTTTTTGAAAACTTGATTTCACTGTCAGAATCAGCATTAAGATCTGCATATATTCTCATTCTAAACATTCAAATTACATTGAAAATATGAAAGTGAATTACCATCATCAAAAACGTTCAATTTTAATGTATTTTGAAAATTCAAACTGATCATTTACACTGTTTCTAATGTTGATTACATCGGTGAAAACAGATTTTCAACAAAATTTATGATTTTTTTAAGATTTGAAATGGCAGCCATTTTGAAACTGTTGAACAAATTTTGCTGATTAACGAACTTGTTCAAGCTATCATAATCAGTTTTTATGTTAATTATGATAATTATCATAATCAGTTTTTGTGTTAACTATGAACTAAATCCAGGAACTTGAAATCAGCAGCAGGCATCTTTTTGAGGAGTCTTTAAAATGCCTGTATGGGGGGTTTGATATTTATTACAGTAATAGCTTGGACAAAATTATTAATCAGCAAAATTTGTTTAACAGTTTTAAAATGGTAGTGCTTTACATTGTTAAATATTCAAAACGCTACAATTTTTTCCAATACAATATTCAAAAAGCTGTAAAAATTTTTTCTCAAATTTTTTTTGAAAATCCAATTTTTTTGTTGTAAACAGCATTAAAAATTACATAAATTAACACTTGAATTTACCAAATCTGTTAAAAGTAAAAATTTAATTTGATGGGAGTTAAGGGTTCATTTTTGCATTTTAATAAAATTTGAAAGTTTAAAGTGCTAGTACATGTATATGCAGACATGGGTAAAATCAGAATTTCGAAAAGGGTAAAATAAAAAAAAAATACTTTCAGAAATTTTTTGTGGGAAGACAGATGTATGCCACAATTAGTTTTAATGATACTGTGTCTATAACATTTTTTTTATTTTAATATTCAAATTATTCTAGTTTACTGTCCTTGGAAACACAACAATGTTTAAAATATTAACTCCAGGTAGCAGCACAATACTGAGCTTAATTCAGTTAAAATTATTTTTATTTATTTGAATGTTGCTTTACTAGAAGATTTGGCAACTTCTGTATTTAGTCAAAACAACAATACTTAGCATAGTCTTGACAAAATCACAGTGGTTGCGCTAGTAATCATCTCGGGTATTACAAAAACCAATTATTAAATACTGTATTTATGTGTAATTAATCAGCAATAAATTTGTTGCTGTAGGCTATTTTACTAATGAAAACAACTTGAATAATGTTCAATAAACACCTTAAAATGTGCTTGAAATGTGACTGCCCAAAATTAGCTGCCCAAATAAACAGAAACAGCTTCTTGTAATAAACAAACACAATATAAAATATATATACATAATTTATTATGTTGATTTTTTTAATGACAAATTAAAGTAATTGACAGGAAGATACATAGAAATGTAAAGCTACCAACATTTAAAAATGGAGATAACAATGGTACAACAAAGAAAAAAACATACAAGAAGGTATAAAACATGTTATAAAAGGTAATTGGAGAAAGTATACGAAGATTTTCTTTAAAAAGCAAAAATTTGGAATACTTTTGTGTAAGATAGTTAGTATGGAATAAAGAAAACATCAAAGGACTTTTTAACAAACACACTTCAAAAACAGTTTTTATTGAAGAGAAAAGTTGGTTGTAAGTTATAAAATGTATGGAGGTCAAAGGAAAATAAGTACAACAGTGTATTACAAAAAACACAAGTAATTACCAAAAGGATTAAATTTGTATTTCAGTATGTTGGACTAGCGTTCACTTTGCTTTTGCACTGACGTAATAATTAATACATAGTTAAAGTTATTATTAATTTATACTAAGTTTTAAAAGTTTTAAGAGTAATAACAGTAAATCTATTGATCACCAATATTTTAATTGTCATAATTATATTCTGTTGTTGTTTTGGTTAGTCAGCCATTTTTTTAAATGTTATACATGGTTTAACCATTTCCAAATTATAAAAAAAACTGTTTGAAAGAATAAAAACATATTTATATATTCACATAATTGAAAAACAATTTTTGACAAAACAATAATACTGTTTAGTAAAACAATAGTCTCAATCAGATGAAAATATATTGCAAAAGGAAAACAAAATTTTTAATTAAGAAAAATAATGAAAACCAACAACATTTGAAAAGTAGAATTTGGACAAATGAATATACATTTGAGCTGACATCAGAAATGAAAAGAAAGAAGACAGCCAACTGAAAATTCGCCAGCATCATTCATGAACTGTAATCAACAAGTTATAGTAAAGTTTGAAATAAACCAGGACTTTAAAAAATGATTGTTTGATGAAAAATATTTATGTTAATTTACATATAACATTTTTTTTAATTATAGTAAAAACGTGTATTACCTAAAGATTTTTTTTAATTTTTGAAGAATTAAAATGTGATATGTTTGTGTAGTCTTAATATTATTAAGAAAGCTTATTTTAAAATTTAAAACTATATTAGAATAGTTGAAAGATTATTAATTTTTGAATATTGTATGAAAATAAGTCATATGTAAAAATATTAATTTATTACATTATTTGTATAAATGAATGTTTAAAGTAGTATATCGTTTTACAGCTCATTTTTTTGTGTCAACAAATTTGCATCTAGTGAAGAATATTTTATGTTTAGCATTTTTGTACTTTGGCAAGTGTATATGATATGAAAAGTTTTAAATGTTTACAGTATTAAATTTGAAACACTTTGATCACAGTGTTATTAAACTTGGTATGATTAATTCCATTTATTCCAATATTTTTCCAAGTCTATAACAATAGATATAATCTATATTAGAATTTAATTATTTCATTTTTTATTGTTAAAGATTTTATTTTATCCATAGTTCTGCATAGTTCTGGCTGTAGAAAGTTGTTGATTGGATTGATTTAGTAAATTGATATACTGACTGATAAAAAATGTGATAACATCAATCTGTATTGGTGTTATTTACTGATAACGGTAAATCGGTTATCATCAAAATTTGAAATTTAGTGACAGGGCTAACTAATTATTTATTCCAAGGTGAATTCTATTGATTTAAAAGATTCACCCAAAATTAAGTTGTAATACAATACTAATTAGAAGATCAATTCAATTATCACATGCCATAATTCAAAGAATGCAATTTTAATGGATCAACTTTTATTCCTTTAGTTACTGTGATTTTTAAATTATGGGTTTGATTTGAATTTGAACAGGTTATTGCCATAATAAAACATTTAATATTTTTCATATTCTTATACATAATAATATGACATGAAATAATACATTGTAAATGAAATGTAAAATATTTTTTTCTTAAATTTTGGCAAATTATAAGTTTTGAAGTAAATTTCAGAAAAACTATACACAAAGGATTTAATTTGAGTGAAAAACATAAACTGAAATATGTTATCAGTTTTACCCTGCTTAAAAAATTAAATCAGAATTCATTGTATCATTAAATTTTGTTATTGCCTAATAATTTAAAATAGGGGTTAAGAACGACAAAAATGGTTGTTAAAAAGTACTTTTCGATAGAATGGCTTATAAAGTGCAAATTAAAAGGACTATCAAAAACTAATGCAAAATTCTAAAGAAACATGACTAAAGCCACTTTCTTAAGAAATAACACGCACTATACTATAATGCGTGTAGTTATTTACAAAATGAAATTCCATCATCAATGCACAGTTGATTACACAATCTACATTTTTTTAATGATCACTTTGGCGCTGGATTTAAGAAATCAACCATTGTTCAATCTGTTCATAATAAATGAAAAAGTAGGTTGTGGAAGGTAAGAATTGCGATTATAAATAGACAGTTTTAACCTAGATAATTTTAGTTAAATTAGAAATGTTTATTTATAATTTGATATTAATAAATTTCATTAGCTTTAAGTAGATCTATGTAAATTAAGTTTTACTTATACACTACAATACTTTTGAATGCAGTGCCTATTTTTATGTGCCGTATTCCAATAAAGATGGCTGAAAAGTTTTTAAACAGCCAGTAAGTATATATATATATATATAACAAAAAAATGCGTGCTTTACACATATTATAATTCTTTGTTTTGTTTTGACTACATTAGTATTTAGTTTCTGACTACAAAATATTATAATGTTTCTTAGTTGTTATTTTGAAAGTTGTGACAAAAAAATATCGGTAATCAAGAGTTCAACATCCTCTGTTACAAAGCAATTGACATTACATACTAATAAACAATAAAAGTATTTTTCTCGCCTTTTAAAATCTAGAAATTATGTCATGGCAGTAAAACTCCACTAATATTCAACTTTGGCTTGAAGTTTTTACATATTAATTCATGTAGGCTGCATTGTTTATTTATAAAATTTGGTATTTCTGAATTTTTGTAACTTTACTAAAGGAATGATTTTACAAGTTTTATTATTAAATTAAGAGATATTCATTTGTGAAAGATTAAATTTGTTTAAAAAGTTACAATTTTGAGCCATAACCAACTAATAAGCCATGCATAACTTAGTATGCTAATAACCTAACATTATAAGGTTACTAACTTTCACACAATAATAGTTATATATATAAAACTGTGTTATTTAGGTTTTCATGCACAACCTTGTCAGCTTTTTCACCCAATAATTTTGTTATTTGGGTTCTTATTATTATTTTTTTAATTTTCATTATTAATAACAAACGTTTCATTAATTGTTCATGCTCAACTGTGTCAGGTTTTTCATCCATTTATCGTGTTAGGTTCTTAAGTCTTTATTTAAAAAAATATATAATATTTTCATTATTAATAACATGTATGTATCTAATCCTTCTTACAATAAAGAACATGGTATCTTCTTTCATGCACTAATCATTTTGAGGTTATGTTTATCACTTTTATTTTCCAATTTTTTTCTAACTTCCCATTTTTTTCACACTTTATATTGTGTTTCATTAATATTAGGCAAATAATGTGCATTTTTGCACAAAAATTGCCAAAATTGACAAAAAGTAAGTAACAAAAATTCAGTTTTACCTAAAGTTCTCAAGTTAGGCTATAGTTAGCCTTATGATCAAAATAAAACCATGAAATAATAATTAAACAAATCTTTGTATAATTATTATTAACACAAGCTCTGAATTGATTTAGATTTGTATTGACTGCTAAGATTTTAATTAACTAATATATTTTTCTCTATGTCTAATTTAGCCAATAATACAAATATCCGAGTTATTGATAACAGAATTGATTTTTAGTGTTGGAAACACCCATGTAATTATATTTCCTTCTTTTACAACCAAGAACCTAATTAGATGATGTCAATACAATCATTTTCAAAACTTTTGGAGATTATGTAAACTTACCTAAACATGCCTCATGTGTGACAAAATATTGTCAGGTTAGGTTACAAAGTATTTTTAGTAAGTCAGATGTAGTGTGAATCATAAGAACCTTAACTTTATTAATTTTGTTATGATATTAGGAAAAAAATTATAATTATTTTCAAATATGTTAAAAAAAGTATTTAATTAATGGTATGGTATTGAATTTAAAAACTCCATGAATGGGGTTAACTTGGAGTTAATTAAATAAGCCCATATGATTGTACTTAGAGTTTTTTATGTAGACCCTGTTTTTCATTACAATTTATTAATTAAAACTATTTTTTGTTTTGGAAGTTATTACCTTAAAGAAAGAAAATTAATCATTACTATTATTTTTCAGGTCCTGCAAAACCTGTTCCGGAGGAATAAGCTCTGAAATTATGGATCAGGAGTTTTGTTTAAGGTGGAACAACCATAAAAATAATTTAACAGATGTTTTAAGTAAATTTCTCGAAGAGGAATCTCTAGTTGACGTAACATTAGCAGTAAACAGTGATGGGGATGATGATAACTTTAAAACCTTTAAAGCTCACCAGACAATACTATCCGCGTGTAGTCCGTATTTTGAAAAAATATTTCGCCAAAATAAACATCCACATCCCATAATATTTTTACGAGATGTAACGGTACCTGAAATGCAAGTTCTTTTATATTTTATGTATAACGGTGAGGTAAATGTTAAACAAGAAGACCTGAGGTCTATTTTAATAACGGCTACGGCATTACAAATTCGCGGTCTAACTGATTCGAGTCAGCCGTTGAGGTCTGATAGCGACTCAAGAGTCACTCCACTTAGTGTTCCGAACACATTTGAAACTAGTAGTAAAGCTCCTCTAGACCGACCAAATATGGAGCTAGTTTCTCCAGTGGAAAGACGGAAAAGAAAAATGTCAGGAAGCAGTGACCTTGGTCAAATATCAGTACCTGGCAGTAGCAGCGATAAGTTTTCTGAGAACCAGGTAAGCAGTCTGTCATATGGATTATCTATCAGTTGCTTGAACAATTTAAAATCAGTTAAGCTATGACACAAATGCTTTGTATAATTTTTATTAGCCTACTTTTTTTTATATGTATACAAGTATAGAATTTGATCAAATTGTAGCTGATATGTTAAAAGATTCATGACTTAAATCAATGTAGCCAATTTTAAATAAAAGAAATTGACTGTAGACTAAATGAAAAAAACTAAACAGAAACTCTGACTAAACTTCTTCATTTTTATTTTATTTATTTACAAACCATAAATTTCTTTTATTTCGAATTTGTTATACTGACTTCAGTTATGACTGTTCTTCATATGTAATCAAAGTTTGAGCAAGATTTTATATATATATATATATATATATATATATATATATATATATATATCAAATATGTAATGAAAACTTGTAATAAGCCATACATTTTTGTTATGAACCTTGAAAATTCATTTTTTTAAAATGTGATTAAAACAACAGAAGAATATTAAAATTAGTTCCGAGTGGTATAACTTAGCTGTAGAACTATTTTAAATTCAAAAGACAAACCAATAAAACGTTGATAATGCAAGCGGTAGTACAGATGATTGATGGCTGATGCTGACAACTTATACTCTTCACAACACAATATTGCGCTTAGTCGCGTCACTCCTGAGTATAATAAACACATGTTATTGCTCGATCTGCTCAATTGAAGTTTGGTGGTTGCATTATTGTCTTACTCTGTAATGTGAGCACAAGTTCTTATTGCCTATATCCATTTTTTTTTTTTTCAGTACATTATGAACTAACAAGCAAAAAAAGACACGTTTTCAAAACTACCAAGTTACTAGCGAATTAAATAATGGGTTTACAAGCAGGAAAGTTTATAAGTCCATTTTACAAAGGACTATTCTTGTTCAATTAATTTAATAAAACTACTATACAGTATTTGTAACAATTCGTTTTACCCATTACTATCCCAGTTTTAATGTTAGTTTAAATTTTATACCACATGTAGGTAAAATAAAGGATTTATTCTTATTTTTTAAAGTCAGAATAACAAATATTTTGTATTATCTGTTGTCAAGTAAAAAACTCTTCCTTTCCTATTACCAAAATAACATTGTTTTTTTTTCGAATGATAACTTCAAAAAAAGTACATTACAGTATATATTATTATCATGCATATAACATTTATAAAAAACTTAGGTTGTACTAACCTTGATTAGGCCTATTGGAGAACCATCATAGTAAGACCCAGGCCTGGGAACTTGGAAATTAACACCAGTCCTGACCTCTAGATCATTTTTTGAGGGATCGTTAACAGATTATCAGTGTCTTGTGAATGTAATTATGATGTCCTAGACAGATATAAAACTTAAGTTCCAACACCCATCTAAGAAATACAGTAATTGCTTTAAATTATGCAAAATTGATTCAGCTCGTATTGTAGGTTCTAAGCATGTAAGTATTTTCAAACTAAGTAGGGTCTACTTGCTATTTAAATTATCTAAAATTGTGTTTTTATTGTCTGCAATTGTTAAGGTTGTAATAAATTATTTCAAGGATTAGGTAAATATTATTTTTCTAAAAAAGGAAAAAACTTTGGGGTTCTTTTTATGCATCACATTTGTGTTGTCTGTCTCTGAAGATGTTTTTTTGGTGTTTAACGTCCGACTATTGTGCACACTTGGGCTAATGCAGACGATCTCTGAAGATGTGTCATATACAGCGAGCAATGAAGCTGTTTATTCAGATGGGTCAGGAAATTTTACTGCTGCATTCTGTATATTCTGTAGAAAGGGGGTGCTAGAATTAAAATTTTAAAGCTAGTTCTACTAATGATTTCTTAGATATTCTAAAGTAATTAAGAAATTGATTCGAATGGTTCTTTAATTCAAAGAGTCAAGTATGTGCCTAGATGGTAATTACCACCATGAAATTTGAAAATTTTTCACCCGTGAAACCGTGAGAAAGCCATGAATTTGAAAAATTCATTTGGGTGGTCACTCTGATATTGAATGTAACAGTTTGTTTTTGCACCATTGAAAACTGATTTAAAGTTAATCTGAACATTACTAGTCACTTTTGAACAAAAATTGTAATGTAAAACAACTATATTAGACCTTAACCTTATAAACTTAATTTTAAAGCAGAAAGTTCTTGAAAAGTACAATTTGAAGTAGTCTATGAGACAAAATAAGGTTGACCTTAAAATTCGAATAAATTAGGCTGAATAATTTTTTCTGTAGAGGATTGTATATACAGACGTATTTTTAAAAATTATTAAATTTTTTTAGATCCCTTAAAATGCACAATATCCTAAACAAGTTTTTGCCTAATGCCAGTACCTGCATTCCTATTAACGTATAAGTTACTACGCATAATAAGCAAGTAAAAATTAACAGAATTTTATGTTAACTAATTTAAGTGCATTATCAAAATGTTTTTAATATTTTTTTATATTTTGAATGGTTTTTTTATTTTAGTGCCCATCGATGTTCAAAAGCAGTCCAAAGCTAACCAGTTCTCAGACATCAAAAGTTGCTGCAATAACCACTCCGGAACTGATAGAAACCACCATGGCTACAGTGAAGCAAGAGCCATTGCATCCGTTATTACCGGTAAAACGCGAAGAAGACATGTTTGATGAAGCACAGCACATGGTAAGTCACTGTTTCTTTATTACAGCTGTAAATATTTGTGTGATTTTTATAAATTAACTGTACTAAGATGTTGACATAGAAAAGTACAACGTTGGCTGGTATAATATTTCATGTCGTGAAAAGTCTCTAATATACTGATTAAAATAATTATTAGACGTCAACAGTGCATGTTACTCAGTGGAAGACAAGTTGTTTTAGTGTTATAGAAGTGTTTAATATTCAGAAACATTATTAAAATAGTGTTTAGTAATTGAAACAGTTGTTTGTAGTTTGCATTTATGTAGAAGGGGAAATTTCTCATAAAGAGAAGATGCAACTTAAAATAATTTATTATATGCAAAAATAGTATTTTCTCACTGTCCTAGTTTTTATTTTCTATGTTCTGTATTTGATAAAAGTACAGCCTTGTATCTGATTCAATTAATTTTATGTAGTACAAACTTAAAATGAAACTATTATAAATATTATGACAAAATTACATTAATACCTCTAAATACATATGCGGGTACATTCAGTCCATCAGAAAGAGTGCATGTGGCATATGCAGTGCTCTGATGTGAACCCAATAAAAACCACATTATACCAAAAAAGAATGTAAAGAAATAAGAAATTGTTTTTCAAAGTTTAACAAACTTTTGTTTTGATTTAGAAGAAATAAAAACTTAAATCAGAACATTGAAAAAAATGAATCATCTAGAATTCTTTAAGTTATGAAAATGTAGAAACAAGGATGAATGCCAAGGTGACTTTATATGTGGAACACTTGTGGCCGGTTTCACATCTTTTTTTGTTCTGATCGAATGATGTGTTTTCATATGTACCATTTTATAAGATTTGCTCAAAAGAGGATCCTTCTAAAATGTTACCTTTGAAAACAGAATGCAAGAATAATAGTAGGCCTACTGTGGAAGTCTTGTTTGGGAACAAATAACTATTGTCATTCTCACTCTGACTTGATTGCAAGCTAACTAATATATAGTCAGTTTGGTTAGGTAAGAGTTATTCTTGTGGATATGTTTCTTTGGGAGTCGATAATTTTATTTTACAGATTGTTGTTTCTGTAGATGTATAATCCTCAGACAACTGGTAATTTATAAATATACCAAATTCAAAATCTTTGTAGCTGGATAATAGAAGAATTATTTTTTAATGTTAGAAAAATATTCAAGACGCATAAATATTTTTTTTCATGTTTGATACACAATGTAACATCAATCACAATGAGCCACTTAAGTACAGTTTGTCTAAGTTAGTTAATTGTAATTTTAACGGATGAAAAAAAGTGGAGGGAGGGTAAAGCGGTTTGGAGAGGGCAAGCACTAGGCACAGAGGCGGAATGGACAGTCCCTCTGTTGTGTGGACGCTTACAGTATGTTTACAGTAGAAAACATTACTTTTACATTTTAACTAAAATAATATAGGCCTAATTTACAGTGTCCACTTATAGACTACTTTTATAATTGTTATCATAATTACTATGATACCAATCATAAATTATATTTTTTTTTAATTTACTGATTTTTAAAAGTTAATGTTTTTAAAGTTTTAAAATGTGTAATAACACATTTAGTTTGGCTTCTTAATGTTACTCCTTTGCCTATTAGGCATGCTGACTTTGGTTAAGGCATATTTCAACAATGATTGGCATGCACATCAAATCAACACTTTACTGTCAAAGGTTCTGAACAGACTGACAAGAAAAAGTGGAGGGGATACAGCAGTTAGACGCATGATGAATTGCCACATCTACGTGACATAAAAGTGACTCTCTGCGCATCCATAAACTATGCTAACATAACTTGGACAAACTGTACATTTCGTTTTAATCAGTGCAAACATCTGGTTTTACCGAATGTCTAATAGGTACATTCCATTTTATGACATTTTACATGATGGAATAAATCTAATCCCATCATTATTTAACTCTGACAGTTGTTTTTTTCAAAAATAATAAAAAAAACAATATCAAGCAGTAAAGAATAAGTTATTTAACATAATCCAATAATACAACAATAATTAATTAACAACAATTAATAAAAAGAATAATACAACAACGTTTTATAAGACTTGTTAAATGAAACAAATTTCAAATGGCCAGGCCAGTATAGTGTGTTACGAATGCATTGAAACCCCTTATTGGCCTTTGATTTTGCTTTTGGTAATAATTTTTTTGTTTTAATAAATGGTGGACAGTTTGAATGAAAGCTGATACGGACAGGTGAAATCTGTGTGAATTGTATAGCTGAGCAAGCGTTTTGCTACTTTTTTCTTTTTGTATATTGTGTATGTCCATTTGAAAATATAATTTTCGTAAAATGTTTTTATTTAGCTTAAAATATATCCAAAAGTAAAGAAATGTTAAATTTTTGGCCATGTATAAAAGGTCTTTGGCACTGAAAGGGTTAACTTAGTTAAAAAAACTAAGCTAAAGAAAAATCAGTTGACCTTTATAATTGATTCAGTTTAGAAAAACTTTCAAATCAGTTTGGATGTGTTAAGTGCTAAAAAAATGGATAATTTTTCAATAAGCTCTTGAAACAAATTGTACAGATAAACAAAACCAAAGTAATAAGACAGCCTCTGACAGTAGTGGTGATTTTCATACTTTGTAACTTACTTGAAAAGATCAAAATTGTAATGTTTTAAAGTTTATGAAATTTTTCGAATCTTTTTGTTTCAAATTTTTTATTAACCTAAGTTGTAAATGTATAAATAATATTACAAGAACAAAAGACTAACTAATCTGTCTCATGAGTTAATTTAATATTTTGTTATTGAAACTGCAATTCAGAACTATTTTTAAATCATCAGAATAAAAATAATATACCTTGAAATGCCATTATAAGTTAAGAACACTAACACATACCTGTACACAAAACTGTCATATGTTTTTAGATCTAAAATTATCCAATATTTTTGGATTAAAGGAATTGTCACATTATTAAAGTTCCCTTCCTGTTTAAAATTCTGAAGTTAATTAAAGATCAAAGAAAAAATTCTTGAATATAAAATAGATTTTTTGAAAACTGTTATAGATTTTTTAATCAGCTGTTATATTAAACAGCTGTCTTATCTGTTGCTCTGTCAATTGCTTTTCATTCTTTATGTAGAAAGCTTATTGGGACAAGAATTTATTGTCAACATAAATTTATAAAAACTAACGGTTTTGCTTATAATCATTTTTAACATCATTGGTTGAAATAACTGCAAATTAATCACTTTATTTTACTTGTTTTTTTCATCTTTTTTTTTTTAAGTTACGAAAATTGTTCATGTTACAATTTAAATTGAAAGTACAATCGGAAAAGGAGCAGTTTAGACAGAGTTGGCTGCTGACAGTTTATCCTTGTCTGTTGGCAGACGGACGATAGGGACAAGAGGGAACATGATACACACTTCGCTCTACGCAGATATTTGGCAACACAGAAGGTAGAATTGCCGAAACTGACGCCCCCGCAGATCGGGTCATTCTCATCACACCTGCATAGCCAGTATAGCGCAGCGAGATATCATGGCCAAGAAATATCTGTCATCCAGCCAACTCGGTCGCCACTGCCTCCATCACAGTCGTGCAGTCCTGTTCCATCAAAGAAGGTATTTCGTTTCAGACGTGGTTGGTTAGAGTCGTATTTTTGGTTGCAATACGACGAAGAGCTGAACACAATGTTTTGTAAATACTGTAGGAAATGGAGCGGTTTTGTACCAGAAATCAGGACATCATTTGTTGAAGGCAATTGTAACTTTCGATTGGAGATCGTCAACCATCATGACAAGTGTAAATCACACAGGTTATGTTTGGCGAAAGAAGAAGATGCAACAGGCATAAAGTTAGGCTGTTAATATTTACAGTTACCGTTAACGTATTTAATTGTTGGTTAGGTATTTCGTACTTGCTCAGGATTAATAATAGTTGTTCACTTACACTTACAGGGTGTTTGGTTAAATCTGACCACTTTACATTGCTCACTATTTACAATTTCTTACAGCAACTCTGTATGTACTATTTGAACAAATCTACTTAGCAATATAACCAATGGTTTTGTCAATAATTCTATATTAGTGTATTGGGAAAAAGTCATGCAAAACTCTTAATTGAGAAAGAAAGTTTTAACTAAAGAAAGCTAATTTATAGTAACTTTTTTAAAAAAGTTGTAAGGTCTATATCATCTTTGGTCTTCATAAAAGGCTCAAAAAGGTCAAAGAAAGATATTTAGAGAAAATACTGTAAAAGCCTTGCCGAAAAATTGCCATATATTTCCAAGGTAGTATAATTTCTTTCCTGAAATTGAGTTTTTATTTTAAAATTTTTTACATTTTTAGTAGTATTTTTGGACAGTACTAAAAATTTTATAGAGGTTGAGTCCAGACTGTTGTCAAAAAATATTAGTTTGTGTTTATTATTTATTATTTTTCCTTTAAATAAAGATCTTGAAAAACTTTTACCTTTAACAACTGTGTTGATCAGTTTTGACAGTTGATCAAAAATATAATCTTGTACTACTGCACTGGAGAAACGATGTTGAAAAACCTCGCATTTATTTAGCCATACTGTTTTTTTTTTACTATTAATAATAATTGAATTACAAGTTAAAGTTGTCAACAGATTTTATAATTTATCAAATTTACGAGTTCTGAAAAATATCCTGCCTGTAATTTTCAGTTTCAGCCATTTAATCAGTCTTGCTTACTTCAGTTTCATTCAGTATTCTTAAAACTTAATTTATCATATTGAATAAATTTCTTGATATTTTGTTTTAATTTAACAATCAATGGCATCCTTGATTTCTTTTCTTTAACTTGTTGGCGAATGAGTGTATAGTCCTTAATATATTTAAAAGACAGTAAATTCATAGTTCAGCTTTTATATCAGCGACAGTTCGCTACTTGTTCCCCCTTTCTAATACTTTTTTCTGTATTGCCTAACAGAAGAACAGTACTATTGGCAGTTGGATACAACTAATAATTTCAGGCTGTGCATATAGATTTATATAATTGGTATTGTAACTTTGTAATTTTTACAGCACTACTAATTCTTATTTAATGGATGTGCGTAATTCGATGTTTTGTTTACGTTTTCTTCTGCAATATGTCCATTAAGTGAATTAATGGAAGCATACTTTTCTGAACTTGAAAAGACATTACAAACTTTAGACCGTGTAGGTAAAAGTGAACCGGTCCAATGCAACTATTTTATTGTTAGTAAAATCAGTAAATGGACTAAACAGTATGAAATCAGTTCTGAGACCCTGCAGTGTACACTCAATGTTGACGATGTCCTAGAAATGAGTTCTGAATATGGGAAACCTTATTCCCGAAACATGTCAATATGGCATAAGTAAATAAAGTCACAGAGAGTAAATAGATTCAAATTCAAAAAAATCAGTTGCTTGGTTGGATATATTGAAAATGAATTTGAAACAAAACAATATGTTTTTGGTAAATTTCACTAAATAGTAGACCTAGTCTAGTTTGTTTTGATCAGTACAACTCTTAAGGTATTGTGTATACAGCCTTCTAACGGTTTTTTATGTAACCCTTTTGTTTCAAATTATTGGTCTCTTTAGCATTTTTTCATTTTGTTTGGTCAAGTTTTAGTTCCACCTAGGTTCTGGTCTCAAGGTGGCCAAACTAGAGGGAGATTATAATAGGTATAATAGATGTAATGTCATTTATGTAAGCAAACCGTTCGATCAGAAAACAATTACAGGTATTCCAAGTGCAAGGTTGCCCTGTGCATTCATTTTATTTCCTTAAAAAATATACTGAAATGTTAAAAAAAAAGTGCTTATTGTTTTACGATAAATTTTTAGTTTAAATCTGTATATACAGGCATATGCCCTCGCCAACAGGTTAAAGTAACTTGTAATTTTAACTGTAATAAATTGGAAATATGCATAAACAGGTGCGCTCGTGTGGTTAAATAATTGAAACTAAACTGTTTTAAACACATTTATGTGTTGTCAATTTTTGACTTTTGTTTAAATATTAGGTCCAGATATTAGTGAATATCGGGTTTTTGACACATTAACCCAGTTTATATTTGTTGTTATGCTTTCATTTTTGCCATTTCTTTAGTTTTATTATTTTAAACAAGATAGAGCAAATGATTGAGTAGCACGTCTGAAGCAAGGTGAAATTTGATATTATTCAAAACAAAACCAAAATCGGAATTATAATGTAAGTTGGACTCCTCAGTTATTTAAAATATTGTAAATACTGTTTATGTTATTAGTCCATATAGATTTATTACTGAAGATAAATATTTTATTATATGTTATCATTTATATTTATAGTTTAATATTGTTAAATTACTTAAGAAATATTTGGGATGAAAAGTGATTCAGTAATATGCTGAAAGGTAACAGGGCTGTGTTGTAGTGATAAGATAACCTCCAAAAAATATGTTGTGTGGGCATAGTTGAATCTAGAACAACTGGGGTAATAGTGTCTTGAATAACTGTAATTCTCGGGACTGTTGGGGTGAATGACAGAATAGAAGGATAACAGAATAGACCACCCATACTTTCGGCAATCTGTATAAGTAATCTACTACACTCTGCTTATAGCACAGAATGTTTTATTATTATTATTTTGGAAAATGTAGTAAATCTCTTAAATTTGTTATTTAACTCTAATTATGTATTATACAAATTTTACTTACATTGGTCTTTAATACAGTAAATTAATTGTACTTAACCTTTTCACATAACGTGTGTGAGAGCGCCATGCATCATTTAGAGTATTCATATGACTTAACATGTTGAATTGTATGCTGAGAAACATTCATGCACTCTTTCCAAATTTCTTGACACTATTTGAAGTGTCGTCTCATTCCACTAGATGATAGAATCATTTATTTTCCAATTATCAGTGTTTGCTTAGGGCAGCAAGTAGTGTCAGCTGCTGTGGCCTGTTCTGTAAATCAGTCATGTGTAGTTACAGTGTTTTGTTTTGTGTAGAAGGTGTGGTACTTTTGTTATTTATTACAAATTATTTACTATGAGAGACTGTTTAGAAATATCAGACAGTAGAATTAACCTGATTATTAATCCAGGCTCTACTGTATACATACATATGATAATAGTAATTTGTTTTAATAACTTTTGTGTTTGTATTTAATACATTCACTTTACAGAAATGTGTGAATCATATTAATTTTTTTTTTTTTTGCACACGGGCTAATGCAGACGATGGTATGATTTATAGCGTATGAAAATGCCAAGTCCTAGCCGGGAATCAAACCTGGGTCCTCGGGGTGAAAGCCCAGTACGCTATCAACTAGGCCACCAAGGCAGCACTTGAATCATAATAATTCACACCTTTAGCTGCCTTTAATAATCATAATAGGTCAGATAACCTTTAACATATATTACTAAGGTTTAAAAATTAAATTAAAAAAACACAAAATTTAAAAATAGCTACATAAAGCACTGATATACAGTAGTTAGTTTTTCTGTTGTATACCTCAAAAAACATTGAGCCACAACTAGATCAAATTCACCTCACGGTATATAGATACACGGTAGGGGCCACGCGCATGTCCCCCCACCACTTGCCGGCTGAAGTATGTCATGGAATCTAGCTCAGACGTAGTGTTCAGTAGAAAACAGTTTGTAATGTTAGTGTTAGTAACTGTATTATAGTAATTACAATAATAATTCCTTATATCTAACATTAATAACGCTGTTAATTACTTTACTCACTGAATTCGCTCATTGTCAAAACGGAAACTTTTTATTTTATACAATATTACATAATATTAAAGTAAAGTAAATTATAGGTCCATAGCTTGAAAAATTCCAGGTTATTTTTTGTTTGAAAGTTAAAAGCACATCACACTATGAATTACGTATCTGCGGATTTTCTGTGATAATTATGTGGTTGACTGTGAAAACGCATATCTCAAATAAAAAATTAACAACAAATTAAATAGAAAATAGGTGTATGCCTATTATGCAAACAGTAAAATAAAACATACGTATTTCGTAGAACTTATGTTTCAACAGATATTATCAGAAAAAATATTCTTAAACTTAGTAACATTGCTTTGTAAAGCCACATTTTTATTTTTAACCGAGGCCACTTCTTGTAATGCAAGTTGAATTTGTTCCTTCAAAAGTAAATTTTCATTTCTTAAACATTTCATTTCCTCTACAGAGGCATTATTTACAACGATATTTGTATTAAAATTACTGACTACAGAAGGTGGGTTTTATTTACAGAATTACACGTTACAATTGCACCAACGTCATTTCCATTTACAGGTGATTTACCTGGTAGATTTCCATCGGACTCGTCAATAAGTTTTTTTAATGTTTCTTGGTTTTCACGGTTTTTAATTCTTGCAGCTCGTTCAGAATTGATACATTTATTTTCAACGGTGGGAATGTTAATGTGGAATGACACCGGATTTCAGCTATTTTTTAGGTTTCATATTTAGTAATTCGGATTTAAAATCCCTTTCGAAATCATCGTCATTAAAATGAAGTGAACAGACTTTAACATTATCAAAATTAAAATGATCTGCTCGTTTACACGCATGAACCCACAATTTTCTCAGGCCTTTGTCTTTTGGAATTCTGTGAAATGTAATTCCTTTCCCTTTACAATTCTTATCATTATTGTAGCAATTGGCAATAGCGCAATTAGGCATTGTTATGCATACACAATTATACAACAGCAAACAAAACAAATTATATATTTTTTAGGATTCAAAACATAGACTAATTAAATCTTTTCTTACACTTATTAAACCTTGACCACAAAACACAATTATCACCTTTTATTTACACAAAAAAGACCTTTTACTTAAAACAACACTCACATAAACACACCGAATCTCCAACTACATTTACAGAACACCGCATTGTTAAACGGGAAATTACAGAATGTAGCAGTGAAGATTCAGTGACGTCACACGCGCGGTAGTTTACTGCGCACACCCACCGTGGCCCCTACCGTGTGTCTATATACCGTGATTCACCTTATGAACCAGTTATGAGGTAGGGTCATAAAGTTACCAGAATATGTCAATGAGAATTTATTGAAAGTATGTATAATATTCTAATCTTATTTTCCTTCAAAATACTCTCCTCCTGCATGTACACACTTTTTCCATCATTCATACAATTGTTGAAGCACTTCTGAAAGCCATTTTTAGAAATTTGGTTTAGCCACTTTGTAGCATTTTCCATTACCTCTTTTTGCTAATCAGCATAACGGTGTCCTTTAAATATTTTCAGCCGTATAAACAGGTAAAGATCTGGTTGAGAAAGGTCAGGAGAATAAGGATGGTGTTCCAGAGTGGTAACTTTGTGCTTGGCAAGGTATTGTTTCACTATCAGTGTCGATGTGACAAGGCATTGTTATATAACAAAAACCAGTCGTCTCCTACTCATTTTCAGGTTATTTTCACCTAATTGTATCTCATTGCCCTTTCAGGATTTCCTTGTACAGTTCTTTGTACACTGCTCTAATAAAAACATTTCAAAATCTGACGAACAAAAAAAAAATTATGTCTAAAACAAACAGTACCATATGCAGCAGACAACTGACTGTGCCTAATGACAACTGATTTGCCTGACTGCCTGAATGGTACAGTGCCTAAACTAGTAGTGATGCCAACCTCGAAATAAGAATTGCCCTTCCAAGAAAAATATGCTTGACTGAATGCAACGATTTCAGGAACTTTTTGACTCTACTTCGTATTCATGAACTTTTTGCTTAGTTCATTTATAAAAGCACTGTTTAAGCCTGTTTTAGGGGGGGGATTAATAAAGGCTGTGTGGCCCTGATACATCAACTTTTTATGTACCCATGTTACACCTGAAGTAATAGGTGCCTTCGTCCAGTGCCCTTGACGAGCTCCAGAATTTTGTATAAGGTGTCCTGCTTAAACTCCTGATCTGGTTGCTAAGGTCCAAAGAGTCTCCTTTTGACCTCCAGGACCTTGCACTCAAGGAGTATATGTGCTACAATTTCAACATTCTACCTGCACAAATGACACTCAGGCAAGATTTGTAACACTCCCACCTTATATAAATGATTCCGAATGTGGCCGTGTCCAGTGATCATGGCGACAACCTGCCTCAGTGACCTCCTGTTAAACTGAATAAGTGTCTTTGTCAATACAGAGTCTGATCCCAAGAGAAGGCGTTTTCCCAGTCTATAGCAAGGGAGTTGTTTCCATCCTTTCTGTTTAGGCCTAAGTTTGTATTATCATTGTCAGAGTTATTGGTTGCCAGTAAATAATCATACGTCGTATCACTTCTAAGTAGACCTAAAAAAAAGAATGATAACATAAGTATTTAGATAACATTCAACAAGATCATGACAGAGTAAACATAGATGATACAGTTTCAAACTTCACTGCAGATAACTTTCTGATTGGGTTTTTATTACATTTATAATATAATTTTTACTTTTAAAGATGAGGAATACCATCTGAAATCAGATCACAAGCATTAATTACACACATTAGTTTATAAAAAACAAAAATCAGTCACTAAAAACTAAACATTTTTTTTCTTAACACCCATATTTTATGCCAGATTTAGACTAATGAGGACTAGGGATCAATGATAACAGTAAGGGAAAGGCAACGGGAGTAACTGCAGCTCTATCTAAGAACCTTTAGGTGCGCAGTTCAGAGGTGCTGCAGGCTGACCGATGCTTTAGCCACATCAACCACCAAGCTAAAAAAAAGAAGAAATATTGACTATAACATAAAGCACCACTAGGAACACAACCGTAATAAAAGTATCAACACTAATGATGCAATGACTAACTAGGCACCAGACTGCTCTAATATGTAATGTAGACAAAGAAAGAGATGTAACCACTGAAACCAGATGTATGCCAATTACATACCACAGTGCAATTAAATAACAGTCACTGAACTTAACTCAGATTTTAGAACTTAGCAAAAATTGGTGGATGCAAGCTTTATTCAGGCATAGGCTTCAAAGTGTTAATCCTTTGTAACAATCTCCTTAATCACCTCTGCTTTTTAAGACAAAGTGTTCACTTTAGTCCTCGTCTTCATGTACACATCATAGAAACAGGAGAGGCAGCAATTTCTGATTATGATGAAGTTATAATCACACGATAGTTCATGTGTTCATCAACTTCAAAATCATTTAATAAATGTCAAATTCTTTGTGAATGTTGTCAAGGTAATTTCTAAAGATTATTTAAAATTTAGCGAATTGAAACTTTGTAGGTTATTTATTATTTGATTGCAGATATTTATTAAAGTTTTAAAAATCATTTCAAAAGTAGTAGTTTTTTTTTTATAAACAAGGCTGTTTTACCTAAACAGCTGATCATCAATAAAAACCCTCTTATTAGTTGTTTTTCTCCACAACTAATCATGTTTTGAATTTTGCTTGTATTTCAGCTTTTCATGCAATTACATCTTTATTTGTTCTCATTTCCTGCAGGTGTTTACTTCTTAAATTTTGTAAAATCAGTCTTGTTGTAGCTCTTAACATTTGCCTGTGAATACAAAAAGATTTTTTCTAATAAGTTTTCACCAAAAAAATTTGTGAAGAGAATACAGTAATATAGTAGGATAATTTATTACAACAACAGTATTCAGTAAACAGTCTCAGTTCAGACTTTTTTGCATTTGTTTTTAGTGTTTTAGTCGGATGCCAGCTGTTTGTAGAATCTTCACCCCTAAGTTATCTGTATGTTTTAAGTATGAGTCAGTCAGTTTTCAGCGTGATAAAATGCAGATTTATGTGTGTGAATTTTATCTGTTGTTCATTCAGTATTTACTTCTTTCATCTGGTATTTCATGTTTTACATTGTACATCCATCAGCTAAACAAATCCTCAGATCTATGAATAGTGATGTGAATAATGAACGCAGTATTTTATTACTATGTCTGCAAGCTGTTGATGTAAGTTAAAGTTAGTCTCAGGTTTTTGGGATTTACAGATCCTTGCAAGAAAAGCAGTTTATTAAACTTACATTTTAATCTATTTTGCCTTCTAAACAATCCTCACCTGCACTCACACACTTGTGTGTGTGTGTGTGTGTGTGTGTGTGTGTGTGTGTGTGTGTGTGTGTGTGTGTGTGTGTGTGTGTGTGTGTGTGTGTGTGTGTGTGTGTGTGTGTGTGTGTGTGTGTGTGTGTGTGTGTGTGTGTGTGTGTGTGTGTGTGTGTGTGTGTGTGTGTGTGTGTGTGTGTGTGTGTGTGTGTGTGTGTGTGTGTGTGTGTGTGTGTGTGTGTGTGTGTGTGTGTGTGTGTGTGTGTGTGTGTGTGTGTGTGTGTGTGTGTGTGTGTGTGTGTGTGTGTGTGTGTGTGTGTGTGTGTGTGTGTGTGTGTGTGTGTGTGTGTGTGTGTGTGTGTGTGTGTGTGTGTGTGTGTGTGTGTGTGTGTGTGTGTGTGTGTGTGTGTGTGTGTGTGTGTGTGTAAAAATTTTAACTACTCCAAAAAATGTTTTAAAGTTTATGATTGGTGCTTATTTTCCTATAGAAATTTCACTAATTACACAACAGAATATAAACTATCTGATTGACCATGATTTATTTCAATGTTCAATGTCTCTTTAAATAGGTTTGTGTATATGTATAGTTTGCAAGGTTGTTTTTTAAATATACTGTCTTCAAAATCATATTAGGTCTATTTTATAATTTGTTGTAAGAAAAACAAGTATAAATTTAAGAAATACTTGATCAGAATTACTTGTATTTGTGTTATAACTTGAAGTATTAATGTTGTATCATTGGTTTTACTTCGTAATTATACAAAATATAGAGATTGTTTGGTGATCATAAAAAATATGATTTTGATATTTTCATGGATCTATCCATTTTAAGTTCTGAAACCTAGACGCAATTAGGCCTGTTGATAGACACATCAGCTGTCTGTGCATATCGCTGGAGCCTAAACTAATTGACCAATTTTGATGAAATGTGGCATGTTGGTCTTTTTACTCAACAAAATGTATGAATTGCTGTATCCCCAAAATCAGGTTCAGAAGCTTTTAAAAAAAACTGCAGAGTCAGCATGATCTCAAAATTGGTTCATCAGATTTTGCTCAAATTTTTATTAATTACAAAGATTGAAGTCTGTTTAACAAACAGAAATAAACCCTGACCATCATCGACTTTTTTTTAATTTACTCTTGAACTATTAATTTTTTTGAACTGAAGTTCGGTACACTAACATGAGTTACAATTACAAAAGTAAAAAATAATTATAAAATGTAATAGGGCCGAAATTTGAACATAATCTGATAAACCATTTTTTGAAAAATCATGTCAATTTTCAGTTTTATTTGTAGGTAACTTCTGAATTAGTTAATAAGTTTTTTTTGGGGGGATAACTAAATGTAGAAAAGTTTGTGTAAACTTTATTTATTCTAAACTTCTATAGCCTATTTCCTATGTCAGCTATTCAGAAAAGTCAGTATTTTTTCCTTCAAATATGTTTCACTATTTTAACATGTTTACTTTAAGCCAATTAGACTACAAACCCAAGCCACAGAAGGTTTCCCTTGTTATACCCATTAATCTTGAAATATCATCTTGTCTGCTGTAATTCCTAGTGTTGTGATATTTAATGGTTTAGATACAGTTTCAGAAATAATATTTGTCCCTTGTGTTTACATCCGTATGACATCCCTGGGTAACATCTTGTTTTATTTTGTTAAGGTTATATGTATTTATTTCCAAAATTCCTTAAAAAATTATACAAAATATGAAGGACCTACAGGAGGCATAAATGCCTGTATATAATTTGGTCCTTAAAATTAATTCCTTACTTATATGTAAATACTTTTAAAAATTGTATCTCTTAGTACTATTATTATAAATTTAAATTTAACGGATATTTAACACAAAAACATTTTTATATTATGAAATTAATTAACAGAAAAAATCACTTATAATAGATTTGTACTTAGATCACATGAATTTTTAAAATTATCCTTTTAACTTTTTTTTAGAGTTTTAGATCCACATTCAAAAGTTTTTATAGCATATGGAAGAACATTATAATATTTCTTGGCATAATATGTATAACATCTTTGACCAATTGTTAATGATTGTTTCGGTTATCTAACACTTTTCATAGCGAGTATTGTGAGGATTCTGCACAAATTCTTCTTTTAAGTCACTATATTGATATACTACAGATTTCAAAGCAAATTCTTGCCTAATATTTAACGGTTCATCAGAATACTGTTCTTGAATGCCAATAATTTTTAAAATTTGCTTTTGAAGTCTATCTAGTGGATCCAGTGATGCATCATAGATATCTCCCCATCCAATTCAGCTATACACCACAATGTTATGAAAAAGGCCATAGTAAATCTGCAATAACTGATTCTTTAACAATATATTCTTGAGTTTATAAAAAAACATACACTATGTATTTAGTTTTGCTGGCAATCTTGTTTACATGAACATTGCACTTAATATTTGAATCATAGATTACCCCAAGATTTACTCTAGCAGCTATTTACTCTTCGGAGACATTGACAATTTATAGAAATACTAATATCATCTTCTGGGATTGAATCTCTATAATTACCAAAGGTGATTTATTACTGTTTTGTTGACGTTAAGTATTAATTTGTTGAAATGTAGCCATGAGTAAACACCATCAAGTCATAGTTTCAGTCACTTCTACCCACGATAGCCTACTTAACGGAACAACAAATTTTTGGCTATGATTTATCATATTTTTTGGAGGTTATTTATTTTGATAGTTGTTAATTTGTATTAAGCTTGGCAATTTGTTGAAGGAAGTAAGCCAAATGAAATGTAAAGAATTTCAAACAATTAGGCCTATTTACAATAAATATATATTTGTAGATGTAAAAAAGTATACATTTATATAAGTCATTTATAAAGTTGAAGCGTATTATATTTATTATTTATTTCTATTTGGAGATAAAGATATATTATTGTTTAGAATTTAATTATTGGATATAATATGTATTAACAATCTAAAGAACTTCCAAGTGTACATCAGATCAATATTATTTGCTTTTATTTTATGGGTGGAATTAAAATTGCCAGGTTCTCTTTTTTTCATAATATTTATATTCGTAACTATTTGTGTTGATTTTATTATGACACAAGTCTAAAAAATATCTTGAAATTGTTAGACTGTAGTAGAACACTTTCAAACTTTTTGATGTTAGATATTCTGTACTGTTAGAATTTAGTAGCAATTTACGATATTTAGTTGTTCCATATTTTAGGATGACGTAGTTAAAACTGTTGGTTATAAAAAAAAAGTTTATATTAACTACTGTGTTAGGTTACATTTTTATGTAGGGAGTTAGTTGTTACATTTTTCAAATATTCTAAATTTAATGTTTTAACAAACTACAATTTATACAGTTTATATATTACAAGAACACATATGCCATTTGAGAAACATAAAGCACAAACAAAAATAATGTAATTCTGGTTTTAAAAATTATGTTATCCAAATGAAAAACTGTTCTTGTCAAGGTTTGTTGTCAGTGGTGAAAAACAATTGTGTTACATTTTTCAAGCATTTATCATAGCGTGTGGAAATGCTCAAATTTTTACATTATTGTTTCCAAGGTAGTTTCAAGACTAGTCGTAACACCGTATAATTGACTCTTTGAGGTAACTAAGCATGTTTTTGAATGGATTTGTGTACCTGTCACGATCACCATTTCACTTTGTTTTTATCAGAGACTGCCACTTTCATTCTGATTTAAACACAGTGGCAGTATATAGTTAAGTTGAAAAGAACTAATAATTATTCACACAAAATAAAAATAAATGTTACGAAAACAATTGCGATTCATTTAGTGCATAGATGACAGGACAGACTAGCACGATCTGTCCTGCGTTGTTGTGACTTCTCATCTATAATAGTCAATGTAGAGTGATTTTCCACTTTAGCTGATAAGTGATTAACACTGCAACTATACAGAAAACATGGCTTGTATAGTCATAGGGCTTAGGACAGTTTGAGAAATATGTGTTAAGGAGGTACAAATGTTTATTATTAAGTTTTTGTTCATTGTTTTATTTTGTAAGTAAAGTAAAATAATAAGACAAAAAATTCTAAGACTAAGTTAATAAATAAAGGAACTGAAAGTGCATTTTTTAATAATGTTATTTTTAGAAAACTGTTGTGAAAACGGAAGTTATCAATGTTAAAGTTACATATAAAAATCTCTTGCTCGCATCATCAGATGGAAAAGTTACAAGTCCAAATTGTCATTATAGGGAGTTGTAACCTAACAAAATTTGTATTGGGAGGGGGCAAATGCCCTAAAAGATTAAGAAATCCTGTTAAATAACATACACTGAATTTTATTACGTCATTGTACGTTGTTGACAAGTAGTGCTAGTTGTGGCAATTAAATAACCAGACTGGTGCTACAAAACATTTTATTGATCACCAATTACATTACAAAATTTATTCTCTTTAATGTACTCTCCTTACCAATCCCTATAATACTCCACACAAATATTCCATTGTTCAAAGCAGTGCTGGAAGTCCACTTCTGTCAGCTTGTTGAGAACCTCCATTGCTTTTTATTTCATACTGCTTACACACTTTGAAATCTTGTTCCCTTGACCTCTAATTTACTGTAGGGAATTAAAAAAAGTTATAGTGGGCATTTTCAGAGCTGTCAGAACCTCACTGTAATAATATTGATTGACCGTCTGACCTTCAGGGACCGAAGAAACCCTGTGAACTTAGACAATTCCACACTTGTCAAAACATAACAGTCATCATGTATATTTGTTGATATTAGTGATTGTAGCATGTATATTTTATTTTGTAGCAGAACTTATTTTCACTTCATAAACAAACATTTTTTTAAATCTTTTGTTTATATGCAATGGTTTGAATCTATTATCTATATATTCGATTAATCGTCATGGTTGTTACTCTGATGGTTTATCGAAGTTTCATTTTATTGGCTTTTTTACTACTTTAAACAGGTTTTTTCTGTTCTGTTTATCTGACCGGTTTTTGTGTTCCAAAGTACACATGAGCTTCTACCATAGTTGATTGTAAAGCATTAAAGCATTTGTTTACATTATTGTCGCACAAAGAGCTTACAAAACTTGCCGTACACGTAGTGCCATGAGCAATAATGAACATACTGCTTACTATGTAACAAGATTTTTACTGTTATTTTTGATTGTAAAATATTTATCTTAATACAATATTTAAAGTACTTCAGAAATTACCCTTGCACATCTAATGATCATTATTATATCACATAACCGTTTATAACTGTTTACTCTTTCTTTTCACACAGAGTTATTCTTCTATTATCTAACATCTTTTTCCATTTTTCATCTACTAACCAGCGTAAAGAAAATTTGGCCCAGATATCATATAGGTGCATGTGAGAGGTTTTGCTGTAATTTTATTGTCCTCCCATGAAACCATAGAAGTGAACAATGCAAAAACAGTAGAATATTATTTATTTATCTGACTCCGTGAACGGAACAACCAAATGTGAGCAAAAGTATAGGTTAGGTACATAAAAACTGTATACTGCTTTAATTAATTGCTAAATTAATATTTTATTCCGTGTAACGAATTTATAATTAATTAATATAATATAATATTAATATATTATATATATATATATATATATATAATAATTATATTATATATAGGAAGAAAATAAAACATACTTAAACAACATTTAATATGAATGTTTATGTATATAATAAAATCTTTTAAATTTTAACATTATAGAGCTGCCATATTCAGTACAACAAGAAAGTATTGTGGTCATGAAAAAAAATCAGTGTTTGTATTTCGATAGATGCTTATCTTTAAAAACTTTTAAAACTGAGTGTTTTCGATGAAATTTTGCATGTTGATTTAATTTTGTCCATACTTAAAAAACATTTTTTACAATTTTTTTATGCTTTTAGTAAAAAAAAATTACAAATGAGATTTTCTTAAAGAATAGGTAAGTTTTCATATTTTTTGTGCAAAGGTTGTTTATAATGTTGCTGGAGCAAAACATATTGGGTGCTATAAAGATAAACCCTAACGAACATTAGATTTTGTTTTCTAAATTTATTTTCAAACCGATATTTTTTTTTGAATTATTAACAATGAATTATGTACCTTCTTATATGACCAGAATTTGACAAGTCAGTTGAATAGTTTGAAGATTTCCCTGAAATAGGCTAATATTCCTAATTTTTTGTCAACAGGTTCCAAACCATATTTTTTAGGAAATAATTGAATGTAATAGTTTTTGTAATGTCTTACCATCATTATTTTATGGTGGTTGAGCAAAGTATGCATACATTTCGCTTATTACAGGGATGACATGTTATGTTGTGATTAAATGTAATTTAGCCCTAACTAATGTTTCACAACACCATTGAAAATCAAAATATCAAATAATTCTTCTCTGTCAATGTTAGGGTATATTTCCCATGATTTTTATTACGGTAGAGTATTTTTATTCTACTCCAGACATATGTTGATAATTTAGAGTTTGTAACAATTTCGAAAAAAATCTAAAGTCTTCTTTCTGAAAACCACATTTTTACAATAGTTTTACAATATTTCTAGCAGTAATACTTTGAGTAAAATGTTTCTCATCTTTCTGTTTCAAGACTGTTTTATTCATTTGGGACAGTACAGTGTGCATTACCAGTTTATCAGCTTTAATTTTAACCTATTTATCAGTTTTATTCTATACTTTTAGATTAGTGATTCACAGTCTACATTGTTTCTTTATTTCTTTCATTTTAATAATTCCTGAACTTGTGCATGCATTTTATTTTTAACAGTTTTTGATTTGTATTTATCTCACCTTTTTGTTGATTGATGGTAGTGAATTTGAAAAATGTTGAGTACAGTTTTTTTATAATATTTAGGATTTTTAGCTTTCTCTGTTAAAACAAATATAATGTACAGGTTATATAAATGCTAATATGGGTATTTTTGTTGCCAAAGTTTTTGTTGACAAACATTTCCTGGTGACCCGACATTATAAATTTCTTCGGATGATAGATTTTCTGTTGAAACAAATTATAAAATTTAGAACAAAAAAAATTATCTTATTGAACCAGAAATTAAAATCATGTATCATGTTCTTCTTTTCCTTTTTTTAATTTAATTATAATAATTTGTTCGAAAACACAGCAGAATAACATAGCTACTTTTTAACAACCTAACCTAAAACTTATTATAACCTATCAGCTGTTCAATGAAATCAGCTGATCCTTATGAATTATTATAAAATAACTGATCTTTTAATATAACTACCAAAATTAAATTAACAATTCATTTCATATACCTTAAATCGGTCAAACTTCTTTGTAGTTTCATTGTGGATATCACATGCAAGGTCCCCCAGTTCAATATCAGACGGAAACAGTAATTTTTAATTATAGTTAATTTAATATGAGACCTGCGATCCCAAAATATACGGTTATATACATCAATATAAACATCTTCCTCACATTACATGTCCCGCAAAATCCAACATACCAACCAGCCCTAAAGTATGATATGTTAAAATTTTAGTTCATGAGTATCACTTAATGTTTAAATCAATACAGCCAAACCAAAGAAGCATAGAGCTGCCAATCAGTTTTCCCTAGAACTGTTAAAAAAACTCAACACAAATTTTGACATGAAAAACTAAGGTTACAAGGCTGTTATCATTAACACTGAAGTTTTTATCCTCTGTCCTATATCCGTTATGTGTACAAATGCTAAGTAAAAGGAAATCATTTTTTAGATCTATATTTAAAAAAAAAAAAAATGAAAGGTAAAAAATATATAATTTTGAAAACTACCGTTTTGAAACTTTAGGACAGATTTCTCTGGGTAATTAGCCTATCCAAGCTAGATATCAATAAAACTGATTTTCGTGCCATATATCAGTCATACCAAGCCAAAGTTATGAATGCTAGAGTACTAAAACACACACACACACACACACACACAATTTTTACAATTCCTCAAAAAGTCATGTAGAAATCAGGATCAATCCTGATTTCAAGGCTCAATCCTTAGCTCATTTTTCAATAGAAATTTACTAATAAATATAGCAACATGTATTAAAATGCACTGGTTTACTAAAATTATCAGTAAACCAAGAAGAATGCTATGTTTTCAGCTTATAGCTGTGAAATAAACCTTGTCTATTCACTGCTAACAATATTTAATTGTTGGTATTTTATTTATTTAATTGGGTATTGAGTTTGTTATGTAGGGTATTTGTTTGTTATGTTCCTATTACTTCATATTTAACTAACTCTTTATATGCACTTTGCTTAATACTGCATTAAACAGACTTGGAAGTTGTTTGGATTGAAGGCTAAATAAATAGGTAGTAGTATTGTTTTGGAGTGCTAAGTTATTATTAGGACACAAGTGATGGTCAGCTGTGATATGGCATAGTTAGGCTAGATAGATAAATGAGATTGACAAGATGGAGTACAAAGATTCATTATTTTTATCAATTATTGTATTTTTGTAACAAATTATTATTAACAATTATTTACTCTGTTTATTGTAGCTTAATGAAAATGTGATGTAAGAAATGTGTTTAAATAAAAATTATACTAAAATATTTGTAATTAAAAAAAATTCTTCCACTAAGTTTTGGAATGTACTATTGTTATATTATTGTTTCTCTTAAATCGTTCGTCTGTCCTGAATAAAATTCAATTATATTTTAAAAAATTGGATGCATGAAACTATGTATAGTTTAAGTATTTTTTTTTTAATTATTTGCTTATCTTTAATAAGAAAAGGCTGTTTTACCTCTCATTCATGAGTACATTAGGGATGCAGTTATCTGAAGTTTTAGCTTATCTGAAACTAGTATTTAAAATTTAAATAAGATTTTTTTTTTTAAATTTATCATTGCCTTGGTGACAAAAGTAGGTCTGTTTACAGTAATGTCATTCATTATATTTAGGTTATATAATACAATAGACCTTATTTTGTTCTTTTTGTATTTAAAACTACAACCTATAAAATTGATGACTGAATTCTAATATTGTACATTATTGCAATATTTACAAATGAAACCTAATATAACCAGATTTTATACATGTAAAATACCTGATAGAACTGGCCTAGATTGTCATATCAATTCTACTTTCAAAACTGATTTGGTCAGTAATTATTACGTGAATGAAAAGGTAAAGTGGTTAGGACATCTTGTATTTTTATGAAATCGCTATCTGTAATTTGAATTTTAGTATTTACTGTTTATTAAAAACAGATTATGTTATTGAATAGCATTTACATATTAGAACTGGCCTAGATTGTCTTAATAATTCTACTAACAAAACTGATTCGGTCAATAATTAGTTAAGTCTTTTGGATACAGTAATTTGCTTTCAGCAGTATTTTTTGTCATTCGGCTGTTTTGTTACACACCTATGCATGCATTGTGCTGTACTTTCACGGGGACAGTTTATATAGTTCCTGGAATTTTGTTTAGAGATCTTTTTGTCAGTTTTATTTTATTGAAAAGTATGAAGTGCGAGAATTCCCTGGTTTTCCGTTGAATTTGTAACTACAAATTACCTCATAAAGTAGGTTCAATAACATAGGTCCTAATTTTTTTGTACAAAACAGATCAGAATCCTTAGTGTAATAATATGTGAAACATAAAATAAGAACTTCATTTTATACAGCACAAACATAAATACATAAATAGAAGACAAACATAAATACAGAGCTTCAAAACTCTGTGCTGTAAACTATATATGGTGTGCATGTAATTTTAGGTTATAAAACAATACATATATGATAAATAACAGTATAGAATTTAATGCTTAAAACTAAAAAACTTACAGTTGTAAAAAGTATGTAATTATTGATACAGTACTGCCAACAGTACTTTGGTGAAAAAGCTGGTTATAACTAGCTGCTTCTTACACTGAGTTTTTCACTTTGCTGCTTTGTCACGTAACAGGCGAAGGCATGAAATGTCTGTTAAAGATGCACTGGCCAGTTCAAAATAACGCAGTGCTACCTCAACTGTCTTCAAACTCCTCATCCTCTGATAACTCCTCTTTATTTTTTGCAATAGTCTCACCATTTCCAAGACACTTGCCAGATTTATCTTGCTGTATTCATTGTTTAACATCAGCATTACAGGCATCTTCAAAGCCCGGAGTTTGTGCTGTTAATGGCAGCAGCTTGATGTCCTCCTCCATCTCTGAGAATTTGTTTCCAAAATGGTTGAGAAGCTTTCTCCATGAACAAATAAAGTTTATAGGCTTCATCTATTGATTCTGAAATCCATCCAACAAAATGCAATAAATTGCATTTTTTTAGCTTAAAGTTTTCTTAGCTTTTCAGTTAAAAAGCTGCCCTCATCAATCGAAATAATTATAGAGACAACTTTGTTGCATTATTCTCTTTAAAGATTCCAAAACACCTTGGTCAATCAGCTGGCAATGTGAAGTAACATATGGAAGAAGAAACATTACTTTGTCTTTCTATCTTTAAACTGTTAAACATCAGGGTGTGTTAGAATGTTATCAAGTAAGAGAAGTGCTTTTCTTGGGAGGTTTTTGAATTTTAATAACCTTTCAACTGAAGAACAATTTTTGATGGAGCCAGTCCTTTAAAATCGATCAATCTATCCAGGAGCTTTTCTGGTTGCTGTACTAAACAGGTAGATCAGCAACAGTTCTGTTTTTGTCAGTGTGCCTTGTCGATGTGAAAAGCTACATGCTTAAATGCATGCATCTTTTCTATAAAACAAGTTTGAGCATGTGTTCTCCTGTTACCTTACTACATGCCATGTCAGCTATCCTTGCTCTTTTATAGTGTGGAGCTGATTTTCCTTTTCGAGCAGTTAGGCCTTAAGATTGACATGCGCTTTTCCCTTATGAAATCTAAACCACGAAGTGTTTCACTAATTTTTCAAACTCACTTCCTATTGTATTCTTTCTCTCTTTTAATGGCTTGATACACATTCTCTTTACGCACCAAAACCTGTGTTTCTCTAACAATTATAGTACTTTAACCACCACCTAATTCTATGCAAGTTTTATTTACACTTTCTCCTTTATTTACTTTTTTTAAACAATCTAACTTCAGTTCCATTGAGACATTAACTTAATTTCTATTCTCAGTTGTCATTGTCAATAAACATTTATCATATACTTTTAGATGTAGTGTATCATAAAACAATACTGCAACCAGTAACTAAACAGTAAAATGGCTAAACAATATTTTTTTTTTTGGTTTAGTCATTTTACCGCTATGGCTTGACACGCTCACCAACAGAAAGATTTTGATTAAACTGGAGTGCGCATGGATGTGAAGGCTGGTGACTTACCGTTTAACGTTTGAGTGTAAACTATTGATTCAGTGCTTCATGCTTGATCTGTGTTAGACTGGTGACGAATACTTCCATATTGAGTTTTATGGAGTTTCAAGTTATTGAGTTGAGTTTCCGAAGTTTTACTGTGTGTATATACATATAATATGTGACTAGACTGCCTAATTGATTTTTAGGACTGTTAGTAAATACATTGAATACGGTGGTATAAGAGAAAATAAGAAAGCTGATTAAATAATGAAAATAGCCTCATATATGCTTCTTATACTATTTAGAAACTAAAAAATTATGCTGTAAATTAGCATTGAATATAAAATAGGATGAACAGTTTCATGGGATAGTTCTAAATCCAGAAAGATGTAACTTGAGATTCAGGCAATACCAAATGATATCAACAGGCTGAATATAGCGAACTCAGCAGATGAGTACAGACATTTACAGTGTGAGCTAGTTTGGAACATCTGGTAACTGCAAAATATTTAAGTTGTTCACTCAAAGTCAGAATCACTTAGTACACATCATCATAGACTGTAAATGGAATTACAGACTTAAGAGCATACACTGAAGAAGTGCCTTTAAGGCATTGAAATATGCCCAGGTGAATTATGTTGCCAGTCTCTGATAGATAGTCTTTGCTGAACATATGTACAGTACTCAGAACGTCAACGTTATCCTAGTGTTGGACTCATGTACTAAGACATAAATTCCTTAGACTGTATCTAAGTTTAAGAAATTATAATTGTTTTGCTACATTGTAGAATATACAGTTTAGTTCGGAGCAATAGATTGTGTGGCAGACTTTGCTAATATAATTAATAGTAAATTATTTTATTTTTGGCACTTACCCTAAATATTAACTACAGTTTATTTTTGAGGTTTGCCTTTAAAAATATGAGTCATAAATCTAACCTAATCATTAACAGTATTTATATTATTCATATCATCTTAGTACTTTTAAAACAATCATTATAATGTGTAATTGCTCACAATAAATTTGTATCATTTATGCAGAATTTGTTTTTCTGTCTAAAGAGCACTTCAAAAAAATCAGACCCTCACATTAATTGTGAATATCATAATAAGTGCCTGAGAAAAAACAACAGTTATTGCAACAGAATAAATAAATAAAGAATCATTAGGTAAGATTTAAAAAAAGTTTCTTAAGTTATCTGTCTTAAGTCATTGAAAAATAAATTTCTTCATACATCCCTGAAAATCCATTTTCAAGTTGTATTTCATAATAATTCTTTAAACTGTTTTTCATAACTTTTAAAAGTTTAAATCAATACTTTAATGTACTTGTAACCTGACAATAAAACTAGACATTGATGATTTCACAAGGAGATATTCTGTGTGGACATACGGTGAACATTGAAAAATTAACATGATTTCAGTGATTTGTGTTGCAATAATTGTTGGTTTTTCTCAGGCACTTATTATGATATTGACAATTAATGTGAGGGTCTGATTTTTTTTTTTTTTTTTTTGCGTGCTCTTTAGACAGAAAAACGAATTCTGCACAAATGATACAAATTTTAGGAAACAGTGTTCTAACAATACTTTTATGATAATGTATTTGCTAGCATAAATCTAATTTTAACGCTGTACACATGAAAAGTAATTTAAAAACTTATGAGGATGAAGACATTATTAGAGAACTTTCAGTTTAAAACTTAACAAGTTAACAGATATTTTTTAACACAGCTCAGTTCAAATGGCAGGAATGCACTTGATGCGTCCTGTGTCTTGACCTATGTCGGCAATGCATTGGAACATGGAAAAATCTTCAGCAGCAGGGAATATAAATTAAGGAAAAGGATATTTCCCTTCCTGAAAGGCAACCTGAATGAAGCATAGTGAAGTTGCCACATCCACAGTGTGCAGAATTTAGAATTTCTGGAGGTATTTTAGTGGTTAATATAATACTAGTGCTATATATTTACAAAGTGTAAGTTCTGAGTTAACCTAGGACAAATCTTTATGGCTAGAGGGAAGTTATACAAGGTGCTATGCCTATATGCTATAAAAGTTCAGGGAATTTGAATTCCATGTGTGACTGAGCAAGACAGCACTCTGTGAATTAGTGTGATAACAGCTGTGATGGTGAGAGATCGCATTCTTAAGTTTCGTGCGTTTGTGTAATATGTTTTAGTGTTGTGACAACACTGTGAGTTAAAATAAAACTTTTTTGTGGTACAAATGTCTACCAATGACAGTGAGCATTCAGGATGACCATCGAAAAGCACAATACCGGGAAACATCATGAAAGTGCAAGGCTATTGTTGCAGTTCATAGACAAACAGTGTATGATGTTTGTGCGATCGTAGGAATGTCGTATGAGTCAGTGCAATATATCTTGTCAGACATTTTGGGCATAAGACGCATTGCTGCAAAATTTGTATTGATACTGCTGAGCAGCGACCAATAAGATCATCTTATTGTCCCCACTGAGTTGAAAATTGCAGCAAGAGGTGACACCAACACCTTCTCCAATGTTGTAACTGGTGATGTGATGAGATATGGATTTACAGTTATTACCCAGAAACTATGCAGTAGTTGTTGAAGTTACCATTTTCACCATGGCAAAAAAAGCATTGTCAAGTTCACAATACGTGAAGTCCATGTTGATATAGTTTACATCAAAGGCTTATCCACAAGGAATTTGTCCCTCCTGCTCATATTGTCAATGTAAAGTTTTGAAGCAGCTAAATGATAGCATTTGACACAAACATTCAGAACAGTGGGAGAACAAGAGCTGGGTTCTCTACCACAACAAATGCCTGTCCACTCATCGCTAGACATCCAGAACTTTTTGGCTTCCAGAAACATGGTAGTGATTTCCCACTCACCCTATTCACCTGACCTTGCTCCATGTGACTTTTCTGTTCCCCAAAGTAAGGTTGAAATTGAAAAGCCGTCATTTTGACACAATTGAGGAGATCCAGGCAGAATCGCAGGACTCGCTTCGAACAGTTACACTTGCAGACTTCCAATAATGCATGGAAAAAACGCTGGGATTGCTATATCTGTGCCCAATGAGACTATTTTGAAGGATACAGTAGAAAAAATTCCCCGAACTTTTGACTATTACCTCCTTCAGCTGTCATTTTTTGATAGTGTGTGAAAGCTTTCGAATTGACTACATTGACTTATAGAAGGTTCAATAATTTTAATTTTGAACAGTGGGGTTATTGTAGTGAAAGGATCATACTTAAAAGAGAGAGCGAGAGACAAAGTAGCTAACAGAGTTGGAACTGAAGTGAATCAGGTAAAAGCAAGGTGTATATGTAAACCCAACTATGTAAACACTGTGTATATTGCTTAGAAATCTTGATTAATGCTGACAATGTGGAGATTGGGCAGAGAATCCTGGCTACCAGTAGATTGATTGATTAAAGATTTGTTGGCCCCAATAGATGTTACTTTAGACTTCAAAGATACATGAAAACCAGACAACTCTCTCGAACTTCAAAAATATACTGTACACTAAAACCAATTATGGCTTGAAATCTTAAATGACCAATTTTTTTATTGTATTATGAATGTAAACTAATATATAATTTATAAAGAAATAAGTAATTAAATGAAATGTGGAAATTATTTAGAACATAACATTCTGTTTCAATTACAGTAAGGATTATATTCCTAGGATATAAACCCCTGAGTGCAAAAATCTACGAATAACTAACTATAAAATTTAGTATTGACAGGATCTATATCACATGTAATACATGACAAACAAATTGTATTTTGTTTAAGTAATTAGGCCTACACATTATTTAAACAACAATATTATTTTATTTCAATAACAACGAAAATTAGACATAAACAACACACACATAATTTCAGTAACCTCCTCGTGCATTTGTAGGTCAGTCTACCAGTCAATAATTCCTACCAAGAGTTGTTGAATAAAATTTAAACAAGTTAATTTCCTTCCAAAAGCCATCTTTTCTGCTATTTAGTTTTCAGGATTTTTTCTTGATGTAAATTCAAACAGTGTTAGGTAAAATTCATTTATTCCTCTTAATTCATAGCTATAGAAAATTCATTTCATACCTCTGGGTGACATAAAAAGAAATAATTTTAGTTACACGACAATTGAATTATACCAATATCTTATTTGTTTATTATATTAACAACTTACATTTATAAATATATTATCCAATGACTATTTTGAGGCATTGTCATAAACACCATTTCTTAAGTTTCCCTTTCTACAGTTTATTTTTCCCCATAAAACTTTTCAGTATTTATTAGATTTGGTTAATGTTGGTTTTTTTAAAGATCGTAATTCAAAAAATAAGTTATTTTATTAAACATATGTGGAAGGTTAATTGTACTGTCCTACTGTACAAAATAATATGTACATATCGTATTCATTGTAGTGTGAAGAAAGTCGATTGACGATTTTAATGGATGTATTCGTTTTTGGGTCGAGTGAAGAAAAATTGCTTTTTACTGGAATGTCCATATGTACATTACTAAACTAAGCGACCAAATTTGATGAAATTTGGCATTTATTGCTACCATTTATTAATTAAAAAAAAAAAGTTTTTTATGAAACTTCTTTTTGTTAAAAAGAAACTCTTAAAAATTGGCTGTAATGATTTTGCTCAAATGTAGTTCATTAGTACCCAAACAAAATAGTGGATAATTGTACAGCATAAAATATATGGCTACTTACTTCATTCAGACTTCCAAATTTAGATGACTCCGATGGCTCAACTTTTGTAGTAGATTGCTGCTGCTAATCTTCACAATGATTTGTTCGAAAAACCGCTGTGATTCCCCATTTATCAGTGCATTCCTCTTCATGATGGGAGTCTTACAGTCAAGTAAGTTGAAGGTCTCATCCTACTGCTGGCAGCTGCTGCATAAACTCCTTCAGATTGAATTGAAGAAGGTACTGGCCACTTGATATATGACAAATCTTGTGCATGTTGCAAAAGTGGTTATTCTTCAACACATGTTTCCGTATATTCAGGTTGGGTTGTGTTTGAAAGAAGTTGTCTGCTCCCATCAAAGGTGTCCCAGTATTCCACTATTTGGTTTCAAAGTATTTATTTACAGCTTTTTGCAGTATGCCATTGAAAAACGTTACTTATCAACAGAAACCCAGTCTGGAGACAACTTTGTAGTTTTGTCCACCGTTTCATTTCCCAATATGCACATGTTTTATGCAGAATAAAACCTTCTAAATGCTGAAGGCATATGTCCAGGGTCTGCAGATCTTGAATCCATCATTGTGCGTATCTTGTCTCCCAGTCTGTTCCAAGCAGCTGTTAGTGCAGCATGTTGATTGAATGTTTGTCACAAGCAGCTCCCGCATTCAGACTCGAGGTGGAAATTGAAGAAGTATGGTATCTTTTATCATTGCTGTTATTGTAGTCAGCTCCTGCTTTGCCATGTTCTAGATCAACAAAACCATCCGTATAATTTTTTTTTCATTGTCCTTATTTAGTAGTTAGCATTTCTAATGTTGCTTTCTTCAAGGCGGTAGGTGGCCAGCCTTAACCATCCCCAACAAGATACAGTTCAATTTTTATCTATTCAATTCCTAAGGTGGCTGTCTGTAACGTGTCGGGATGGCCTCAAGCAGTATCTTTAGTAAAAAACCTTCCATCTTTTTACTCTCTCTTTAAACGATTTTTATTGAAGTTTTTATGTGTAACGTGGGAGTAATGGTGACAAAGTCCTGTTTTTGATGTGTTTGAACCATATAACTTTTTCTAAGTACAGTGTAGCAGCTGCACCTGCCTTTCACAGTAGTACAATAATATTTGATTTGATGTGTGACAGAAGATTCTCAGTATGAAATTATCTCTGCACGCCATTTAAGACCAGCTACTGCCCTTATATAGCACATTTAAGCAGGGCTACACTGTGCTACGGTTCATTCAGTATGACTTTTCCACCTGAGTTACCTTCACAGATAAACTTCAAGCAACTTAGGGCATTCATTAATAAGAAAATCCGAACCGTCCACTGCATATGCAAGGTAAATATTTTGTCTGCTTAAGGAGGTACTTTAAGTTTGTGGATTTTTTTTTAATCAGTTGACACATTATTCTGATACATTATTCTTATCAATAAAATTGTGAGTTGCAAGATATTTGTGACCTTGTCAGGTTTTTCTATGTGAAAAACATATGTCTCATCATCAGCAAAGACTAGGCACTCAACTCCTGGTAGCAAAATCTCTTAAACACTATGTTAAACATTCCATTTTAAGCACCCCTGCAGTTTTCCATTTTCCGCAGGTTGTGATGTTTGACCATGTACTGATGTTGCAACTGGTGGATTTCAGGAAGTAGGCCATGAATTTTAACATTCTACTCTTCATTCCCAATTTCATACCCTTCAGAACAGTAAAATAGTTGTAAGTGGGATCTTTTTAAACTGCTTCAAAATATAACAACACAGATGATAGATTCCTTAGCTTGAAAACCTTTATAGATGTTATTTGTCAAGATAACAAAAACATCACTTGCTGAATGTTGCTTGCGAAAACGAAATTATGCTCCCTAAGCAAATTTGTCACCTCCAATCTCCAGAGCAAACGAGGCTGTAATGTTTACTATTTTATTCCAATAGTTTTTCGAAGGCAGGATGTAAGCACCACAGGTCTGTTATGTCATATTTCTGTAATGTCTTTGGTAGAGGGATAATCAGTGATGTCTTCCGTGATTCTGGTATTTCACCAGTCTTTCAGATGTCATTGAATAACATGAGCATATTATTCTTCAAATTTGTTGAGCAATTTGTTGAGCATTTGTTAACATGACATCCATTGTTAGAGCATAAGTTTTGTGTTTGGATGTAACATTATACACATCCAATTATGCAGTGTATGGCACATTGTCTAGGTCATTATCTTAAAAAAGTGTTTGAAACATGCAGTAAATCTTCTTTCTTCATAGGTAAGGTATTTAGCCAAAATGTTGTAATCTCAGCTCTTGCTACATAGTAGTGGTTAATGTCTCGCCTTTTTGGCATAATTAACAAGCCACTTTCAAAAAATATGTAATATGTTAAAAAAAAAAATCTGACTTAGTCAGGTTTGTTGGTTTTTTTAAAACATGTTCTCTTAAAACATACTTTTTTTAATTTAGTATTTGGTAACACTGGTTTGATTTATGAAACTTCACATATGACAAAATGTAGTATCAGTTTTGAGAAATTAGATTGTTTTTTTTTACAGTAGTAAGACAAAATTTTCTAATTTTGATTATATTGGAATATTTGTAACTAAAGTAACATTAAATTAATGTATTATAAATTAATCATGAGTAAATTTTTAAAAAAAGTACTCTGTGTTTATAAATTTGTTCACAATTGTTTACGTTTTCAAATTTTTAGGTTTATTTGGGTTCTTAAACCCACATTTTATTCAGTTAAATCGTACTTGCAGTTTTTGTTAATTTTTTTTTGATTTTCTAGACTATAAATTTTTAATGATTAGGATTATGACCTATTCTTCCCATCAGTGGTCTATCAACTCACTTCATAAAAGCTACCTCGGTTTCGAAACTCTATAGTTTCATCTTCAGGCCATACAAAAAGTTAAATCCCTCTTTCGAGGTCATCACAAAGTCAAACAAAACATTAAAACATACATCACAAACACTAAGCACAATTACACATTTAAAATATTCATCATGAAATTCGGCTTGGCCAAGCTACACACGAGACTCGTACGTCGTTACATTCCGGACTCTATAAATTTTTAGGTAAAGAAATGGATTTTGTGAAGTTCAACTTCTTAGGTCCTTTTATCTTTTGGATAGGAGTTTCTGTAAAAATAGCAGGCAATATCAATGCCTTTAAAGGGCTCTATGTAAAGCAAATTAAATCTTATTTGTTCGTTCTAAAGAAATGTGTTTTTTTTAGCAAGTAGCTCTCTAATTTTGGGATAAAAGAAGAAAAAAATATTTAATACTTTTGATCAAAATCAGTCTTTCTACTTCAATAGACTTCAAATAATCCAGCATTTAATGGTGTGGAATGCCTGATAATCCTGCACTGGCATGTTAGATAAACGGAAACATATATACTGTCCACAAGCATGAGAATACTTGTAGGAAATAGCATAACATATTTTGTTAGTGCTTGTGCAAAGTGGCCATACTTGTGCTATCACAGCCTGTAAAAATGCAAGACACGGTTTACAGTCTTATATGTCGAGCAAGATAGTACAGTTCTATAAGATGTACTCTGCATAGGCTAGGACTGGTCGGAAGTGTTTGTCAGTAAAGTAGAAAGCCACCCAAAATCATGCACAATTTATAGTACAGGCATCATCTTGATCAGTCTTCCTTAGAAGTGCAGCTAACATCTATAGTTAGCATGAGTTGGCTCCGTTCTGCTCCAAAACCCTGAACTGCGATCAACGACATATCCTTACCCTGTTTAGTTAGATACATATATTGCATCCTCACTCTGGTTCTTCTCCAGTGACTACTGGGATAGTTGTAACTGATATACAGGAAGTTTCTAAAACTTCAGGATGGTTCCTTGGGTCAAAGTAAGTCAAAACGTTCCTGTTAACACACTTTATCAGTAAAAGTAAACAATCGGATCCCATGATCTCTGCCTCTCCATATGTTTTCAGCAAGACCTGCTGATTCACAGTAGGCTCCACCTAACTACATTATTCGCTAATACAGTAGAACCTCGATTATCCAGAGGGGAGGATTAACTAGGGACAAATTTTTGTTAACCCTCCGAGCACTATATCACAACATAGATTTGATATTTTAAAACTGTCATTTATGGTTAAGAAAAAGAAACATGTTTAATCTGTTAGTTTTATTGATTTAAATAAGTTATGTTAGAAAGAATTTTCTGTACAAGTGACAGTACTGTATTGGCGATGATATACAATATATGGAGACATAAGAAAGGTAAAATTACAGTTCCCCTTTCTCTAGACTCTTCCACTTGATATTAACACTTTTAAGAAATCTTCTATAGTATGTCAAAGAAACATGTAGACAGAAAAAGTGGCTTTAATTCGGTAACTATAATCTACTGATGCAAGGAGATGAGGGAAAGCGTTCAAGTAGCAGCAGCATTATTCTTCTGATGTAGATTTTTTTTATTTAGAAGTTAGATTTGATTTCAAAGCAATCAAAAATAAATTATTCTTAGAAGAAGGGTAATGAGGAAGCAGTCTGTCCTATCGATACTGTAGGTGCTGTAGATAGTTCTATCGGTCGTCTTAAAAAATCGATAGTAATATGAGCAATCCTATCTGCAATTAGACAAATACATGTCAATGTAAGTAGAAAAGCAAGATTAAAAAAAAAAACAGAAAACATTGACAGATTATTTCAGTCATAAGAAAAACCGAACTTTTAGTAAGATCTCCATCCGTGTATTGTTTATTTTTTTCATGCAAATTTTTTTTAATTTTTTTTCTTTAATTTAATAATTAGTTGTTTTGATTTATTCCTTGAAAAGGAATGTTGAATATAGTGCATATTTTATAAATGTAACATGTAAATACATGTGTAAAGTACAGTAAATATTAATAAAACACCTATGTTATTGTCAACGGCTTAACCATGATTTCAGTTGCCCGTGTTCTTCCTTCTCTTAATTATTTTTGATAATAGAGGTCTGCTGTATTATAATTCAGATAAACAAGATAAATGAAAATGTTTATAATTAATTTTTATGATTACGTTAATCATTTGTAATAATTTTTTTTTTTTATTTGTTTAGCAGATGAGTAATATTTTTTAGTTATTCCCAACATTTTATTTTTTATATTTTATGAACTGATTACATAAAATAAGAAAAAATGCAAGAAAATAAGGTAACATTTAATAGAAGTTAGAAGAGCCACTAACATTATCACAAGTGAGTTACATTAATAACTAGAAGCTCTGTCCTAACTTCTGTCTCCATGTCATAATCATGGTCAACAACTGCTCTCTACGCGATAACCTATCTTTGTTACAGCTTCAGTAACAAAGATTTCTTCACTTCAGCCATTTTAAAAGATTTTCTACCACACAGTGTTTTATCTGAGTCCAAATCATTTCGGTTTGGTTGAATTCACTATAATTCCATGCAATTTTAGCATTGAAGTTTTGCTAAAAAATCATGTTCTTTATTTTTATTTCTTCAAAACTTATACCTTATACTCTTCAATATACTCTCTTCCATGATCCCTACACTGCTCCATGGGGATTTTCCATTGGTCAAAGCAGTGTTTCAAGTCATTTTCTGAAATTATGTTCAAGGTATACATCACTTTTTCTTTTACAACTTTAACTGTCCCAGATGTTCCTTTCTATGCTGATTTCACTTTCAGGAAAAAAAATTCACATTAGGCAAGGTCTTTTGAGTTCCAATCCACCCCAGTGTAGTATGGTTGGGATTCAGTACTTAGCTGAAAACATCTTGACAATCAATGCAGTATGGGCTGGTGCATTGTCTTGATGAAGAATGCACATCTACATGACTATGCTCCATGACTTGTTTTTCCACAACTGAGGTTGATTTCTTCTTATGCATTCACAGAGAGTAGTTAGGACCTTTAAGATAATATATGTGCAGAGTCCATGGATCTTGAAAAGCACAAAGGATCAACATGGCTTTTAATTTTGTTTTTGAATGAAGCTTTCTTCATTCAGTCTTGGCGAATGGAGACTCTTCCAGGTCTGGATTGTTCTTGTTTTTTTGGAGATCGAATGTGTCTCCACTCCATTGACTGCTGTTTCAATTACAGGGACACAACAAACCCAAGTTTCATCACCAGTTATGATTTGGTTTAAAAAATCCACTCCCTCATCACTGTACTGAGTAAAAAAAGTTAAAGCACTGCCAAGTTGCTGAGATTTGTGAACATCAGTATTTTTGGAACCATAGCTTGTGATCATCTGAGCAGTATGAAACAATCTCATGCAAAAGGGATTGTGAAAATTACGGAAATCCATCAGAAGACATTGTCATTGTGAACTGTCTGTCCTCATGAATTTTCTCATCAACTTTCCTTATCAAATTATCGTTGACCACAAAAGACTGTCTACTCCTCGTCATGGACATTGTTTTGACCTTCATTAAACTTCCTAACCCATTTTCTCACCATTCTATCACTTCTTTTTCACCATTTTCATCTTGAATTTGATTAATTTTAGCTGGCTTAATGTTCCTTGTGTTCAAAAACCAAATGACATAATGAATCTCACAGTTGGCCGGTTCATGAATTGTCTTAAACATTTTAAATACATACAGAAAACTGGAAGCATTACACAAATCAATCATAATGGCATCAGTGAAGAGGCAATGAACCAGGAAGACCAGCAAGCATGTGTGGAGTGCCAATAGCAGCTCTGTGGGGGCAGTAGAACAAAACTGTACCTACTTTCTGGATACACGCACTTTTACCAAAATCATCCACATTCTATATAATTATTTGCCTAGCTTAAGTTTTCCTAGATAATGCAGCTTGTGTGTTTTTAAGTTCCCTAAATCACTAAAAACAAACATTTTACTAATCGAAGAAGTTAGAGCAGCACTACAAAATTATGTCTGATATATTCTTATAAAAGTTAAACACCAGCTCTTGAAGAAATACATTAGAATATATGTTACAGGCTAAAGAATCACACACTTGTACATTGGTAATTAATTCATAGTGCATGATTGAATTTCAGTGATACATGTGTACCAGGCAGAACTTTTGATTTAGACATCTTTGAATGAAATAAGACATGAGTACTGCATGTTTACTTCACTGACTTGAATAGACTGTTGACTGCTTATACTTCTATCTAGCCACCATTTTGTGTTTTTAACAACAACAAACTGTTTCTGTAAACAGTAAATGAAGTTGAAAATTTGCATGCTAATAAGTTGTTATAGACGCAGTTTGAGAAAAATAATCAACTGATTTTCTGTACTCTTCAAAATAGGAGTTATTTAAACCTTTTAATATTAATTATCATCATGAAAACCATTACTTTTCTCAATATTTACAAGATATATTTTTTTCTTTTCTAACAACAAATTAAATTGTATTTTAATTATTTCTCTAGATTGAAGGTAAACTGAGTTACCAAAAAACAAAACAAAAAAAAACTGAAAACATTTGTTAATAATTACCTGCAACACCTAAGATTAATGTAGAACCAAAATTTGTGCAAGAAGATATGTGGAGCTCTTCAAAGTGGCAGTCCTCATTCAAAAAAAAAAAAAAAAAAAAAAATGTATCTAGGCATTTTTTTTTTTATATATACATATAAAACTGCTGGACTTTTTTTAATATTACGGATATCCAATAAATCCTCTGAATCCCATTCAGAACTTTTAAGTCTAGTGTTTCCATGCTATTAGGGTGGAATAGCATATGAGTACATGAGTATGTTTAGGTAGACCCATAGAAAAAGTCAAAGGAATTTTAGATCACTCCCTGTACACCTTGCGAATCATGATATTGGCATTGCTTAATCCATTTATTTTTGTCAAGTTTTGTCCTGTTAGTTACAAACATTTCGACTAAAATGAGATGGAGCTCCATGAATCACATGCTGCTGTGTATGTTAAGTAGCACATTTTCTAGTAAAGATGGAAGATGAAACATCAAAAAATATAAATACCTTTCACCATGTATATAAATATTTTTCAATCCATGTAAATAATTAGTCATCTATAATTCCAGCCTAAACATTTAGGACATATGTACCTAGTAATCTTTGTTTTCCTAATTTTAACACAAGGAACCATATCTTGAAGTTTTGGAACAATCTTTGTTATATAAATCAGCACAAATATGGACTAATAAATGGCAAATTAAGGTGACCAAAGCCTAACGAGTAAATCTAATCTCTGTTAACATCAAACGATAAATGTCCACCATGCAAACAGTGCAGAGTATCCATGGGTGATATTATATTCGAAATTGCTTTAGGAATAAATATTCAAAAGAAAGAAATGATGCACAAACGGACTCAGAATTATTTATTTAAGAGATTTATTTGAAACATTTGAGCTCCCAATCAAAATTAATGTGGTGCTGTTCCATTAAAAAAACCTGTGCCATCAATGTCGAGGAAAAGTTCAGTCTAATTTTCAAAATCAGATTTTACTGAAATTATGGTCATTATATCACCAGTTGTAACATTGGAGATGAAGTTAGTGTCATGTCTTGCTGCAGTTTTCATTTCAATACAGACAGTTATGCAATGGTCTTTTTGGTCCCTGCTCAGCACTTTCAGTACAAATTGTGCAGCAATGCATCTCAAGCTCAAAGTGCCTGACAGGATACATTGCACGGGAACCATATGACATTCCTATGATCACACAAACATGATGGATTTTCACAACAAAATCTGCAATTTGCCTTTCGCACTTTTGCATTGTTTTCCGATATTGTGCTTGTTGATGATCGTCCTCAATGTTTCAGCGTTGTCAGCAGACCTTCGTCCATCCACGAAGTGTTTATACCACAAAAAAGTTCTACTTTGACTCACAGCATTGTCACCAAGTACTTCCACAACCATGTGATTGGTTTTTTCAGCAGTTTTTTAAGATTGATGTCAAATTTGATGCAGGTTCTTTGCTCCTTAAAATCTATAATTTACACGGGTTTAAAAAAAATTGCTTCAAACACAATAACAACAGTACTCAAACTCTCAAAACTCAGAAACATAGCCTCTCATCATCACAACTGTTGGCAAACTAATTCACAAAGTGGCAGCAGTATACCACAAACGGTTTGTGCTTAATTTAAAGAGGTTCTTCTAAAAATTCTGACTAAAATATATGTAACAAATTGTTGATACTCTAACCAAGTAGTTTAGTCTCAATAAAACTAGGATTTTCTTCATTAAAGATAAACATTTGGGTGGGATTAATAAGAAGGGGAATATGCTATATTCAAATTGATGCCTGTATAGCAATGTTTAAACTTAAAAACTGTAAATTAGGGTAAATTCTGAAGGAATGATTTTTAAGAAATAATGCTCATTTAGTACTTTATTAATAAGAACCAGATATGGTTTTTTGAAGAGATGAGCAATACATATGTTTTATTTATCTACTTAAGGACTACAATTTCAAAAGTTTTTTACCTCTAAAAGCTTGAAGATTAAATGTTACAACAATTTTAAATTTTTTTCCAAGGTGCAGCCAGACTAACCCTATATGCTAAATTTTATCAAAAATCAGTCAATTCGTTTAGTTTCCAGCAATGTAGTTAGACATACAATTAAAAAAAACTTTTTTGTGTTCAACAACTTATTAAAATTTAAAAATCAGTTTAGTTTTTCTCAGTCACCATACTTTTTATATAAGTACAATAATCTCATTGCATTTCTGAAATAGAAAGTAACACTTATTCTTATAAAATAAAGCCATATTAAGAATAAATACAAAAAAGTGTTAAAAACAAATCGAATGTAGATGAATGATTGATATGATAATTTTTTATGTAAGCCTAATCTAACCTCCACTGTTACCTCCATTGTCAGATACATCTAACCTTTCAGGCTTGTTCGGCTTTTGCCTTTTCAACATGCTTGGACTTACCCTGATTTAACTTAGACCTATTTAAATCATATTTCTCAAGCTTTATAATTTGAAGTGCAATACATAGTTATTCCTGGAAATATAGTTTCTATTATCTGTTGGTATGAAGTGTTAGCAAATTTTTATTTGAATATGAGTTAATGGAGCAGTTATCATGGTAAGACTGGTACCTAGCACTGATACCGTAGATCTCATTAAAATTGTGTGCGTGTGTGCACTACTATTTGTAGTTTTGGTAAAATTTGATTTTAAATTTTCAAATTCCATTGAAATACGAAAAAGGCTGCGGCAGTGGTTAGGGTTAATTTTCAATGTAATTTGAATGTTTAATATGCTAATTTAGGCCATATGGCCACCAAATGTGGATTGGAGCTGAGAAGAATGAAGATGAACGGCAGCCGGAAGTCAGTTTAAAAAGGTAGTTTCAAGAACATGTTTGTATCTTTTAAATCTGAATTATTAGGCCTACTTTAACGAATTCTAGGAATTATTATGTTTAAAAACCATAACCTTAACGACAAATCTTAAACGAATTCTAGGAACTACTATGTTTAAAATCCATAACCTTAACAAGAAATAATAAGTTTGGAGGCTTGGTCAGCATGGTGGGGAAGCAGAGTCTTATTCTAAACTAAACCTAGTCAGAGTGGAAGCTATACAGAGCAGAGCTCAGCACTGTTATGCTTTGATTGTGCAGTCTGCTCCGCATTTGGTGGCCATCCAGCTTGAGCTTATACAACTTAAACTTAAAAAATTGTTTTTTAGCAAAATCTGTTGAAACCGCTGTTGCAGCCACTTCTAATCTTTAAAAAATCAAAACATTTTAACACAACACATTTTTTTTAAATCATAGTTCAAAATTAGCATTAAGTTGAATTTTAAATTTATTGAAAATACAAAAATGAACCTGACAATGTTTTCAGTGTATGTTTTTTGAAGGTTAAAAATGCTAATATATACAGATTTTAATGCTGCTTAAGTTTACAAAATCAGATTTTGAAAAAAGTATAAGATAAGAATTATCATTTATAATTCACTTTCATCATGTCAGTGAGACAGCTGCGTGCCATGATTATGTAAATACAGTCTCAATGAAGATTAGAACTCTTAATTTGGTGTGTTTTGGCACCGATTCCTGTAGGGAAAGTCTCAGAAACTGCCTTATTCATTCTTTAAAGTAGCCTACTTAGCGTAAGTTCCTTTTGTTTTCCCATCTTTAATACACCTGTCATAAATTGTTTGCTCAAGGGACAACCGCTCCGAATCAACACTTAGAATTGCATCAAGAAATATCATCAACAATGTGATATTACAGAATAAAGTGTCAATTTACATACATACAGATTTGAAGATTGTTTTAGTTGCCATAGAAGCATTAAGCTTCTATGTACTATACATGGATACATCATTCGGTGATATTGGACTTATGTGAGTGATAGATGAAATGTATATTAAGTGAAGTTACACAAATGAATGCAGTTATATGAAGTGCAGTTACAAAATTATATTAAGTGCAGTTAGAGTCAATTCACCGAATGGTTTTGTGAAGTGAAATATAAGTATAAGTGATGAGTTAATGCTACAATTAATGTCAACACTTCAAAAGCATGTTTTTTTCTTATCTTAAGACAAAAAGCACATTGAGGCTATTATCGCCTCCCTAAATGCAAGTGTGAGTGTAAAGTGTTAAAGTCGTAAGTGTAGTATTGTAAGTGTAAGTGTTTGTTAGACTCAAGTACCTAAATCGGGTAGACTAAATCCTCTCAATATCTCAATAGGTGCAGTTAGTCTGCAACCCCCTGCGGGGAACATGTTTTTTCTTAGTACATTATATTGTACAATATTCTTCACTAAATTTTATAGGCCAAAAACATATTATTGTTTTTAAGATGAAACCTGTGAAAGATGGCAATTATTTGGTAACACTTTGCACTTTCCTAGAGTCGTTAATATTCCTCCTCTTTAGTTGTATGACAATTGTGAATGGCCACAACTATTCTTGAATGAGCTTAAATTATTTCTTACAGTTGTGTTTTTCTTACAAGGCTACTGGGAGTGGCCAACACAAAATCTCACACAGACAGTTGCACAGTGGCTATATAAAGCATTTTATGTTGAAATGATTGTGTTTTCTTTGTACAGTGCTGGAATTGGACGTGAACTACAGAAACAGTTGTTAGACATCAAATCAGTAACAACTAGCTGCAAAAATTGCAGTCGAGAAAGTGGCCACTCGTATTGTCCATTTGACCTCATAGGACTAATCGAGCGGAAAATAATATAAGTTGTTTGGGATTCAGACAAGCCACTGACAGTGCCTTGTTTTAAATATTTTATTTTAGAATTGAAAATTATGTTCATACTCTTTGTTACAGGATGACCACACGCTAGATCAAGACATTTCACAAACAAATCTCTTGGACAACGATTCAGACAACGGTACTAATCTTCCTGAAAATTCAGACAGCATCGATGGTAAGCATTTCTATAATTCTTTTAAGTCATTGCATTTGATGTACTAATCTTAAATAAATTAACTTCTGGAAGTGAAAATATTTAACGAAAATACTAAACAAAATTAAAGTTTGCATGGATTTATTTTTGTAAATTCATCAAAAATGTCGTAACAAGGTTATGATTACTCATATTAAAATACAAAATGAGTAATATGAGTTGTCATTTTTTATAGTGAGAATTGTATTTATTACTTCCTTCTTGGAAGTATATCCCATCATCTCCTGTAATGTTATCGTGAAGTATGTAATGTGTTCAATACTTGAAAATAGTCACACATCATTAAAATGATACAAAAGCATATATAAATAATATAATGCACCTGGTAGATGTGAACAATGGTGTCCTATAAATAGCCTCATAGTGTTTTCATAATTCAGTGTGGAGCAACGAATATGATTTCCTTGAAACGTCCATGAAATCCACATAACAAACGGAAAAGCCAACAAGATTCAAACTTAATTTTAACTAAATCAATTTTTAAAGAATAAATGGTACAAAACATTCAACAAATTTGCTTGAAGCTATCAGACAACAACAACAAAATTGACATATCTCAAAATTGGTATCAGATTTTCTAAAAAAAATATTATGTATAAAGAATCATAGTTCATATCAAAGTATATTTACTCATAAACCATTTTTTTATGGTTATAAATCTTCACATCCAAGAAAAATTTCAGTAAACTCATTTTTAAGGGTTTTTACATCTCAAACCAGAGTTTTGGGAATGTAGTTCAGTACCTATACATTTCATTTGGGTACATATGGACTAAATTTGGCACAGAATTTGAAGAAATTCATTAGAGCCTATTTTGAGAAAATATAATTTTGAAGAATTTGTTATCAAAAAAGATCTTCAAGCTTTTTTTTAGAAAATTAAAGAAGGTCCCAAGATACCAGCAATTCAGTCCTCAAATTTCGTAAATGAATTACTAGTCTCCAGCTAATGTATACAGACACACATACATATACAGACGGTTGTACAAATAAAACCATTTTTTTGGACTCAAAAAAATTCTCAAGATTGATTTTTTTTCACGATCACCAAATTTTCTTTATACCGTACTTCGTATAGTGAGAAATTAAAAATTACTAAATAAATTTACTCAAATATAGCCATCAAGCAAAAAAAAAAATATATATAGTAAAAATGTATACATAAAAACTCTGAACAATATACTTAGATTACAATTTGCAGGTAAATTGAAAAAAACAAAAATAAATACAAAACAATGTGCATTTTTGAAGGTTCTTCTTAGGAAATATATATTACCTAGAATTGGTGAAATGTAAACTACGAATCATTCTCTACTTACATCATAGTCTGATAAAAAGATCTGTAAATTGATTTATCAGATTTAGATAAAAATGACAATTTTTTACATCATTATATTAAATATATTCTATTTTAGATACAGTGAAATTTTGATTGTCAGGGCCGGAACCAGGACAATACAGTTATCGAATAGATGGATAATAGAAAACCCTCTAAAAACCAACCTCATTCATTGCAGATGAACAGATTTTTAAAAAATCTTATTTTATAAACTGGATATACTGAAAAATAAAATATAAATACAGTATTACAGTCACAGTAATCAGAAACTATGCACACTGTTCTCATGCACTGACTTATTCGTATGCTGAAACAGCTGAGCCACTACTCATTAAGTAACACTTACGTTAAAAAACACCAATTACTGCAGCTTATCGGCCATAACTGATAGCAAGATAGTTTATAGTAGGTGACCGAAGCATGACTGATTCATTAATAAAACAAAAATATGTCCCATTTCGGCACCTGCATTGTTGTGCAATAAACTGAAGATAATTTTTCACTACAACTCTGGCTTCTGTACCTTTTGGAAGCAGTCCATATAGTTTTGTACTAATAATTACTGCTGACTACATATACATAATAATTTAAGTAGACTACAGTAGTATTTAATTACTATAATTAACTTTTAATAGTAGACTGACAGTTAACAGAAACTGACAAATTACAAAAAATGTATTCAAATTATCACATTTAAATTATTTTGATAATTAGTGTGATAACGTAAAATGTGAAAAATGTAGTTGCAAATAACTTGCTCAGGAAATAAGTTCATACATGTAGAAAGGTAGAACATGTGTTTGTTACAAAATTTTATCATTTAGCGTAATAAAATAAATCTTATAAACAACACAAAATACTTCCTCTGATACCCGAACTCTCCAATATCCCATTTGGTTTCTGATTGCCATTGCATGAAATGTGATTTATTCCGAGAAGTAATCAAATTTGTTTTAAGTGGATTGTATTGGTGCACAGAGTGTTAGTAAAATTGTGCTTCCAGCAGCATGATAGTATGTATGACCCGGTTAGCAAGTTTCCATAGAAAATGAACACTATTGGAGCAGCCATTATGATACCCACTGCGATCTTGAAATGAGTACTGGATCACTTTTGGAGAAATAATTATAAATTTAATATATATAGACACACACACACACACACACACACACACACACACACACACACACACACACACACACACACACACACACACAATTTGGCTATGATGAGCTCATTTGCAGTGAGAACTTGGTAGTAACATGCAAAATACCGGACAATTGTTCAGTTTTTTTATCTCCACAATGATAAATGATAATTCATTTTAAGTGAGGTAACAATGCATCTTGGACTTGGTTACAACAAGCACTTTTAATTTCTAAAATTATTCAAATACATACTTTAAGTTATGAATATCAGATACAGTATATGCCATGTCTTTACACCAGGGAAATTCTGTTTTCATTTATAAAACATGCAATGCATAAATGTAGAATATGACAGGCAATTGGTGCATTTTATCATAGGTTTCGTCAGGTGTTAAGCTGTTAAGTGTTAACAGAAGGTTTTTTACGATCCCTATAGTTTCATTGTTACATAGGCTGGTAGAGTTAGTAACCTTTTCAGGACTAGCATTGCATCAACACAGCCAATATAATTCTTTCACATACCAGTGCTGCATTCTAATGGCTTTAAAAAGAACTGTTCATACTATCGATAGATTGCATCTACAATAGCAACACTTACTTAGCTGAAAATATAATGAATAGAATCGTATTGCTAGCAACCTGAAGTAAAACTGTTTCTATACTGTTAACAAACGTGGCCAGTGCATTATAGTTGTCTCGGAATTTATTTTGTTTTGATATATGGACAAATCACAGAATTTGTATAAGTAAATGAAGTAAGTGAAATAATGTTAAATGAAGAGTCTGATGATGAATATGATAGCAAAATATGTTGTAGTGATATGTTCGATGATCATACTAATAACGCGTATGCAAAATGAGGATAATATTGTAGTATTTTTTACAAATTATTTTAAAATTTTTTTTGAAAATTTATTAGAAATAAAAAAAGCTGTAACTGGTAATCAATAAAATTACCTAATCGGGTGAATAAAGCCGAGTAACATTTGTAAAATAACTTAGTCTAAGATTGAATTTGGTTTCATAGTAACTTTATTCTGAAAAGGTTAATACATGTGTACTCCATGGTTTTTGTTTTCAAATTTCCAGGAACGATCCGGCCATAAACCTATCCTAACTATTCTGTTATCCATGTAACCATAAATTAGTACCAATAGGTATATTCAGTAGTCATGACTTTAAATTCTTAAAAATTATGTCAGTAAAATACTGCTGTAAAGTGTACCATTCTCTGCATAAGGAGTGCAGTTTCCTTCTGTTGTTTCATATGACAAAACAGTGTTTTCACAAAGCATGCATTTCTTAATGCATGATGTCAGGTCCTTAAAAGGAAACTATGGTCACTATTTGCCACAACGTTTTCCATTTAAATATGTGTTGGAAATCTTATACTTTCAAAGTTTATAATTTGTGACCCAAATAATTAAATATAAATATATACATACATACATATAAATGTATGGGAAATTTTGATAGCGATGAAAAAGCCTTTCAACAGTTTGTTAATGGCCATTGTGAAGCATAACCAAAAAGGTCATAATAAAATAATCTTACTTTTTAGAAAATCTGGTTTTACCATTGATATCAACTTTAAAATCTGTATAAATTAGTGATAGGAGTTTCAAAAAGGACGCAACCCGAAGTTTAAGAAGGTTTAAGTTACACATAGGTAAATTTTTTCTTCCCCAAATATCAGTTAGCAACACTGTTCTCTTTGTTAATTCATCATGTGTTATTGTAATGCACTAGTGCTATTCAATTCATTTGTATTGAATGAGTATTCATTTGTCTCTGTAGTGTGTGTATATTTTCAACTGTCTTTTTCCAAGGATGAACTTGTGTTTATTAGTGAGACTTTCTGTGCATATAAATCTTACAAATGAGTAAATGATGAGTTGCAGTTACAATTTTACAATCTTCAGTACCGAATAAGTCAACAATATCGCATCTGATCAATAAATTTCGTGAGACTGGCAGTGTACATAATGGATTTTTTTTTTTATTTTACATGGAGGCTATTATCGCCTCCCTAAATGTAAGTGTGAGTGTAGTGTTGTAAGTGTGTGATAGACTTTGGTACCGCAAGGGACGTGTAAATCCTCTCAATAGGTGCAGTAAGTCTGCACCCCCCCTGCGAGGTATGTATATGATGGAAAAGCACGGATCGACCGTCATTGTTAACAGTGGAAGTTCTGGACAATGTGAAAGAACATTTGAATCACTCACCCAGCAAATCACTTAGAAAGTTATCTTCACATGCTGGACTTTCACTGTCTACCATTTTAGAGCTACTAAAAAAAAAAATTAAAACTGTGTGTTTACTGCGTCATTCATGAAGTGAAAAAAGTTGACGATGGAAAATGGCTACAGTATTGTCGTGGTATGTGTTCTCTTATTAATGACAGCTGTATTGAAATGTTGGATTGTTTATTTTAGTGATGAGTCATGGTTTCACGTGGATGGTTACATTAACAGCCAAACTGCTAAATATGGAGTGCTGTAAATCCCCATTGGTTTCACAAACGACCACAAAAAAAAAAAAAAAAAATTACCACATGTAAATTGCTGTTTGGTGCATGATCTCCCGACATCGTATTATAGGGCTTTTTTGACACATGTGTTAATGTTGTGGTTTATCGCAACTAAATTGAACAGTTTATAGCCTTGTTAGATTTACATGAATGATATTGCTGGTTCCAGTAGGATAAGGCAATGCTACATACTTTTAATGAAACGCTGGATACGTTATGGGAATTTTTTGGCCATTGCTTAGTATCAAAAGGATTGTGGCCTGCAAGATACCCAGATCTTACTCCTGCAGACTTTTCCTTTCGGGGTATTTAAAAAAGTAAGGCTTTTGAAAACAATTCTCATACACTTGATGAATTAAATAATAACTTCGATTACTGAGCATACACTACGAAAAGTGGCCGCAAATGTTGTGAAACATATCCGAATCTGCATTCCAAATGGAGGAAGTAACTTCGAACATTTATTGTAAAAGTTTAAAGGTAATTTGAATATTGTGTAATTTTTTAATATAATGTTATATTATTTTTTAAATTTTAATGTAATAAATTCATGTCATCAAAAATAGGGTTGCATCCTTTTTGAAGCACCTGTTATTTTAAAATTTCATTAAAAATTTGTTTGATTGCAGTCAGGACATTTTCTTATTTTTAATGTAATTTAAAAATTTAAAGCTCTAATTTATGATGGTGAAATTAGATTTTCAAAAAAGTGTAAAATACAAAAATTATTTATAATAGAATTGTTGATTGGTATACATCCTTATCTGCTTTATTGGATCTTACTGAATACATGAACCTTTCGTTTATAATTCAAAAAAAATTTGAGAAAATATTTTTGTAAATTTTGTTGAAAAAGTCACCTATTTTGATTCCTGTATTGGAAATAAGTTTACTCTGAATCTATTTATAGCATGAGAAAAGAAGGGTAAGTTATTTCCAAAAATTAAAGTATTATATTTTGGCTGTAGTTATTTACATGCATTTGTTTGTATTTGTGTAATATTAAGCAAAGAGAAAGGTAAGTTCACTTGTGAAATATTAATTGTAGTTGTTGTCTTAAGGCATTGTTTGTTAGTTCCCCTTTATTTATTAGTTAAGGTCTAGTTGTAATAAAGATGTTTGTTTTTATTTGTGTTGTGCATGTAAAGATCATCCAACTAACTTGCAGTTAAAAAACGTAACTCCAAATGGATCGACAGTGTTAAGGGTAGTGGTTTTTTGAAATGTAGAATTTTTCCAATGATATTTTACCTTGGGAAATAACTCTTAACACTTGCAACGTTTATTGTTAGAAATAAAATAAAATATTGCAGATGTATAGTTTCAAAACTGATTTCAAACTATTTAAGTAACAATTTTCCAATATAATCAGTTGTGTGTGTTTTTTTTTTTTTTTTTTTTTGTGTTAACAAAGTACTTTCTGGCTGTTACTTTTTATTAGTCAAGTATGAAAACATCAGTCTGTAAATATAATAAGCAGTGAACATAAATGTTGAATGCAATGGAGTGATGTAATAGTTGCAAGCATCGTACGAGTAAGAGTGGCATTTTGTTTTTAATATTGTGGCATACTCTATTCTGAGCTAAATCCTGAGTACAGCAATATACTAAAGGCTATAAACTAAATGATATATTGGTTTATATCATATGGTGATATGATAGTATATCATATCACAGTCATATGATATACTACATCATATGAGGAAGTATGATGTAGTAGATCTGCATGAAATAAGATGAGTTAACTAAAATTTGCACTGAATAATACTGTATCTTGGATACTAGGAGGGGGACTGTACACGCTGTCTATCAGACACTTGTACCACCCTCACAGTGTTACTGGAACCAGCTGCACAACCCTATAATATCCGCCTTCCTTTCTCTTGTCTTTATATGCAGAAGTAGGAGTGCTACCATTTGAATGCCTCATTTTTTGCTTGAACAGGACTAAAACCCTCCAGGCATTCTTAACCTGCTTTATTTTCTTAAAAGGGGTGGTATAATCAGCCCTCACAAGGTTTGGAATTCCAGAAGTAGAAGTTCCCCTTTATGTTCATGTAAACGTTTAGCTGCAACATTAGTGGCAGGGTCAGGATCTGTGTGCTGACTCCCAAATGACATTGACGCTTCTGAGTTTTCTAACTCTAATAAACTTAGAAGTGACAAGGTCTGATAGACAGCTTTAAAACTTTTAACTTTTTTTGCGTTAGATAATTTAGAGTAGTACGAGCCAGAAGTACGGTAAAATAATTGAATGTAAGAAAGTTTGTGCTATGTTTTTGCACTATTTATCACCTCTACACCACTGACTACTGTGAAGCAGAAAAGAATTATTATTTTAACACTTAGTTTATTTATAAGTATACAAACTGCTTCATAGCATAGCATCTATATAAATCAGTTCTTCTGTTTTGGCCAAATTTACTTTTTTGTTGGAATTCATGTAAAAAAAAGATGAGTTCAATCTGTGGTTACATACTTTTAGTTTGTTGTTAGTTTTCCCTTGGTTCATTGTAGTTCTGTACATTGTTTAATTGGGACAGTGGTTTCAGTCAGAATTGTTGTACTTTGGGCTATGCTTTGGAACTTGCTACAGAAATACAAATAGCCTTGATACTACAGAAACAATCCATTAATTAATTTAGCTTCATTGTTTATTATTAAATTGTGGGCATTTAAATGATACTCTGTGATATACATATTTTTGTACATAAAACACTTTTGCTGATATTTTAGTTGACAGTGGTTTTACTTAAAGTTTCTAAGGTCCATTGAATATTGAAATATAACTAATATTTACATTCACAGTAGATAATACAAACGTTTAATAATTGGAACATAATATAGGCATAAATAGTTTTTGCTACTGTAGATAACCTTCTTTGTTACGTCAGGAGTATAACCATTTTGAAACGTCTGAATATGCTGTGTTAAAATATTGTAACTATTATACAAATAAAAAGTGAAACTTTGATTAATTGTGAGGATCGGGACGAAAACCTTGATGATTATTCGAATAAATGAATTTCTAGGGTTACTATTGCCCTGGGCCTTTGTAGATCTATGAGCCCCGTTTCTGTATTCTTGAGATGCTCAGTTACAGTATATCTCCAAAACCTAGTCTTTTCATCAAACAAAAGTAAAGAAGTACAGCAGAGCCCTGTATGCGTGTGTAAGGCTAAGGTACACTGGGAGGTCACCAAGTATCCCAAGACTCCATTTGATAGACCAGCCATTATCATTTGCACTGTTGTGTGTTGAGTTCCCGCTCATTCTATTTACATTTTTACTAATGGGAACATGAGTAGTTAGGGAAATTATGTATGAAAGTTCAGAGCCACCGCATGCATGGAAAAAGCTAATTCGTCATCATTAACACAATAAGTTTTTTTAGTACAAGTTAGTTAGTTTTTAATTTAGCTTCTATTTGCTGTGATTTCTCTTTAAATCTCGAGTTAACTAATCTGGTTTGAGAGTTCAGATATATTTACATTTAAAGTTATAATCGCACACAAAGGTATAGGCCTACTAAAATTTAAGTGATTGCAGTTCATTAATTTATGACAAAAAAATTATAGTTCTTTTTAAAATTAATTGCTTTGTTATTAATTTCAAATTTATTATATTAATAATGTACAAAAATTCTATTATTATTGTAATTATTCTAAATTATTGTAACAATACTTTGGTTTTTATTATCAGTATTCTTCGCTTCATTGCACTTTACGTAAATCATAATTTCAATGGTCTATATGGGCCTTTACTTAACTGATATAAATTATCAATTCAATTCATTAGTCAGCTTATTTATTCATTAGTCAATTCATTATCAACATCTAATTTGCTTCTAAATTAGTCACATCTATCTTACAGACATCACATGACAATTGAAAATGTTGAACGTTTTTTTTTACATTACTTTTACCGTATAAAGTTTTATTTATCATTTATATATTTTAAACTATTCTAAATAAGCCAGGCTATTTTTTGTGTTACTCTAATTATATCATGTATTAAATATTTAAGGCTTAAACAATTCTGAAATATTATTTTAACCAATTCTTCAATTTTTTTTTCTAAAAAAATAAACGAACAACATTTTGTAACTTTAAATATTACCAGTTGCCTTTAGATATCATTACAAGTCCTACATTACATTCACTTATATGTAATGTTTTTTTTTTATGGTTTGTGTAATTGCATATATAAAATCTTTTTTCTGCAATTTTCTCTTCTTTATATCAGTGTACATGGGTTGGTCACGATGTACTGACATAGTCATAGTACCTTTTTTGACATAATGCAAAACGTAGATTTGCCAAATCAGCCATAACCTAAATCTATGGCAAATATTGAAAGTAAAACATTCTCTGAATACTCTTCTCAGGACTGAACTCTTTACTAGTCATTTATTTCTGCTACAACAACTTTTCCAAGAATAATATCAAAATATATTGTTCTAAATATAATATTCTAAAGTATTAAATAAAAGAATTTTCTGTCATTTTGTGGCACTTTATTTTGTAGGCCTATTATTATTTCTAAACTCTGTATAAGTATAGCTTGAATGGAAAATAGCATTGTTATTAGATATTTAAGTTTGATAATCCAAACCACCTCATTTGGTTTGCAGTATTGAGATTCGATTGTTACCACTAGTAAATGTTTTTATCCTCTCAACTGTTTTGAATTGGTCTCTTCAGAATGCAGAATTGTATCTTCTCACAAATAAAAATTTCAAAGAATTGTATTAGTACTACAATTCTAAATGAATCGACTTAGGTTTGCTTAAATTACGTTGACCCTGACTTATGTCACTACTACATTGTTTATGGCATACATCATTTTTATACTTTTTTATCATTTCTTTGATAAGGACGTGTGTTTCCACCACCAAGCAAACAAAATAGTAAGGGTCATGCTTTTCTTTTACTATTTAATTGCTTCCATTGTTAATCTGTACTAAGTAAATAAAGCATTGTAGCCTACTATACAGAAATAAAGAAAACAAGCATACACAGTGAGAATTCACAGTATGTAAACTAACTGCAAACTGTAAATTTCCACTGAATGTGCTTGTTTGCTTTATTTCTGTATACTAGGTTCAATGTTTTTATTTATTTTATTACTGCATAGTGCTCTATATTCAAATTGTTTTTACAGTGTATATTTAAATTTAAATGTATTTATAGTGGTCAGTATAAAATAGCATATAATAACGGATTTTGATTTAGTTAAGATTTTGGCCTATAGCTTTTTATACTGTTCAGTTTATTTTTGAAAAGTTTGTGTTAGGATGATTTCAATTAACACTTGTTTTAAATTAAAATAAGTGATACCGTTTGTTATTCTGTTAGAGAATTAACTTTTTTGGAACCAATTACAACATAAATTCGAGGCATTACTTGTTAGAAACAAGCACTCTAGGTTCACTGGTTGCTTGAAACCTGCATTTTTGTGTTCTGATTGGCCAGATATACAAGTGGGGCAGTAAAACTTTGTATAAACTAAACATTTGCCATCATTTATGAATATGAAATAGTATTTCAAATAAATCAGTTCTTGTTGTCTAGGCTTATGTTAAAATTAAAATAAGTGATTGTGAAAAATTCACAACATTACAAAAATATCTTAATTTCTCAATTCATTCAATTAAGTGTAACTGAAGAAACATTTTTCAAACAAGACAAGCAACGAGCTCCATTGCTAAAAACAAATATTGTCAATGATTTGTTTCTGAATCGTTTAATTAAATCGCTCAAAATGAGGATGCTATGTCTGCATCGATTCACCTGACCATACAGCTTTTTTTGTGAACTTTAAAAATTTAGAATGTACCAGAAATCTTGAAGACCTCAAGTCATCAAACAAAGAATTTAAAAAAATAGAATTTAAAAGAATTTAGGTGAATTTCAAACAAAAAATTTAAAAAAAAGTGGTGGAAAGAAAGATGAAAGAAAGATGGCAATTTTCAGATGACTTGAAGTATGGCATCGTCTTTGAGGTAGATGTGACTATGTTCGTGTTACACTAAAATGTCATTACCCAACATGGACTTAACTGACATACATTTCAAGGAGAAAATTCTGAATTTTTGCAGAAAATAATATGAGGACGATGAATTGTATAGGCTTTGTGCCCCTAACAACATGCCTCAGTCTAACTGTACCAGCTTCCTTTTGTAAGCCAATCTGACAAGGCCCTTCTCCTTTGAATTGTGTAGCTAATTTTTATTGTCTCAAAGTTGTTAACCCCAGCGAGAAGGCAAGGGTAAGTGGATGCAGACGCTGGGCATTAACATTCACTTTTGTTCAGATCTCTAGACCAATTGCACCATAGCTTGTTTCATAATGTAATAAATATATAAATTTATAAATAAATATATATATATATTTGTAGTAAATATATAAATTTTTAGCTTAGACTTGTAGTTCCATTTTGATGTTTATTTCTTATGTCAATGAATGCCTCCTTATAAAGTGACATAGTATTGCGACAAAAGGCAATATTCTAGAAAAGAGTTGGTAATGAGGAACACTTAAAAAAAGTGTTAAATCATTTAAAGAAATTACATTTTTAACTAACATACTGACTATTATAGTACCTTAAATATTTCAAAACTATTAGTTACAGTGTTAAAAAACATTGTAATTTATGGTTTTGAAATATTTATAAGGTACTGTAATAGTCAGTATTTTAATTAAAAATTGTATTATTTTAACACTTTTCAATAATATGTTTTATGTTGTTCTTTAGTATATTAATATTTCATATAAAATTAGGATAATTGTTATTATTTACAAGTTATTTATAATGATCACCCAGCTGCACCGCCTGACCCTCTGCAAATGACCTTCTTCAATCTTCGCTGTACATTTCTCATATTGCCAGTGTTTAAAGAATATGATCCGAGGAGTTGATTGCCAATCCTGTGTAAGAATTTGATATTATTCTAATATGTCCTCAGCTTAAACAAGAAAATTTACCATCATTACCAATCTTTTTTGTTACGTTTAGCTATTTCAGTTTCTAAATGACCAGTGATAACTTATTGATCATGAATGTTGTGATTATTGAGGAACTGTAATTTTTTTTAAATGTTTTTTTGTAATAATGTTATAAAAAAAGTTTATGTAATAAAGTTATATTAATAACATCTGAATATAATTTTGTGGCTCTACAAAATAATGTATCATGGTATAATATGTATTTTAGTTAACCAATTTAACCTTGTACACAAATTTACATACTTTTTCAATATAAAATAACATGTATAAGGTTACCATTAAATAGTAATATTGGTAATATTGTAGCGTATCAGTTGAGATCAATCTGTCTTTAGGCCTACAGCCAGTGTTAAAAAAAAATAACCTTAGGTAAGTCCCTGTTAAATAATAAAAGTTATACAGCACACATTTTACTAATAGTAGTTTTTTATTTTAAATAGTAACAAAATGATTAATTCCTAACACTTATTCACTTTTCAAGTAAAAAGTACAACGATATTGCAACTTCCTACGGTTTGTGTACACTGGAAGTTAATCTTGGTTTTGTGAGTTTCATTTTTAAAATTAATAAGTTTATTAAAAACTACTAAAAGGAAAGTTAAAAAGTTTTAGTTTGCATAGTCAAAATAGTATAAAACTCATAAGCATTAAAATATAATGGAAGTTTTATTGTGCCCAGAATTTTCAAATTTTGACTATATTCATGTACAAAAACTTTGGTTTTACACATATTTTTTTAATAAAATTTCTTACATAAATGGCATATTATACTTATAAAACTGCTCCATTTAGCCTAGTAATGTTTGGCAATAAGATGTTTATTTATAAGAAGAGATTCGGAGTGGGTTGAGAAAGGCCTGTGTTTTCCTACAGGCCCAGGACAGGCCCGGAGCCCGTACAAACCGACCACCAACGAGAATATATTCCGAGCAGATCCATCGTCACCAGGCATGTATCTCTGTCTGCTCTGCTCAAAGACTGTGCGTAGCCGATGGCATCACCTACAGACTCACTTTTCTCGGAACCACAAATGTCCTTATTGTGACGCAGTATATTCTAGGGTAGATACTTTGAAACTCCACGCACGAAGAGTTCATGGCCTAAACATATCACGTTATATTTATAGTTTAATACCTAGCCTACTGCAAGGGCCTTCAAATTTGTCTCTCAACACCAATTAAAGCAGTTTTTGTTTTGTTTTCAAGGTCAAAAGTAGTGATGTTTTTCAATTGTTGAAATTGAACAGTGTTTTAATAGGTTTTGTATATTTATTTATGGGCTTATATTTAGTAAATAAGTTTTAGAGTAATAGTAAAATCGTTCATGATGCTATATTTTTGTATAACGGATTATTTTAAAATTCAATTGATGCATAAATTTTGTATGGTTTTGTATTGATTGTAAAGGTAAAAACAAATTTAACATGGGAACAAGTGTAATTGCAATTTTTTGAAATTATAATATTTTTTCCATTTAAGATATCTTACAAAAAATGTATAATAATAAATTAATAAAAAGAAACATGTTTTTTTTAACTGTGCGCTAAACACAAGAGTGAAATTTCTAATCTGTTTTATTCAGACAAATAACATTTCTGTACTTAAGCATAGCATACATACTTTTTCTTTTATGACTGTTTTCGTAATATGTTTTACAGTCGTTTTACATTACCCTTTTAAGGGTAATGAAAATTTAATTAGCCTAAATGTGATTTAAATTAGGGTGTATATATTTAATTTAATTTATCTTATAACTTTCATTGGTTACATTTGGTATTATTAATTTAATAGTAGAAGTTATTATTATGTTTATTGCTTATAACAAAGTCGTTAGTTAGAGTATAATTAAATCAAAGAAGTAAACATTTCACACAAAATTTTAGAAGTTTGTGCCAAAAAATGTGTGAAGACCAGCTTGCGCTTTGCATAGCTTGTATTTAAAATACATTATTGCTAGGACAAGTCACAAATTTGTTGTCCTTATGTCTTGTTGAAATTTCTAACATTTTCTTTTCGTTCAACTTTTTTGAGAGTAGTTTAGTTTTTGAAAATGAAGTTGCACTTAAACAAAAATGTTAAGAGAAAAGACAATGACAGGAAAGGCAGCAAGATGTACTCGGCGAAAAATTCCAACAAAAATGTTTACAAGATTTGTGATAGAAATTGACTTTAAACAAATCTGAAATTTAAAGTTTTGATTAAATCATGGCTTTTGTTTTATCTATGATTGATAAAACAAAAGCCTTTATTACTTTTTTCTTTTTTATATAAACTCTTTTCAGAGGCACCTTAATATTTACATAGTAACAAATATCTGATTGACTCTTCCAATTCATTGGTTTTATTTCTTCACTGCATATGATATAGGTCTATAGCTAAGGGTTTATAATTTATCAATTTTGTTATTGAGCTTTGCTGACATGTCTCTTTTGAAGACCCAAGAGGAAGAGTTTGTAAAGTAATTTTTGGAATGATGTATATATATATATACTTTTTATCAAGTTTCCGAGTGTCAGCTCCACTGATTTTTTTCAACCTTGTTAAAACCTCTAGTTGTTACTACCCTAGCAAACATACAAGCTGAAGTTGTATTACTTTTCTGCCACATTCTGTTCTAAGTGTGATCCAAACAAAGAATAGGTTTGAAATACTTGGAAAAATTAGTGTAGAAATATGTGCAAGTTTGTTATTCGGAAACTGGCGAATGCAAAATTATGAATGCCATGCTTTTATTTATAACTCTTATAAGTGATTTTATACATGTAATTTAATTATCAAATAAAATATTTAGTACTAAAAAACACAAAATGATAAAAGACAACGATGTTCGTAATAGTGTGATAAATGGTAATTGTAAATAAAGATATTAAATTTTAATTAGGGCATAGTCTACAAATAAGTTCTTAGATATTTTAAAAATATTATTTAATTAATTTAATACATTTAATGTCATTTGGGTTAAAACTTTATTTAAAATTATGTAAATTATTTTGAAATTTGAGGCTTTAACTATGTTGAAGTCAAGCATATTAATGTTTATAAATAAAAACATAATTTTAATGCACTTTATAGCTTTATTGCTCAATAAAGCTTAGATTTAATTTGTGAGTAATAATGCTATATAGTGGTTTAAAACTGTGTTTTTACCACCTCAACATGAAAATTACAATAAAACGAAAACAAAATTTGTAATCACTGTTTTTCACAGTAAAAAATTTCCTTAAAGATAAATTCAACATAAAAGTTGTAATCTTTTTATGCATTAAACAGTAATTTGACATTTTCAGGCTGCACTTAAAAATCACTCATTGTACTATCTATTTGGAGTTTTATTGCACAATTTATATTTTGTTCTTTTGTCTTTTTTAAGTTGTAGCGAAATATGTTTATTTGTTTAAACAGTACATCTTTTCTTAAAATGAAAAATTTTGCAAAACAAAAACTATTATAATAAAGCTATTTTATTTTTATGAACTTATATTATTTTATTATTATTATAGAAATAATTTATAAAACCCAAAAAATACGAAGTTGTCAAAAAAAAAGAATGCTAGTGCATAAATAAAATCATTAAAACTATTTTATATTATTTTAATGTATAAATTTATAGAAAGTTCCGTATACCTGTAAATTTCAATTCAAGGAATGATACATGTAGTTTCCCCTTTCTTGCATATCGATATTATTTCCATAATATACATTAATGTTATGTTTAATATTAATGGTGCTTTAGTACATGAGATATCTTTTCCAATGCTGAATATAGTGGCATTTTTTCTATGTCTATCTTCTATCTAAAGTTATCCACAAAAGACTATTTAAAATTAATTGAAGTTGTTTTTAAAATATGTACTATCATATAATGTACAATTCTAGTTTAGAAAAAAAGGTTACATATCGATCAAGGTTATGTGAATGTAATAGCTTGTGTAATGTGATTGGGAAGTTTTAAAACTGGACTTACAATTTCAAAATGGCCGTACTCACTGTTTGAGTACCTACTTCAAAGCAGGCCCTTTCTGAGCTGGATAACCCGACTTAATGGTGTTTCCATTTTCAGAATCATTCCTGGAAAATTTCTTTCTTAAGAGTATTAAGGAAACTTCATATTTGCCTGAATTTGTTCATTTAAGTCAATGAGTTTCATTTCAGCATAAATTTCAATTTATGAAACAGGATAAGTCAGCAAGGGCTATATTAAGAATAGAGGGGCTACAGAAGCACGGGACTTTGAAATTTGACCAAAAATTAGACAGAGTGATCATGACAGTGTGGTTGAAGGTTTAATTTTTGTCTTACCAGAGTGCAGTCCTTTTCTTTTACAATTTTTTATAAAAACGCTGAAGGATTCTTTCACAGTTTTGTGGTTCACTGTATACTCCCTATAGACAAATTTATGATGCACAGTAACAATAACATTGAAACACTTTACTAATTGTGTGTTTTTACAGTCATGGAACATTGACACTTTGACTGTGATGATTTTTTTTTGGTTTGGGTCATACTGTTTTTACTGCCTTTAATTTGATATGCAGACAGGATGTTCCTGAAATATTTTTTAGTTGGGTGCTCCAAAATGGGTTTAACAATTCTGAGTCAGTTTCAATTTGATTAGTCAGTTCTTGGGACACTTCAAGTCACTGCTAGTATTACAATGATTTCAGAATGAATTTTGCAGACAACGCATGTTCAGACAATCAGTTAATATTAACTGAACCACATAGAAACTTAAATTCAGTTCATGGGACATTTCCTTCTTTGTAAGTCTGCTGTTGAAGTGGAAGGCTGACCTGACTGGAAGTCGTTATCAACTGTTTCTCCTTCACCTTTGTTGAACCAGGTAAAAACATTTAACCACTTCAAACTTGTATCCTTAACAGCTGTTTTTTCAGAGTTCATAGGTCTCCAAAGCTGATTTCTTTGTTTTAAACCAGGACTTGACAAATTCTTTGTTTTGCTTTTTTCATCTTTTTTGTAAAACCAATATCTGCCAAGAGTTAAAAACATATATATATATATATATATGAAGATACTATGACAATCTAGTCAGATATTTCAAGGACAAAACAGGCTTCATTTTCCTATTGCAGACAAATCTAGTCCCTCCTGTTGATCAGTGGTAGAACTTGTCTTAAAACTTTCCACTCACACTAAAAAATTATAACAAAAGTTCATTATATTCCAACTAGCAGATGTTTTAACACCTCAGCAGAGTTAGGTGTAATTTATAAAATCACTAATAATACTATGTGTAGAATTATTTTTTTTCTGTTACTATACCGTAACCTTCCAAATATCTTCTGGAGACATAGTACCAGTTTTTGTAAACTGTTGATTTTAGACGGTAAGTTTAAGGTCCAATGATCCGGTGACCTTGGATGTGTTGCTCTGCAGGTGTCTGATAAGCAGTGAATTTAAAATATTTGCTGTACGCAATGTTTTTAAAGTGGTCACTCCTGATGAAAATTGCTGCTGCAGAGCAACAAGGGCCTCATATTAAAATTTACTAAGGTACGTAGAATTAAATTTTCTGTAAATTTATCTAGATTGTTTTTAAGTGTTTTTATTAAAAGATGGTTATCACTTGATGCTTTTTTAAATTTGAAATTTATGTTACTTTTAAACATATGATATATAAATATAAAAAGAAGAGCCTGTCATTATTTAGTAAGATAGTCTATAGTTTTGTGTATGAAAACACTGTTTTATGTTTGAATGTATACAAGCATTATTATTAATTGTTAAATGGTGTATGTAGTTATTAAACACAATTGGTCCTTTTTTGACACATGCTTGTTTATTAACTGTTCAAATTATATATTTGTCCTTCAAAACTATTTCCAAACACTTTTATAAACAAATTCCTAACACATACTATGCCAAAACGCGCATGTAGCTCTTAAATTACTGTTACTTAAAAAATTGTGAAACGATTTTGAAAAGTGCTCATATTAAGCAAAAGAATAAAGAAGAGCTTATAATCTTTCTTTTTCAATTTTGGAGTAAAAGGATGGTTTCGCTAGTTATTATTGGTTTAATTTTTTTTATTATTCAGTATAACAGTGATTTCAGTATATTATTGATATATAATATAGCTCCTTAATTAAAATTTTGATATGTAAATATATTCGTGTATGAGTTACAATCTACCTGCATACAAAATTTCAGCTTCTGAACTCTTATAGCTGTGATATTTCTGGTTTTGAGTTTTTTTTTCACAATAGCCTATTTCAGGCCTACTAATCAAAATTTAAGGAACAAAAAAAATATATTTGTGCACTCTTTTGTAGTGTCTGAGATATATTCTTGTTGATTTTTTTCAAAATAAACCCACTTTAGGGCTTCTAACTAAAAAATATTTTAGCAACGTCTACCTGCATATCAAATTGTAATGTCGTACCTTTTCTAGTCATTAAAGGTCTTTTCTATAATTGTTCTATTGTTTGACCTTCAGTCGAAGTAGTTTGCTGTATAGTCAGTTTTAATATTCTTTTTGGCCATTTTTTTTACCTCGATGTATTTATAGTTTTAACTACATTAATTATCTTAGCATTAAAAAAACTGTATTTAAAAATGTTTGGAACTATTTTTGATAGAAAAATTATGTGTATTAATTCATATTAGTTTATGATTTAAAACAACGCATGTATCTTTCCAGGTTTTTTTTCTATTCACCAGTGGAAAGTTTAATACAATGTTACCAATTGATACGTCTATCAGATTATTTTTCAGTCATCGTTAGTGGATTTAAAGTTGTTGTTCACTGTTGTAAGTTTACTGAAATCAGTAAATGGGTTATAAGTATTTAGAATTGATGGATAAAATATTTATATACTTGTAGTTGTTTTGTGCAAATTAATTATCTTAACTGATTGGGACAGTTAACAGTTTTCAAATAATTGTGGTTTGTATGTAATCGTAATTCTACTAGATTAAAAACTATTTGTGTAAAAGTATTTAATGCATCCGTCAACTAGTTACATTATTGAATGGTATTCTGTTATAATATTGTATATCCCTCTCAACGTAATTTTAGTGTTCCTTTAAAAACCTTCTCTTTCTTCAAGGATAAACATTACTTTTGTAAGGTGGGCTGAACATCATAATTGTGAACATTTATTATTAGAGAATTAAACTGGATTGCAATTATAAAAAAAAATGTCTGCTTCTATAGTTTCAAGATAAGGACAGTACGTCCAGTGTTTATTCTATGTTCACCTTTCAGTACACTTCTTTAGTGTCAAGAATTGCGTCTACTGTAATGCCAACTAATTTTAAGGCATTCTGTTGACATTTGAACATATTAACATTTTAAGGCAGTGTGTTTAAGGCATGTTCTACACATTTTACTTTGAGGTTTTTACTTGAGGTTTTCCTTTGTGCTTGGAAACATATAAATATTATGAGGGGAATCTAAAAGTCACCATAAAATATTTTTAAAACATGTTTAATTTTCTGTACAAAATACTATTTGTTCAAAACATTTTTTAAAATTTGCCTGAAGTAATGCCCTGGTCGTTTCTTGTTTTACCTCTTCAACATCAGCAAAATGCTTTCATGTCTCTTCCTTTCATGTCTTTTTTCTTCTGAGGAAACAATTGTGGGATGAATTCTGCAGAAAGTCTTCTCATTTTTAAATCTTGGGATAAAATTTGCTCCACGACAACTGGGTAATCTTAATACGTTCGTCCATGTCATGCGTCAACTTTCACAAATTAATTCTTGGATTTCGGTGACATTTTCATTGGTTTGCAATGTTGAAGGACGTCCAGGGAGTTGGTGGTCTTCAGTTGACATTTCACCATTTTTAATGCGGCCAAACCACTTGTAGACTTGGCTTTTACCCATAGCATTTTCTTTGTGTGTTTTTTTAACATAATAGTTTGTACAACAATTTTTTCAAGAGGAAAACAAAGTTTCTTAACTGCACATTGCTCACAATAATCAGGCATCGTAAAAAAATGCTGCTTGCACAAAACTACTTTTTAAAAAAATTCACTGAACACAAACAACCTTCCAGTTTAATAATACCTGGTAGACTGACTTGCGAGAAGTGTAACTAGATCACCCTAGGAGTCCAACCAAGTACTACAAGTACCAACCAAACAACAACAAAATTCCAATTATATCCCCCTCTTATTCTTGTAAACCTTATTATAGGTTTTGCTTCTTAATTCTTAAATAAAATATATATATATATATACACAACAATTTGTTTTTATCACTTTACACTAATATCTAGGCATTGTACTGTCAGTGAGCCACAAGTTTGTTAGGCTAAGCTAATGCAATAACACTATACGTACCTGTTGCATGTATTCACATACAATTTTATGTATAGTGTGTTAAACTGGCATATAGATTATTACGTATCTATCTCATCATAAGAAAAATGTTTAATTAATTGATATTTTTTCATTTTTGTGTATTCGAAGTTCGAATATAAAATTAAAAACACAGCTATTTGTCTGAACAAATATTCTATAATGTAATTACAAATAATTATAGCGACTTAATCTGCTACCTATTATAAAGCTAAATTTACAAAAAATAGAAACTGTTGATCAGTGAAATACTCAATGAATCGTATTTAACACTGAAATCACCTGTCGATTTAAATTCTGTATTTAATCAAACAATTGGATAATTAAACCAGTTAGCCAAAATTGTTTTATTTTTTTCAAATTTACTTTGTAATCTACACTATGAAGTCTATACTATTTTTTAAACTAAGCCTTTCTTACAAAAATCATATGGAACACTAGGAGTTTAAATTAAAAGAAAAAAATTGGTCTTTATGTAATTATGTTTACACATATGTAAACTAATACATAATAATGTGCTAACAGGACTGGTCAGAAAAATATGCTTTATTGAAATTTTTTCACAAATAATTGTTATTTTCTTCCAACACACTCCCCATGCACAAGCGTAAATGATTTCCATTGTATGAAGCAGATATGCAAGTTTTCAGTTGTCACCCTCTTCAGTAAGTCTACCATTCTTGCCTTGGCTTCTATAATTTTGCTTAAACATTTGCTATATGTAAATTCTCATACAAAATTATTCTTATTGTCTCTGTCAGTGTTCATCATGTTGGCAGTGTCAATGTCTGCCCTCATAAAAATATACTAGTGTTGATCTTTCTACATAATTATTTTAGTGTTCTGAGTATTTTCATCATTTCTTGATGCTACAGGTCAGTCTGAAAGTTCATCATTTTCAATTCCTCCTGACCTACCCAAAAGTCATTTGTGCCGGTCTCAAAAAAAACTTGAATTTATGTTGCTGCGAACGTGATGTGTTATTTTTGGCCACAGTGAAGATGGCAAAGACTGCTGCTGACTTTCAGGGTCATTACTGTAAACCGTTGGAAATGAAGTTGGGGGGGGGTCATCTTTTCTGCAGTTTTCATTTCAGTGTAGACAGCTACATGGTGATCTTTTTGGTCGCTACTCAGCACTCTATACACATTTTGTAGCAATGCGTTTCATGCCCAAATTGTCTGACAAGATTTGTTGCATGGACCCAATCACAGAAAGATCATGGATTGTATGTCTACGATGTGAACAATAGCTTGTTGCACTTTCACAATGTTTTCCATTGTTGTCGTCTATTTTTGTCCTGAACGCTCATCATTGTTAGTAAACATTCGTCTATCCTTCAAGTGTTTGTACCACAAAAAAGTTTTACTTTTGACTCATAGCATTGTCACCAAATCCTTCTACAAGCATGCAATGAGTTCCAGCAGCAGTTTTTTTAAGCTTGTAGCAAAATTTGATGCAGGTCTTTGCTCCTTAGAACCTGTTGTTTGTACATGTTTAAAAAATTGGCACAACACTAACATACAACGTTACACAAATGCATGAAACTCAAGAACATGACCTCTCACCATCAATGCTGTTGGTACTCTAGTTAACAATGAGTACTGTTCGCCCACTCTACCGCTAGCAAGTCATACCACAAATAGATCTCGTGCAAAATTCAAATTCCCAAATGCGTGCACACACACACACACACACTGATTTGATTTGTTTCAATTTATGCTTGAACTGTACTTTCATTCAAAATTGGTATGCTGGGATGGTTTATGAATCTTTATTTGATTATATGAATTTGTGAAATTAAAATCCTCTTTTTCGAGATATCATGACAAAAACATTTAAGTGGAAGAAGAGCAGCCTATTTGTTATCTCTGTTAATAGCACTCATAAATGTCCACTAGTCAGTCTGCGGTTTTTATTGAAAACTATTCAGAGAAATTCTGTGTTTCGCTATTCATACAATATATATTCAGCTACAATATATTTAAAGCTACAAAGTATTTAATTAACACTAAGATTAAGATTATTTACTAGAGGAAGGGATAATTCAACCTCAGGCACTGTGATCAATTGACCTATTATGCAACTTTAGGGTCTTGGAAACCAAAAACCCATAGCCTCCTACTAGCAAGAGCCTCACAATCATAAATTATGTGACCTGCAGTTTCCTCCTCCTTCCTGCACAATCTACACATGTTTTTTCCATGGTATACGCCTGTCCTGTTCATGTGCACCCTCAGACCACAGTGCCCTGTAATGAGCCCCATGAACCTCCTGAGTTGTGCTCTGCCCAGGACATCTGCTGCTCCTTTGATTCCTCCAGAAGGAACTTTGCTTAAGAGACGTTTAATATGGGAATGCCCATGAAGGTTGACCCATCTTACCTGGTGTTGACATGTAATCCACCCATTAATAGCGGACCTGGCCAACGATAGAGAAATCTCTAAAGCCAGCTCAGGTCCGATAAACTCAGATGCAGATCCAAGTTCAGCCAGTCGGTCTGCCTCCTCATTACCCTCAACTCCCCTATGCCCTGGAATCCAGTGAAGAATTACCTGGTTATCCCGGGACAGAACGTCAAGGTTCTTCCAACACTCCCAGACCAGCTTGGACTGTATTATAGGACCCACAAGTGATTTTATTGCTGCCTGACTATCGGTATGAATATACTTGCCTTCTTGAAATGACTTCTCCCGAACACAGTCATTAATGGCCATCACTTCAGCCTGAAATACTGTTGTATGCTGTCCCAGGGTAATTACTTTCTTTAACCCCGATCTCAGACTGTACACCCCAGCACTAGTGCCTGACTTTGTCTTGGAGCCATCTGTATACCATACTATGCCTCCAGGTTTTTCCAACACACGATCTCTCCCCTCGAAAGCCAAGTTGACATCAAAGGGTCTAGATACTATGTGCTGTTTAACCATCTGATCTGGCCCCATCATCAAGATTGGGTCAAACACTTAACACTAATTATCATATATAATTTCTTGGCTTCAAATGTAATGCAGCTTTCAAAATTTGTAGACTGATACTGCACACTTTAAATCACTAATCTTTTCATAATTTTATTAAATTTTGTTTAAAAAATGTAAATAAAATTATTGCTTTTTTATACAAATGATTATTATTCTTTATTATTTCTGATAGAAATATTTTTGTGTTTCCAAAATTTATTTTATGACAGAACATTTTTCTTTCATATTCATCTGAATCTATCAATTTCTAAAAATATTGCATTTATTATTATCTGATTATGAAACTTATACCATTTTTTCAGTTTTTAATAGTAATTTTGCCATATGAATTTGACACTTGTCTGTCATAAGGATTGGGATGATCGCAAATTTTCATTTTTGCAAATGTACTTTTTATTTGTTCTAACTATTCAGTTGTTATAAAACTGATTGTTTTTAAATTTACATATTTCCAATACTCGATTTCAATTATACTGTACAAATTTGAGCTTGATTAGCAAAATAGTTGGGGGTGAAAAACTCAAGAAGCAAAAAATTGGTATTTTTTATAAACAAACGCACATATCTCATATACTCTGCTGCAGTTTTCATTAGTTCCATATTGTCATAGCTAAATTGGTATGTGTCATATTTATTAAATCAAAAATTTATAATTTTTTTTAATGTATAAATTATGTAATATATGACATCTACGGATTTAACAAGACAGTATTACACCATTACCAATACATTATGTAGTCAAACTTGATTATTACAACAGTGTCAGGTGGTGCCTTAATTCAGATTTAGCATCATTTTTTTTATCATTTAAAGTCTAGCCTGATGCTTATCTAAATGTGGTCGTACTTGGTTATTTTGTCACCGATTTCTAAATTACAAGTGCATAAAAGGGAAAGTTCAAGTGAAATGAAAGTAGTCGGCTGGCAGATAAAGTTGCCTGCTGGCATATGATGCTATCAAAATTACTACTGCTGATGAAGACATAACTCAATTGTCTGCAATGTTATTTTGCTGAAATATACAGTTTTTCTCAAGAAACATTTGCAATGATACGTTATCCCTTCTCTTTTGCTGTGGATAACTGGATTGTTATTTTCCCTGATTTGTTAACTCTGTAATAACTACTGCATTGAACAGTACGCATAAAGATGTAAATTACGTGACTGTCTCTTTGATACTTTATTTTAAAATATTCTATCATCTGAATGTTTTTTATGCATAAATACTGCATCATTGCAACAATAATCTTTTTTACTTCTTCAAAACAAATGTTATAACACTTTTTCTAGGTTCCTTCAGTGGTGTTGTAACCAAGTTTAATTATTTCAGTTATATTAGATACCAGGGAAAATGGTATAAATGACTTTTTACATTGCTAAATTTTATGAAATTTACTGTGCAATTTTCTTAGACATTAATAATGAATATTGTTTTGTATTCGTAACCTCAAAGACATTTATTAAAGCATCTGTATAGCACATCTGCCATTAGTATCAATCACATAACTTATTATTAGAAACACGTAACTATAGTAACATCTATATTATGGTTTCATGCTTAACAATAATTCAAGTAGTTTTTATGTCAATACCGGCAGTGGTTAGTTTTTATTTGCACAGCTCACCTTAATTCACCCTTCTGTCTTGATGTAGCTTGTATATATCGATATCGACCAAGAATATGTGTCCGTCTATTCAATGTTAAACAGCTAGTGTTATTAAAAATGTACTATGTACGGGTAATTGTTTGTATGGAAACATGCTGTCTGCTTGTAAAAATTGTGATACAGAGTTTTATATATACATAAATATGTTTTATATAAAGATGTGAAATGTATGTTTAAATGAATTTGTCTAAAATTCAGAGAGATAAAAAGACTAAGTAGGCCTATGTACAGTAGGATGGTATTTTATCCACAACAATCGGTGCACATTGGTTTCTTATTGCTTTGTTTGTTTCTTAATTGATGTGGTCAGCCAAATGATGTTTAGGAGACAATTATTTTATTGAAGCAGCATCTTCAAGGTCGCAATAGAAGTGTGACAGTACTCTAGCGTTCACAGATTTAAAATCAAACGGCACAAAAATTTATTTTGGGTAAGTTTTTTTCAGCAAAATATAATTTTACTATTGTTATCAACATTAAAATTGTATAAATTAAACATTTATGACTGTAGTGATTAGGTACTTAAACACATAAATCATAAAAACGTCAGTCACTGATATGTCTGAGTTTTTTTAATTTTTTGAATAATAATCATGGCTGACCACATTACTCGCAACCAGTCGCAGCAAAGTTATAGACACAAGATATTATATGTATGTATATATATGTAGCTCACTTTTCTTACAAACTGTTTGTTGTTTTTTGTTTCGTACAACTGAAATACGTAAATTTTGGCTTCAATTGACCAGACTGTGATTTATGTAATATATTATTCAATTAATTGTAGTTTTATAAGTATATGTATATATATGGTTCTCGGTAGCTCTAAGACAAATCGGAATATTTTCCATTAAACACCTGTCAATACCGTGCTGTGATTGATTAAGCATGATCAATATTTTAGTAATTCTTTATTCACATTCAAGCAGTTGCTTTGTAAAAATAAATGGTGCTAAGACATATGCAAACTTTGCATGAAATTATTGTAAAATTGGCGCAAATAAGAAAGCATACGAGTACAGAAAGCAAAAACAGAATTGTACAAAATCTGAATCATCCAAATACGCTTATCAGATTTTGGTCATATAACTCAGAGTAGGGTGTCAAATTTGAATCTATGTAAAAACAAACCAAACGTATTCATCTGTAAATTACTTTTAAAGACCTTGCAGCTGGAATAGTTGGAAGCAAAATCACAAGTGTGGTGTTTATCTACCTTCCTTAAAAGTTTTTTTTTTTAAATAACTGTATCTTCAAAATTATGTATATGCAAAATGTGGACTCTTAGATTCAAATACATTAGTTGCTACCTCCCCAAAATTTTGGAGCAAAAAATTTTTAAATCTGCATAGTGAAAGTCAAAAATTTAATTTCTCAAAACAAACTGGACATATTTTACTGAAATTTGAATCATATTAAGAACTATTACCAATCACTATTGTAGTTGAAACAAAAATAATCTGTTACAGTTTACAAAAATTGAACTGTCCTGGTTTTTCTTTTTTAAATTTCTTAGAATCACTCAATTTTGCATAAACTTTAGGAGAATCTGACAAAACATTCATCTCAGATTTGTCGTTGCAGACATAAACAAATTTGTACCCCTAGCTTCCAAACCAAGATACAGGCAAACATTGGCTGTTATTTTAACTATTAAATTGCTGACTTGCTGGAAAGTTAGCACAGACTACTGTACCATTTATTTTTTAGTGCTTGAAGCTTTGTGCATTAAGAAACGTAACCACTTGGTAACAAATGTTTGTTGTCTTCAAACTTCTTGCTCCTAATTTGTCTATTAGTATTTGTAAGAACATCTATATGATTAAATATGAAAGTATTAAAAGTACATGTTAGTATAAGGAACCTAACCTAGCAGTTTAAAACTGGAACCTGTTGTGGAAGATTCACATCTTATCTGTAATAGTACATCGATGTGTATCAGTTATTTGAAATAATAACCTAACAAGTACTTAAGATTGACTGATGTTTAACGGAAAACATCCGAATTAAATTTAATAAAAATGTATTACAACATAGCTATGCAAAACCTTACATTCAGTCCGCACATGTTTAACACCAACTTTCCTAATGGCTTTACTGTTTAAAATATATATTTAATGGACATTTTGTGTAGAGTGGAAGGGTGTACAGTCATCCCTGATCTAGCAGTGTCCAATAATCCAGCCATTTACTGTGTTGATAAGTGGATATGAGTGTTAATTTTTCATAAAACAATAACTGGTGAACCTGTCAATAAAATTATTGTAATTTTGGCTGATTTGTAAGTGTTGACTTTGGATTACAACTTTGGTTTCATAATTTTGGTTTTAATGTTTACCTTGTCAGTTCCTTTACACTATGCAACATTAATTACAATGTATGTGCTGTAATTAGTTATTCAGTGTTCTATCACTATTTGTTTAGTCTTTACACTATATGAGATGGAATGTAATGATCAACGTAACAGAAGGTATACTGCTATCTGTCATAACCACTAAGTTATAAGGAATAGAAGAAAAGTTTAAAAAATCATCAAAACAGCAAAAGCATAAATCTAATAAAGTACACAATTAACCACCTACACTGAGTGTGCTAGCATTCACGTACTAACTTAAAATATGATGTTTTTAATACTATCAATGAACACAGCATCAAGTCAGTCAAACTGCTGCAGTGTATGTCTATATAATTAATTGTATTTATGAATGTATGCAAGTCGGTAGAATCAAAACATAGAATGACAATTTGAAAATGGCACTTTTAACCAATTTTTCCTTTTTCCATATCTACAGCCTAAACTACTACACCGTTTTTGATCGACGATAACTTGTTTTATCCGGTCGGTTTGCACATTGTGCCTTTTGCATAAAAACTTCAAAACCAAGTACATTTACTTTTGTAAAGTTGCAAAAAGTATTTAAATGTGTACAATTTAAACATTTACATGTCTCTACAGCCTAGACTACTTAACGTGGGTAATTTTATTTGTCATAGTTGTAATATGTGCTTCTTTTATACAAATTTAAAAAATGATTGAAATTAGAAACATTGATGCCCCTTCAGATTAAACAACTAAATGGTTTTAATTATTATTACTCGTTTTATTTGTCAAGATTGTCATATTTGCCTTTTTGTATAAAAATTCTAAATATTTTTTTTTATTTTATAGCAAAAAGCACACTATTATTGCCTCCCTAAATGTAAGTGTGAGTGTAAAATGTTAGTCATAAGTGTAGTGTTGTAGGTGTAAGTGTGTGTTAGACTCGGGTACTGCAAGGGACGTCTGAATCCTTTCAATAGTCTGCACTCCCCCCCACAGGAAAATATAAGTACATATACATTGCAGTAAACTGCAAAAACATTTATTAATTTTGGTATAAAAAAATTCAGATGTAACAACCTTGGGCTATTATCGTATTTAAGCCCTAAAATAATTTCTTTGCACACACATGATTTTCTTCAACAGTATTTGGTACCAGTGACACTCCTACAAAAAGGATCACAATCCTAAACAAAAACCACTATGTGGTAAAAAGGTCTACAAGTTAACAGTTAAAAAGGTTGTAAAAAATTTGTTTAAATTCACTGAACAATATCAATATCAATCTTTTCACTTGGCGGCGGTGTACCTTAAATGTTTTCCCTTTGCTCAGCGTATTGCACATAGTGCAAGTATAAATAAATCATCATGTTATTAATTTTCAGCACTTATTTCAGTCCAAACTATATAATTCATTCTGAAAACAAAACTATATTACTTAAGGAGACCACTTACACTGACCTGTCCTTCCCTTAGTAATTTACATGAAATAAATTCTGCATATATATATATATATATATATATATATATATATATATATATATTCACATAAAAACTTTAAACTAAGAGATTGTCTGATCCAAGCTCGTTTCTGTATTCCACATACATAATTATCAAATGTATCCATAACTGAAATCAGACAGCTATTTTGACAGAGAAAGGCACATTGCAGCCAAGTATAAAGATGTTTTGGTAAACTGCGTAAGCATGTGACTAGTTCTTGACGGAATTCAAAGGTGATTTTAACATCTTTTAATTGTAGCAGAGAACTTTTTACCACGTAATGGTTTCTGTTTAGATTAAATTTTATTGAAAATAATTTTGTTATTTGAAGTTTTGGCGTTCGTTACAACAAAAATAATAAATTCTTAATGATTTGTTGCATTTCAGGAAATTTTCATTGAAAAATGAGGTATTGGAACAGCCATTATGGTACCAGACCCTTGAAATGAATACCATTCCCGACCTGCTATATCACTTATTCAAAGAATGTTAGAAATTTTATATATATATATATATATATATATATATATATATATATATATTATTAATAATATATTATTATTATTATTATATTAATAATAATATATATATAATATATATTATTATATATTATATAATTGTATATTATATATAATGTAATATATATAATATATATATATATAATTGCACTTAAATTTTGTCATAGTTGGCAACATAAACCATTAAAATAAAGGACACTACATGTTTTATAACATAAATAAAATATTGTACTATACCGAAACAAAGAAAGCAATACACTCACTGGTACTTCACAGACGTATACTAAGCACAGAAAGCAACAGGAACAACCAGCAAAAACTGGCCTAATGTGCTAGATTGACCTCAAACATTTAGAGGAAAGCGTCTTACCATCTTGTTTGCCTTGTGGCAGAAACTGATTTTACTGCCACTTTGTCAAGATCACAAAAGTGTAAAAGTACAACATAGCAGCGACATAAATATGCATCGATGTAAGTCGAGGTGTAACTACATTCTTTCCATTTAAATTCAATCCAGCCTTCTAGTAGTATAGCACCTGGTGCTTTGTTACTCTAATTCACAGTTCTTTTATTCGGTATGTTTAATTCTATTTCAAATACTAGACTTTTAAAAAAGAGTGGCAAGCCAAAAAGTATGATGATTGGAATGGTCAGGAAGCGTCTCCAAAGCAAGAGAAATTGTTTGATGCTAAACGTTCTTCAACTACCAATCAGTACACGCTGTGACTGTCGTGTTAGGATTAAATAGTTCCTGTGTTCATGCCTTCATTTTGATATAACATTATTTAAATAGAAAAAGCTCAATAAAAATAACAATTTTCATTTTAAATTCATAGGTAGATATGTGAATACTTTTTTAATAATTAATTATCATATTTTGAAGTACTGTATTCCTATTTTTAACCAAATTTAAATTTGGCAGTAATTTGGTCTTGCTTAGGAAAGATGAGTAAATAAATAAATAATTATGTCATATCACATTTTGTTGTTCAGTTGCTACTAAATATAAATGAATCACGTAATATGTATGAATGAACACTGATCCTTTAGGAACTTTGCTCTCATCCAATTAAATATTATTTGCCATAGCAACAAATTGAAACTGCTGAGATAGTGAACAAAAAAAAAGGAACAAAAACTCAATCGCTAACGAAACCCCCAATGAAAATGTTAAGGGTCAAAATTGGACTTGCATGGCTCAGATGGTCAGTCTAATGTCCTAGGAATCGCTTATTAAAAATTAACCAGACATATGCATTGGTATTGCCATCCTTCTTGACCCATTGAGGAAATCAGGCATGTCCTAACAGTACTAATTTTGTGTGGTTTGAAGTGCAAACATTTTTATAATTTGTGCCAAATTGCCATTTGTATTAGTACTGGTCTCATAAGATGCATGTCTTGTTGATTTGTTATGGCTTCAAACAAAACTCTTAATTAGTTCCACAATGGCATGCAAAACTCATAGACAGCCTGGTGATTTAGCACATATACAGAACAAGTTGTTTTATCAAAGGTTTTGGTGACGATAGTAAAATTGTATGTCTATTTAGAGGAGGACAGTTACCATATTCTGCTTCAGTGAAAGTAGCAATTTTGCACCGCTATTGGAAGTATTGGATGTGTTTTACTGTAAAAAGACATTACGTCTAAATTTGCCATTATATATATATATATATATATATATATAAGCTTTTAAAAGTCACTTTACTTTCGTGTCAGCATAAAGATTGTGTTTTCCTGTATATAGATTTCATTCTTTTAACAAACTACAATAGTGTAGTGTAATATTATAGAAGTATTGAAGAAAATTGGCTGAAATCAACTATAAATAAAGTGAAATAATAAACATTGTAGGTTGTGACTTCATATTAACACTTACTTCACGAAAGAGCAAACAAAGGCAATTCGTAAACAAAAAGGTAACCTTTCGGTAATGTTTTTCAAGCAAACATTATAACAGCAGTACTCGCCCTGTTTTACTGACATGTTAAAAAACTACCAACATTGAATCATGTAAAGAAAATTTTGTTACACAAAACTCAAACTTGGTACAAACAATAGCTTTGTTACTTTAAAAAGAAAATCAAAAAGCCTTTTTTGTAATCCTATTTAACCATTGTAATCAGTGTTAAAATCTGCGAAAATTATTACTGTACGTCAAATTTAGTTGGAACATGAACTCTGACTGCAGAGTTCTGATCATTTTTGTATTTTCAATGTAATTTTAAATGGTAATTTTAACATGGATTGTAATGGTGAAATTAGATTTTCAAAAAGTGTAAGATTTTGAAACGTATTAGTAGATGAACATGTTCGACATATTAATAAAATAAATTTGTATACCAAGTTTGAATCGATACTGCTGAAAATTACGAGCATGTTCGACATATTAATAAAATAAATTTGTATACCAAGTTTGAATCGATACTGCTGAAAATTACGAGTGCTCTAGCAAAAAACGGGCGTAATACATATAAAGTTATATGCATGTACAAATTTGGTAATAACAAATCCTTGCTTGAGTATTCTCAAAAGAGGATCACCGAAAATAAATGTGTACAATTTTTTTGGTTTAGTTTTGGAGGATATTTTTTTCTGATCAAACCATAACTGAAGTTCCATTGACATATTCAAATACTGGCTATTTTCTCAACTTTAAAATTATTTTGAAACCTTAAAAGTAGGACCCTAAAATTACATCAGTTGATCTCACTGTAAATTGTATATAACACATAATGAAATAAAATTTCAACTAAAATTGTTAAGGCGGTTCCAAACAGTTAATTATAAGTAATTAGGATTACAACCTATTCTTCCCGTCAGTGGTCTATCCACTCACCTCGTAAAGGCTACCGCGGTTTCAAAACTACCGTTTCATCTTCAGGTCTTGATACAAAATGTTAAATCCCTCTGACGAGGTCGTCACAAAGTCAAACAAAACATTTAAAACATATATTACAAACACTGAGCGCAATTACACGATTAAAATATTTAATATGAAATTCAGCTTGGCCAAGCAACACACGCGACTCGTACATCGTTAGATTCCGGACTGCCCGGAGCAGTGTCATGGCCTCAAGATGAAATGATAAGAGTTTCGAAACCGCAGTAGACTTTACGAGGTGAGTAGATAGACCACTGACGGGAAAAATAGGTCATAATCCTAATCACTTAAATATGTGGTCCGGTGGCTACGTTACAGTAATGAAGTTAATACATAAATATTACTCAGATTGTCTGCCATATATTTTGTTGTATTTTCCCTTTGTTGTGACTTGTTTTATAACCATAAAACCATCCCACATATTGGTATTACAGTCCTGAAACAAAGGGAAATAAAATAAAGTCACACAACAGACAATAAAGGTAATGTTTATATTTAATTTTTTGCCCAAATAAAACAGTATAATATTAATTATTAATTTATTTTAGTCTAAAAACACCATTGAACATTAATATCAGGTCTTTATTTATGTACACTTTCCATTTTAAATCATTACTAAAATAATTGTTTAACAAATAAAACACTAAAACAATACTGTAACTTAAAATTGTGAACATTTCGTCTTCAAATATTAACGCATTATTTGCGCTTCTGGTTGGCAAGATACTTTTGTTTGTCAAGTAAAATCTTAAATTTCTTGTTTAGCAAAAAAGCATTTGTATTACTCCTTGTCTTGCCAGTCGACTAAATCTACTGTACAAACAACAGAAACCACGATGAATAACCAGCGTATTGTTTCGGTAGTAATTATTGTTTGTGACAAGAAATCGATTCTTCATTCCGCCACTGTTGCCAATACATTAACTAAGTATGTTTGAATTATGTATGAAATGATGCAGCAGAGATGTTTGTATAGATAAATTTTTAATTAGGGGTGCAACCGTAATTTTATCTTTATTCAAGGTAGTTCTTCATAATCCATAATGAAATTCGATAAATAGAAGAGAACTCTTAGGCCAAGTGGCCACCAAATACCAAGAAGTGGACTACACATTCAAAAATGAACCTATTGTTTTTAATGTAAGTGTGACCAAGTGTAAAGCATACACTTTACTGAAAACTATATTCACTCAGTTTACTGAAAACGGAGTCAGTTCACTCAGTTTCACTTTCAGTGGCTGCACTTACATTAAAAACAGTAGGTTAAGTTTTAAAGGCATAGTCCTCTTCGCTCCGCATTTAGTGGCCACCTGGCCTTCCTTTGTCACTGGTCTTTCAATCACCAGTTATCACTATGCAATTTTTATTACATAGCACCCTAAAGTATAAAGTAGTGTTTATGAAACTAAACATTTCTTGTTTCTCTTTTCTCATTTCATCTTCACAAGTGAACCAAGTGATTCAGATTCAACTTTCTAAATGTGCTAATGCCATAAGTTTGAAGTGAAATAATTTACCAATGTTTCTGATTGTTTTTCAAATGTTTACTAGCTTTTGCACAAAGTCTACAACAAATATTTTATGTGCACGTGCACTCTACAGACCTAGCAGAATTGTTTTAATGTTTTCATTTTAAAATGTTTTTTTGTGATTAATTTACAGTTATGGTTAATAATAAAGTTAACCTGTGTAGTAATCAATGTTTTTTTTTATTCCCTTGGCCATTTGGTCGTATTTTTCAAGTAGGCATTAAAATTGAACATTTATTTTACAATATACGAAGTGTGTTCAGAAAGTAACGAGAATTTTAATTTTTTGAACAAAATATTTATTCATTCTTCTACATTGATATTGTCGCCTTCAAAATAGTCCCCATTGGAGATTATGCATTTGTGCCAGCGCTTCTTCCAATCCTCAAAACACTTTTCAAACTCGATCTTTGAGATAGCCTTTAGTTCTTTCAGCGATGCGCTTTTAATGTCATCTACGGCTCTAAAACGACGACCTTTCAAGGTTCTCTTTATTTTTGGAAATAGGAAAAATTCACACGGAGCCATGTCTGGCGAATATGGAGGCTGGGGCATTGTTACAGTACTGTTTTTAGCTAAAAATTCACGAACAAGTAATGAAGTGTGAGCTGGTGTATTATCGTGGTGCAAAAGCCATGCATTGTTTTTCCACAGATCCAGGCGTTTTTTTTCAAATTGCTTCACGCAAACGGTATTGAACTTGAAGGTAGTACACCTTATTGACCGTTTCACCTGGTGGCAGGAATTCATGATGCACTATGTCATTAATATCGAAGAACACAGTGAGCATAACCTTCACGTTCGACCGCACTTGTTGAGCCTTTTTCAGTCTTGGCGAGCCAGAATGCCTCCACTGGTATGATTGAGCCTTAATTTTGACGTCATATCCGTAAACCCATGTTTCGTCACCTGTTATAATACATTTCAGTAATGCTGCATCGTCGTTGACTTCATTTAGTGACTCCTGAGCAACTTCCATTCGCCGCTGTTTTTGTTCAAAATTCAACAATTTTGGAACGAATTTTGTTGCCACGCGTTTCATACAAAAAACATTGGAAACAATGTCATGACACGATCCAATCGATATGCCCACATCATCAGCGACCTCTCTAATTGTGATTCGGCGATTGTTCCACGTTTTCATCGGTTGTTGATGTGCTGGGGCGTCCAGGGCGTTCCTCATCTTCAACGTCTTCACGGCCTTCTTGGAAACGCTTATACCACTCATAAACTCTTGCTTTACTCATAGCAGACTCACCGTAGGCCTTTGTTAACATTTCACACACTTTGTTACACTTTATTCCATTTTTTACGCAAAATTTTATACAAATTCTTTGATCCATTTCTTTTAACAAACGAAAATTGCCGAGCTCATAAAAACACGTCTAACCTTAGTGGGTGTCACAGACGAAGTCAACAATGAAAACAGCTGAAAGTTTTATTATACTTCAAGGGCATGTATACGAACATAATAAAAAAAAAATGTTTGACAATCGGACTCTCCAAGTCCGCGAAATTTAAAAATTCTCTTTACTTCTGAACACACCTCATACAAACATTTAACAAAACCAATAACAATCTTATATTACCTCTTATAAATTTTCAACATGATTTTAGCAGTATAAATATTCTTGGATTAAATTTTTCTTTGAATGAAATATCATTCTACTCTGTCCAGGTATTTTATGTAATAAATAATGTATGTGTGTGTAATATTTTCTTTTACTGCAAGTCTTTAATATTGTTGTCAAATATTTGCAGATGTCAACTATATTGCTTTAAAATTTTACGCATATGCTAGAGAAGACAATTTTACTATTAAATACTTATAGGCAGATTAATATTACAAAAAAAAAAAAACATACTTTGGTGCCTAAAAATGAATATGCATAGTATAGTATGTTATGTCTTCCTCAGGGACCATGTTCTTTGGGTCGGAGGGAAGTCGTAACAGCGAAGGCTCAAATGGTAAGTTGTAGAAAATTCAGTAGTTATTTTTTAATTTTTTTCTCTCTTGTGTTTCTGGTGGGTACATAATGTGTAAAAAGGATGCTTAGAATTTTTTATAGATATTGAAATATTGTGCATTAGAAAAAGGCATTAAATATTATGCATTAAAAAAATATTGATATCACCTTTGTGCAAATGTAATGTTTGTGAAGGGTGCAAATCACCCTTGTTTGTGATGTATGTTCAAATATTACTAAGTAAAAACCTTAAACTTCACTAAATTGTACTTCAGAAATTAAAAAAAAAAACAATCTGAGTTTTATTTTTAAAGTTGCTGTAGTAACCTGCTTCTTAAAAATTCCTCTTGAAAATGCATGCGTATGTGCGCGTGCGCGCGCACACACACACACACACACACACACACACACATATATATATATATATATATAGTGTATGAAATATTTAAATGGTGTTTCTTATTATAAATTGTTAAAGTCTTAGAACACCATTCATTTTGATATAAATTGTTTAATACCTGTCGCTAATTAAATTTAAAATAGTGGCTCAGTAAGTTGTAAATTTCTTTGTCTTTCTTTTATTCTTTATGTAACAATTTGTTTCAAACATATTGCAATAAAAAATTATGTTGCGACCTTGCATTAGAAGTTTTAATTGAAAAATTGTCTTAATATTTAAGTCACTGTAGCGAAAAAAAAAAGGAAAATACAGTTAAGGCACAAGTAAACCTGACCACCACCATCACAGTCTTTTTTTTTGCTTTATTCTGGAACGCTGATTTTTTTATTTCAAATTTGGTACAAAATCTATTTGTTCAAATTTAGTACAAATAAGTTTGGTCAAAATCTGAAGAATTGATTTTGAGAAGTTAGATTGGTTTGACTCTGAGAAAATAATTGGATGTGAGAAATTGTAGATGCCCTCTTATAAAAAAGACTAATAAGGTACCTGATGAAAGAGAAGTGTTATACCTTTCTAGTCTTTGAAATTGACAATTTAATTGATAAGGTACCTTTAATATACAATGCTAAATGGATGGATTAACGTTTCTCTGAAATTTTAATGTATGATTAGTCGTGGCATGCTGCAGTCTTACTGAAGTGAAGGAAAAAAATTTTCAAAAAGGTAACAACACCACATTTTGTACAAATAATTTTTTATCTTAGTTTTTTTTAAAAAACTTTTCAACAATTTTTTAAAAAAATTAGTTTCACCATTATATTTAGTGTTAAATTAGCATAGTCTGTATAAATTTAAAATTTTCTAATTACATTTAAAATACAGAATTCAAAGCTATATATGGTCAATAAGTCAAATTATTGACTGTCAGGTTCATATTCATATTTTTAATGTAATTAATGTACAGTGGTACAGTAGGATCACTTGGTCTTGGCATTTGGGAAAATGCTGTAAAACCTTATTTTTACCCGTTCCACAAATGAAATAGGGCACGTGGATTCATAAAATATACTCGCAATCTGTACACAGGCAAATCTGTAACCTCTATCAAGGTACTATTAAGTTGTGTTGTAACTCCAACCTAGGCCGGCACGTAAAAAGTGCCATGAACACACTGCAACAGTTTGATAAAGTTCTGACATTTTTGCTGAAATGGATTTAAAATACTCATATGACTATAATAAATGTTAACTCACTAAATCTTGTTTCTAAAAAATTAATACAATCCAAGTTACTAAAGTGAGAAAGTTCTAATTGTAATATTTTTATTTTTTTTTTTTTTTAGTATCTTAGTTTGAGAAAATTCTAACTACATTTTGTAACAGCTGTAGAAGCTATGATGTCTACTAACAGCTGTATATTGAAATACAGCTATGGCACTCATTGAGGAAACAGGAACACTCATTGAGGAATTGAAATAAAATATGAGAACCATCAGTTGCTGAAATTTCAAATGAGGTGCAAAAAAAAGACAAAATAAAGATTTCCCAGTACTACTTTTTAATCTACAAAATAAAACGTTGACACCACATGCCGAGGTTAGGTCTTTTTTTAATTTAGGAAGTTAAGTGTTTACAACTTAACAGCCTCTCGGTAATGGAAAAAGTTAATTGCACTCTTTGGATGAGACTATGACAGGCTGTGATCATAACGGCTAGTGCTTTTTAAAAAATACTTGAAGTTGTTTTTGAAGAAAATGAAGTAAGAGCATTAACAACTTGATCTGTTTCATGAGTCACTCAAAGTAAAATTTCTGTAATTTCAAGTGATGTTGTAAATGTTTTGAGAGAAAATCCTAACATGGAATCTCTTGCAATGAAGTACCCATTTCCTGGACACCCTTGTGTCTGAGAAGTAGGCAGCACTCATTGTGTAATAGAGAAGGCTATGACAAAAACTGATTTCTACTCCCCAATTGGTTTGATCCGAATTTTGAAATATGTCAACTTAAAAAAACCATATTGAGTCATTCAGATGAAAGCAGAAGATTTAAAAAAATTTCAAGCATGCCAAAGTTTCTAAACTATAAGACCTTTTACTCAAATTTTGTATTAAAAGTTCACTCAAAATTTCAGCATAGTATTTTACAAAACATCCCATGATGAATTTGAGCCCATAAATGCTGCTAAATTAAAGTTTTTGAAACTGCCCAACAATGCTATTCTTTATTTTTGATATACTTAGACACTAAAACTTTTACTTCAATAACAAATACTATAATGTAATACTTTTAATAAATTTACTTTGATATTGTAAAACTGCAGTTACAACTACAACTTCATACCTGTGAATCCTAATTTAAATGTGTTAAACTTTTTTTAACATAGTTGTAAGTACAATTAGAACTTTGTCACCCTGAAATCAGCTTAAGTAAAACAGTGACACAGTAACTTCATCTTTATATAACTGGAAAAGTATTAATGAATTCGGTATTCTTTAAAATAAGTACTAAAACTCCTAAAACAGTATAAACAGGAAATAAAAAAAGTATAAAATATTTTTTTTTTTTTTTTTTTTTTTATTAATTACAACTGAGGCGTGCCCCATCTAGTAATTTTTCTTTATCATTGTGTTCACTCTGTGCTGGGGTGCAGTCCGACGGCTGGTCCCAATATGTTTACGGCCTGGCGAGGTCAATTGGCTTGGTCCTCTTCAGCCTTCTTGTGATGTTGTCACTGCGGCATAGTAGTTGGACAATCTCTGTATTATTATGCTGTTCTAACCTGCAATAATGCTTAACCGAGAGCTTTTTAATGACTTCCTGAACAGATTCAACACCTAGGTCCTTATGTATGTTTTCATTTCTCACATACCAAGGGGCGTTGACAATCGTTCTCAATACTTTATTTTGAAAAACTTGAATAATTTTACTATTGCTTTTTCTTGTACGTCCCCAGAGTGGTGCACCATAGGTCCATATTGGTCGTATAACTTGCTTGTATAGCCGTATGTTGTTGGCTATCGAAAGTTCTGAATTTCTTCCAATAAGCCAAAACATTTTATTGAATTTGAGCTGTAGCTCCTCTTTTTTCTTTTTTACATGCACCTTCCATCGGAGCTTTGCATTGAGTGTCATTCCTAGATATTTAGCACTGTTTGCATATGTTATACTCCTTTCGTTTAATAAAATAAATAAAAATATAAAAGTTTGAAGGATTTAAAATTTCAAACTAGTTAATCTCCATACTAGGTAGTGCAGTTATAGAACTTCATCAAACCAGTGCAGCGAATGGTTGACCCTACTATTAATTCAAATTTGAAATGGTTGATATTTTACTTGGAAAGAATTTTCCCATCCTATTACCAATAGCATAAAACAGTTTTTAAAAACAGAACGTAACTGGCACAGTCGGTAGAACAACATTGCAAGTACCACTACAAAAGTGGTAAAACAGCAAAGTCAGGGTTCTTAGTAAATATATTGTTAACTGAAAGAGCGGACATCTTGGAATCGAAATTTTGGGATACTGCAAATAACAGAACTGTAAGTCTGAATGGACCAGCATGATCCACAGAGGGCATCTCACAACTGAAAAATGAAAGGAACGCCACAGAAAACGTATAATTGTATAAATAATGTCACCTCACATACACATATACCCATGAGCACATATTTGTGGATTTCACGAGTAATCAAACTTTGTTGATTATTAAAATAATAATTAATTAAAATAAATTAATAATTTTTTTTAAATTATATATTAATTATCAATCTAATAAAAAAAAACATAAAACGAAATTTGTATATTCAGTGCAACCAATATTATTGTATTTACTTAAGTTAATTAAAATAAGAAAATGGTAAATCTAGCACTAAAGAAGAATATTTAAAAATGATCCATGAGTATAATGAAGAACCGTAGTCAATTCGTGGTAAAATAGTTGCAAAATTTTATGTAACGGAAAATACAGAATATTTTCAAATTGACTTTTTTTTCATCAGTACTAGCTAAAATAAAATGTCAAGCTTTATAAGTAGCAATAAGTTCTAGTATTTATTTCTGTGTGGCTGTTTGAAAAATATTGTTAATAAGTTATCTCGACAAGTTATTGCTTTATATTAAACTTAGAAATGTATGAATTAAATCAAGAAAGTAACAAATTAAAGTACTAATTCCCAGTTCAAATTCTATGAACACATTCAGAAATTATTAAACGTACAAATTGTATATTTTATAAATAAAGAACATCAACTAGAGATATTCTGCAAGTACATGCAGAAATTAGCTGTAAGCATATTATTAAGAAGGTTACAAGAACCATTAGGATTCCGTATGCATACTAAAAATTCAAATAATCTATAAGCGTTAAATATGTTAAATGATTTTCAGTTAAAAATAATAAGTTATTCCAAAATAACAGCCTATTACAAATAAAACAATACAAACACAAAAACCTGTACAAAATAAATTTTTCCAAACTAAACAATCACCTGTAGTAACCAAAACGTTTAAATTCCTTACTTAAATAAACCTTATCAAAAATTGAAATTGAGACTAACAGTTTAATACAAATCAACAAAAGCTTAACATAAACCATAACCAAAATGTGAAACAATATAAACCAACACCAGTGAGTATTTCAACTCGACAAACTAGTAACACTATTAGAACCACTAAAATGTACCAATTAACAGGAAAAACTGCAGAAGAAACATTTGAAGATTATTCATATAATTTTGACCAAAATGAAGAAAAACGGTTTAATACATTAAGTTTAGAAGAGAAAGATATCACAAAGAAGACTATAATTGTTTAGGAACTACCAACCTCAGAACAAATGTAAAATAACGAATATACAGCATGAAAGTAATGAGTTACCATATATTATGGATCTCAAAACTTATTTTAAAATTATTAATTGATACAGGGAGTACAAAATCTTTTATAAGAAAAAAGTTTGCATTTCAATTGAACAAAAATAAATTTTAAAAAACATTTGAACTATGAACTGCACACGATGTTTCAAAGGAAAATTATAATTGTAACTTACCATTATTAGGAAAAAAACGATTTTTTTAAAATTTGTATAAAGATTTCAAATTATTGTTAGGGTTACATATCATGAAAGAGTTAAAGATAAATCTAGACTTTATAAACAGTATACTAGATAGAAACATCTCTACACTCTTTTCAACACGGAAGAACCAAAGCACAGAAAACATGCACAAAAATTAAAACTAATAATAAAATTATTGTTAACAAAAATACAAAATACAAATAGTTATGTGATACAAGCATACAGTAAACAAATAATTAAGATTAAGATTAAAAAATATGATAAATTGTTAAGGAATTATTAATACCATATACGCATAGTAAAGGATACCATAATGTATAATAATCAGTAAGCAAAATGAAACCTTTTGTCCAGTTAATTAATAATATGACAAAAATAAAAGTAATACCAGAACCATTAGGAATTGAATTTTTGAGTGATTTTGATATTCTTGACACCTACACCAATGATCATTAAAAAAAACTAGTACAAAATTTTATAAATCACAAGAAAAACAAACTAGACTTGGCTAAAATTAGGACAGACCACTTAAATTTGGAAGAAAAACAAAATAATAATGTAATTAAAAGAATATTTAGATATCTCACATTGAGGAAAATGATTTAACATTTAATAAAACTAAATAAAGTATAAACATAAATTATGTTGTCATCAGGAGACAGCCAGACACATAATTTACTAAATAAAATCAAATATCAAAATAGATATTATAATTTTGTATCTGCGTTACTATTTTTGTTACATTCCTTCATTTAAAGCTCTTTATATTTATATTAAAGATATCATACATTTGTAGATACGAAAATCCAGACAAATTTTTTTGTTTTTGTTTTTATTCTTTAGATTCAGACACTTAGATCATTTGGCAAGATATTGAAATACTTAGTAGCTGTGTACACATATTTCTTCTTTGTCAAAGTCTTAATATACTTTGGTAAAGAAATAAATAATTCTAGTTGATAAAGAGTACAGATTTGATAAGTATTCGTAGCAATATAAAATAGTTTTAATTATGTACAATTGCAATAAAGTGAGCAAAATATCAAGTTTTAAGAAATTTCTAAATCTCAACTAACAGTTCAGTTATGTAAGCACCTTCCCGTAATAATAAACCATAGTTTAGAATACTGTAAACATAAGCATAATAAAAAGTTACCATAACTTTCTTAGAAAGATTCTTAAGCTTAAAAGCTAAGTACAGAAAAAAATCATCTATAAATTAATAATCTATAAATAAATAAAAAATCATTTATAATATTTTTATTGTGGAGATCCCATTTTAGATTGCAATCAATAATCACCTCCAAATATTTGAAACTTCTAGCTCTTTTAATAGGCATATTTCTTACAAGTACATTAATATTCTTTGGCACACTGTCAATATAACATTCAAAAGTTACAAATACTGTTTTTTTTCTTATTAACTATTAATTTATTTACCACAAACCGTTCGTTAAGTAATTGCAAACTTTAATTCATTTTTTCTTCTGCAGTGTCCCATCTTTTTGCTGTTCTTAAAATTACAGTACCATCTGCATATGAAAAAATTTCAGAGCGTAATTCAAGCATATCATAAATATATACAATAAATAATAAAGGTCCCAATATAGAGCCTTGCGGTACACGAATTTTGACAAATCTTAGGTCATTGTTTCGTTTATTCTTACATATATTATTTCAAATATATTAATAATTCCAGAAGTGTATTAGGAGAAATATTAGAAATTATTATATTTACAATTGTAAGTGTTAAAAGATTAATGGTTAAGAATCTGTTTTATAATTTATTACTGATAAAATAGATTCTGATGATAAAAAAATATGACAAAATATTAAAAAACTTAAAAGATAATCAAAATAATATTGTAATCAACTTAACTCACATTATTCAGTTAATATGAACATTACAAGTGAATTCAATAAAACTATGCAAATCATGAACTAATTTTGATGAGTAGAAAAGTAAATTATTTGTTGTAAAAGTAAAAGTCGGTCAGATAAAAGTTTAACAATTTAGAAATAGCTTAAATCAATTAAATATTGTATGTAATGTAATGTTGCAATTAATTCAAGATATTATTTCATTAAATTTTTGTAAACTGGGCTCTTTACACCCAAGTGTAATCTCGGCTCAGGAATTGTTTGAGGAAATAAAATAATATTTAGCGTAGAAAATATTTGGGAAATTGAGAATTTGTTAATTGTAGAATTGCTCAAAAGAAACGATATACTTCATTAATTTATTTATTGTAGAACCAGTATAGTATGCTTTATATAAATTTAATTAAGTACTTATTCTGTACGAATCGAATTATAACGATTATGCCTATAGTTAAGTATGTGTTAACGCATAAGACTGATGTGTTAGAATTAAATAGTAAATGTAATAACAGAATCCACAACACCCAAATATGTTCACCAGGACTTCGCATGTGAACAGTCAGTTATAAATTTTTATATCCCAGACAAGTGATACTTTTCAATTAAGTTACAGGAACTTAGAAATGAGTCAAAATATTTTTAATTGGATCCCTGAAATTGAACAATATGTAGTGATATTTTCCTAATAAAGAAATTTTAAAGATAACTCACTTTAAGAAAATTAATGAATTATCTATACTGTACTATGCTGTTTTTTAGAATGTACAATCATTTGGTTTCTATATTTAATACACTCCTCATTAAGTGCATATTTTAATTAAAACATGCATAGATTTTGGATCTATGGATTTTTAAATTAGACAGATTAACACCCTTAATTCTCTATCAGCTTGAAGAAACTGAAGTTAAACAAAATTAGTGTAAATAAAATTTCAGATTTACATAAAGAAATAAAAATAGCATATTTAAATGTTTGGACCATGAGCCTTTATAGTGTCATAGTCTTTGTTATATTATAATTAATATACCAACAGCTAAAGAGGGTGACTTCAAGGGAGCCGACACCTCAGCATGCTCATCAGCAGACATCTCAGCCAACCCCTGAAGCTCTGTTTAGGAATTTATTACTTATGTTAAAAAATATTGTATAGTATAATTAATACTGATGATAATGTAGGAACAGCATGTAAGCATAGACTATGCATAGTAGGCTATTCACTCCTTTCCCAGCTAAAACCATATTAATGTGTAACGTAAAAGGATTTATTATAAATAACTTTAATGAATATTAGATTGTTAGTAATAAATAAAAAGGGTTTTAAAAAATAAAAACCAACCTCATCGGAAACGAAGCGTAACTTATGTAACGACCACCTTTAAAAGTGTTCTAGAGGTCAACATCAGCTCTCATTTTTTTGGTTCCAGGTCTGGGTTTTGTCGTGATGACCACTCATTACCCGGTGGAAAGTTGCTAATAACAGGAAAATTTTAGTGAAGAAATCAGTCTTGTCTACTTGTTTTGTTATATGACTAAATTCATATATAAAGTGCAATGTGTACAATACTTTTTTTAAATATTCTAAATTTTTACAATAATTAATTTTAAGGTTGTTGGGCTTACCATAAACAACATCTGGCTTAATGTTTATGCGTACATCTGTGATAGAATAACAATCATGTTTGTTAACGTTGTAGTATATTTATTTTCTCATTATTGTTAATGTATAAATAGAAAATTATTTGTGATAGCTTAAAAAATGTATATAATATGGTACTTCTTGTGTATTTTTTAAATAATCACACCCCTGTCTTTCTCTGTCGACCAAGTAAGTCTAAAAACTTTACAGCTGCAGTATTGTAAAATACAACCAGTTTACAGGTTTTGCTCAGTTTGTTATGTAAGCCAACTTTAAAGTCTTTTAACTTACTGTAAATTGAACGTGTGAAAGTTTGTTCAGTCTTACTGCACCATTTATTTCTTCTCACTCTCACTATTGTAACTTCCATTAGCTAAAACTCTTGGTACATAGCTACATATCAGGGTATAAATTGAAAATATACTTTTAACATAGTGATTATGTGTACCCACCTGTAGCATTTGTAGTTGTGTTTCTTGGAATGTTAGATTTCTATAACTATCCTTTGGTTTATTATTTCTTTCTTTGGTCTTGCTTTTACAGTTGGTGTTAGCTGTTCACTATTAATTATTACAACAGTGTATTGTTGCTAGGTCAATGCATGATAATTCCTTTAATTAGATATTTCTTGTGTTTAGGGGTTGTAGAATCGAGTGTCCAATTATGAATGTCTAATACAATTTGAACTACGTAAAACTAACAATGCTTGTTTTTTATGTGTGTATCTGTTAGTTTACAGTCAACTAAATGAGCAATAAACCATTTGGTTCTGAATTTATGAATTTTGATAACTTTTTATTCAAATTATAAGGAGAGGAAAAACGCAAAACTAGTATCATCATATAAAAATAATAATATTACTGATTAAAATTAGTAGACATTTTTATAACCTTTTGGTAACTAACCAGACTTAAACTAACTTTAACTGATGATCAAAATGGTTGTCTTTTGCAACTTTATTTCCTATGTATAATCAATTGTTGATTAAATATCTTAAAATATATTTTTTAAAGCTTTTCTTTGTTTTGCTATTTCCAATAATTTTTATTTGTCTTTTTCCTTCACCTTACGTGTGCAATGAATGTGCTTTGTAACTAACTGTTAGTGATGGTCTGCAACTGTCAATGACTTTTATTTGCCTCCCATTCCACGCTGCACATGTAATAACTTTTTCAAACAAATATTTGGAATAAAAAATTTGTTCATAACATCAAATTCAAAAACAGATTAGCATATATATATATATATATATATATATATATATATATATATATATATTGTTTAGATAGTCACATGTTAGTTACTTTTAAATAATTTATATTAATGTGAGAAACATTATGTGCCATTTATTTTATTCCTGCATTTAGAAAGTTAACTTAACCAATTATTTTAGACATTCTGATTTGGACATTCTATAGTGGACGTAGTTGAACAATTGGATCAAGTCGTAACGTTATTTTACTTTGTCTGTGCAGGCCCGATTATTTACTCGGAAATGGAGCTTCTGTCTACAATATTTGACAGTCTCCCACAAGGTTTGGCTAAGTGTAGGATCTGCGGCAGGGTAGTGACTGATTTGAGCAAACATTACCGATTACACAACTCGCAAACACACCATTGCCCCCACTGCCCGTTGGTCCTTACTCGGGCAGACAATCTGAAACGACATATCAAGCTTAAACATAAAGACATAGACTCTGGTTGTAGTTGAAATTAATGCTTTGTGTGTGACCATGTATGATCTCAGTGGTTAAAAAACAAAATGAACCCTGGTTTTGTGATAATTTGTTACCTGTTTATTAAATAATGAGATGTGTAGATGAAAAAATTTCTCAAAAACGTCAGAGTTTACATTCAGTTTTGTGAAAATTATGCGTTGTGATTTCATCCATTTCAGATATCGATATTCTCATCATACATTTTTATTCTTAACTTTTATATAGCTGGTTAGACGAATAAGGACTAGGGATCAGCATTAACTGTAAATGTTAAGGCAATGGAAGTTACTGCATCTCGACATCTCAAACACACAACTTTGAGGTACGCAGTTCAGGGATGCAACAAATTGACCGTTGCCTTAGCCTGTAACCAAAGTAGATGACATTAATAATTGCCCAAAACATCCACTTCAAGAACAATTTAACCAAAAAATCAGTTCATTGTGGATTCATGTTCTTATATGAGTATACAAAATTTCAAATTTTAAATATTTATGCTTCAGGAGTAAATCTGGAAAACAAAAATGAACAGTGATCATCACCTGAGTGTTGTTTTAAACAAAAACTTCAAAAAAGAGCATTAAGTTTTGTTTTATTGCTAAAGGGCTTCATTTCATCAACAGCTCTGTTTTAAATAATTTAATTAGATGTGTGAAAGTTCGTGCAAGTTTTTTAACACCATTTATTTGAATTTTTGTTGATAGCTTCAAACTTTTTACCTGATAGGTTTTTGGTATTTTTGTACCAATACATTTTTAATTGACTACTAAATAACCAAATTAATGTTATCAAACAAAAAAACATTTGTTGGTCTGCAACATATGTTACTACTAATGGTATTGCTACAACAACACTACCATTAGTACTAATGGTACAACACATGGTACTGCTATTTATTACTAGTACTATTATTCTTGTAAATTAGCATATTTTTGTGCTACATACTTAATTATATTTTTACAACTAGAGTGTGAGTTGAAGCTTTTATGTCAATTTGGCTGAGGAAATTAGCTATATCCTAGCAACTTATGATAAAATTCTTCTTCTTTTTTTATAAGAAATTTGAGGTAATGAAATGAAATATTATTTTATTTTAATTTAAAGTTTTGTAAGCCTATTAGATATAATATACATATTGTTTTTTTTATACACCTATAGTTGATTCTAGTTTTAATGTAAATTATTTAATCTAAAATAAAAACTATATTAATTATTAATTCATTAGTTTTTTTATTCGCCTGTTTTCCCTTCAGACAGTAAAATTAAAAAAGTACTGTTTACTTCCTCACTGTTCAAAATATAAAGATGCTTGGTGATTATGAAAAAAATCAATTGTTTTAAATTTTCCAGAAAAATTGGTTTTTAATCTCTTTTTTGTCAAAAACCGGATAAAAAGTCAAATTTAGTCGACATTTTCTCAAATATAGTCCATATGTAACCAAACAAAATATATTGGTCACTATATCCTTAAAATTGCATTTCAGGAACTATAAAAAAACTGAAAAATCGCCTTCATCTCTCAAAATCGGCTCATCAGTTTTTGTTGAAATTATGGCTGGATATAAAGGTTCATAACTCAAGGTGTAGCGAATTTGAAACCAAAAGAAATTTTTAGTTCAGGAGTGGAGAAAATTAACACATTTTTTCTTTTCTTTTTTACTCGGAACAATAATTTCCTTTTATTTCAATTGAATGACTTGAGTTACGGTCCTCCGCATATGAGCAAAACTTGATAAAACAATTTTGAGAAATGGAGATGGTTGAAATAAAACCTCCAGCAGGGTATAATGTTTAGGTTTGCTGCTAAAATTTTTTTGAAAATTTAGTGAAAAATAGTGGGTGAAAAATGTCGTCTGGACTAAACTAATAATGGCTGATAAGAGGGATGAGAGGAACTTGTATTTTAGAATTTGAAATAAAATATATGTTTATACATTTAGTGTATTCCATATATACTTTATACAAATTTTGGATGTGTATATTTTTTACACAAATTTACTTTATTTTTAGGTAAAGCGTTTTTTTTATGATTTTTTCTTGTATTTCTTAAAGTTGGAGTTTATAAAGACGCAACATTGCATTTTTCTAAGCAGTCACATTAGAGATACTTATAGCATAACGAAAGGTAGACAAATATCCTTTCCCTCTCTCTCCCTCCATCCCTCCTTCTCCCTCTTAACCAGCGAACGTCCTCCAAGTGCAATGTGCTTTGTGTTATGATATATACTGTGTCTAAAAAGTGAAGTAGAAACTAGTGGCAAGCCATTCACTAAAGAAAAATTATCAAGGGACACTGTTTTTTCAATACCGATATTATATTTTTGGTAATGATGAAATATAATTGGGAAACACTTATCAGAAAAGCACAACACATTAACATTCAGCTGTTTCCATATAACAATAATTTGTTATCCTACGCCACAAGTTGTAAAGGGGGTCTAGGTGGACCCCTTAGGGGTCTATTGAATTACAAGGATTTAAAAAATTTAAGTGTTCCATCTTAGATTATAAAACCATTTGAAAATGACATGGCTAATATTGATATCTCACTAAAAGAATTGATTGAACTTAAGATTATTTGGAAGTCAAAATCAACTTTAAAACAAGTGGAAATGTCGAATTTTGAAGTTGCAAAGACATTCGCACAAAATATGTCAGATTAACAAGTATTAGCGAACCACTATCGTTAGCATTTCCTGGTTCTTACTTGGTTGAGGCAGTATTTAGCTATGTAAATAATTTATCGCGAAAGACAAGAAATCAATTCAAGCTATTAGAATGTGGTGATTTACGATTAATATTAACAAATATTTCCCCGCATATAAATAAGATAATAAAATGACATCAACCGCAACCATCTCATTAAAATTTTATGTATTTATGTGATTTATTTAAACGTTTGCTTCTATAAACATAATTATATCTTTAATGTATACCTAATAATACAAAACACAAATTATTTCAAAAAAATTGTATTACTGAATTGCTCCTAATAAAAGCTTTATTTACGGTGATATGTGTGCAACACATTGTAAACATAGGAGCCTACAGAATAAAAAAAAGTTATTTAGGGGGTCGAAGCAGAAAAAAAATGAATAAACCGTAGTTTATTGAAAATCTGATCTCACCATCACAACCAGTTTTAAAATTATATTGAAGATGCAAACATAACTCTTATAACTGACAGGTTCACTTTTGTAATTTCAATAGAATTTAAAAGTTTTAAGTGTCAGTCTGTGCAAATTTTAATGCTAATTCTACTGGTGAAATCAGATTTTTAAAAATTTGTTTTGTTTAAGATTTGGAATGGCCACCATTTTGAAATTGTTGGACAGATTTTGCTTTTTAATAAACTTATCTAAAGAAAGAATGAATGACTTTCTGGGGTTATGATTGTACTGTTAACTTTGTAGATCTGTTGTGCCCGTTTTCTTTATTCCTGAGTTCCTCAGTTGCAGGTCCTTCTCCAACCCTAATCTCTTCATAGAGTCTAGGATTTGAGATGGATAACGCCCCCACTTCTAACTGGTGACTTACCAATTTGTTATTGAAGTGCTTGTAGATTGTTCTGTTAATTCCCTTTCAATTTGTTTCTCTTTACTCAACCCTTACCACTAAGATTGTATACAATTTGGTCAGCTTTTTGTTGTGCAGTGAGTTCCCGCTTATTTATTACGCTTACACTGCGAATATGAGTAGCTAGGGAAGTTATGTTCATGCACACAGAATCCCACATACATGGGTAAGGTTAAGGTACACTGGGAGGTTTCCAAGTATCTCAGAGCTCCTTTTGATACACCATAGGCCCAATGTCATTCACTCATGGGCCGCTTTACACTTTAGAGTTAGCCAGGTTATGTATAGTAGTGAGTGTGTGTCTGGATTAGACGAATGGAAGTAGTGTACTCACTTTGCTACTTCCACTAGGAAACTTGTTAAAGCTATTACCAAACTCAATTCTGTATAAAGTTTGAATCAAATTGGATTCAACTCTTGATTCAATTTGCTAATGCGCGCGCACGCACACACACAACACACAATGGAAATTCACTAATTATATGAAATTGTTTGTAGATAGGCACAAAATATTTTCCAGTATAGAGGTACATCTCAGTGTTGCAAAAAATTTTAATGGTTTTAGAGTAATTAGAAAATTTTTGTGATAAACCAGGAAATTTGATATTCGTAGTGTGTCAGTTTTATGGTTGTTGTATAGTAGTGTATAGGTGCTAAGAGAAGGAAAAGATTAGATATAAGCATAGTTTCTTCGCATGTGAAAGTTAGTCAACAAAATTTAACTGATATTAAACTAGAATAGCTTTCAAAGCTGCTTTCACATCCTCTTGTCAAGTGAAACATATCTTAGTGTGTAAACTGTATTTTGGAAAACTATGATGTAAAATTAGTGTTAATTAACATTTTCTAGTGTAACACTAACATTAATGTGCATAATTGCTTTAATTTAAGAAGACATAGAAAGGTTTGCACAGTTCTGTGAGACAAGTTAAGAACAATCACATCTTGTATCTTTTAAGGTCATAAGTACCTAATTTTTAGAACAGATATAAAAATTATACTTTTTAAAAACAGGTCTATACCTGAACCATTGATATTAAGAGATGTTTTTCCATACACAGTAATTCTAATTGTTTAAATAAATAGTACATAGTGAATCGATCCAACTGGATTTTTTGTAAACAAATTTCCGAATTTATGAAGCTTTTTTAAGTAATCTAATCAAAAAATTGTACTCAAAAATACAAATTAAAAGTTATAAAAACAAATGTGACATTGGAGATTTTCTCTTGTTCTAGGCGCAAGAGGAGCAAAACAACAACAAGCTAAGAACGATGTTGCGCATTTAATGTATTTCGAGAAACTCGCCAAAGGAGCTTCTCAGTGCAAACTGTGTGGTCGTATTGTTGGCCATATGAAAAACCATTTTTTGACACACAATCCAGAGACTCACCAATGTCCCATTTGTTTTTGTACTTTTACACGTCGAAGCACACTACTTCGACATTTAAGGCAAAAACACCATAATTTATTGTTTAATATGTCCGTGGAACAGAAAACTTAAATATTAAGGTGTTATTTTTTCCGTATTTTAAAAATTATTGTCAAAATATTGTTTTGATCTTTTAAACATCAATATTATGTCAGTGTGTTTCTGGGCCAGTTTTCAGAAATTTTTGTGGTGGAAAATAGATTCTGTTTTGTTATATCAGCATGACATTTTTCAGTTGACAATCTTACAAGATTCCTATATCTTTAATTGTCAGTTTTTGTGATCCTAAAATTCTCTTTATTTGCACTTATGAAATAAAAATATATATAGTTAAAAATTAAAAAAAAACATTTTTGAATACAAAATTTTGATTTTTTTTTTTACAACAAAATTTCATTGCGTATGAGAAGTGATTTACAATTAATGAAGTTTCAGATGTAATAAAAACAAAGTGAAAGTGATATACACAAAGATGCATTTTTATGTTATTATTATTTTTTAATAAGACATTAATTAGCCATCATTGCCACCAACTGTCATTCTTAATTACCTAACAAAGGTTGTGTATTGTTCAATATACACAAATGATGGCAAATTTCATATTAAAAAATAATAAAATAGGTGCTTATTTCAAGCATTGTTTAAAAAAAGTCTACTTTGTTACATGTGAAAACAATAGAAAACGTTTTTGTTGACAAATTTTATAACATGTTTAACGGAAGCAAAATATGTTGGCAACTTTGCTTCCAAAGATTTATGTGGGGCAACAAGGCTTTAAAAGAAATTTTGTTGTTAACAGTGATTACGTTAAAATACAGAAGAAAATTTTGAATAATTGTTGAGAAAGAAAATATTGACTGACACCAACAGTGTTCATGTTAAAACATGACTTTTTAAATGGCTCAGATAAACAAAGTGCGTAGATATGTAGAGTGTTATGTAGGAGAATTACATTATTGCATTTACATAAGGGCAAACAAAATATTAATTTAAAAAAATTTACGTTTTGTAATACTCAAATTTTCTGGTCGTTTTTTTTAAATGTATTTAGTAAAGCGCTACCTCAATCAAATAACATTTTCTAGTTTAGAAACATTTATTATACACGAGTAAAGACAATGATGTGATATTTTTGTTATGTTTTAAATTTTATATTTTGTATATTTTTAGTGTAGTTTTTAAAAGTATAAATAATGTTATACAGATTGATAAAATATCTTTATTCTACAACCATATAGGTAATAATATAAAGTTGTATTGTAATTGGGTTAAACATAAACAAGTAAAATTTTTAAGTTTTATTTTATACTCATAATAGATATTTTTGTTTTATTTTTATGATTGTTTATTAGGATCCTTAGGTAAATCTAAGGACCCTCATAAATTTGTGTGTGTGTGTCCATCTGTTTGAAGGTAAGATGGACTTAATTGTAAACGACATTGTACTCGTATTGGTTATAAGTAAGTCCATTATACATTGGAAGGTTTCCATACCTTTCATTAGTTTACCCTTATAAGCTGTAGCTTATAAACAATTGAGGAGAATTTCATTTAACCAATCCTGCATGTAAGTATTGGCATACCACCCAAGTAAGTTTTGCGGTTGAAAGAACCTCAGCTGTAGCACAGATTATTCCCTTTATGCTGCATAATTTCATTTACTAAGCTGGAATGCAAAACGTGTACACTGTAAGACTGATGACTATGAATTTTTGTGAAAATGGTCATTGTAGCAACCCAAACCCTGGAAAAGATAAAAGGATTGATTCAAATAATATTTAGGCGTAATCAAGCGATAAAATCATACGGGTGGTTTTTATTTATCTAGTGTGGTGTATTTGAAACTGATTTTTAATATATAATATAGTTTTTGCACATGAAGACAAAAAAATCATAGATAAATTTATATAGATCTGCCAAACTTTTTTGAAAGGTCTAGTTTTTTACCACCCTCTCCTTTAATTTCGATATGTTCCATCAGAAAAACCTTGAAAAATTTTAAAACTTAAAACAAAAAAAAGTTTTCTTAGAATTTTTAATATCTTACATATTTTTTTATTTATGGATCTCGACAGTTTGCAGTTTCGGTAAAAGTAAGTAAAATACTATTCTGAATGAATGGTGCAGTGTAGTTCATATCAGCAGTACGGATAACATGTCAGCATGCAGCTAGTTCATTCTTGGGTCAGCTTGATAACTCTTAAAAACAAAACAATCAAGTTTACATTTCAGTGGTTGATACTAATTTACAGAAAAAAAACAAAGCACACATAGGGACCCTCAATATGTGTTTTAGAAACATTTGCTTCACTATTTTATTATTAAATCTTTTTTAATTGTTAGTTAATAGTTTTAATTAAAATTTATTTTGTATGGTTTGATACGTAATGTTTTGCGTTCAAAACACCTCAGGTTTTTTTAACCAGAGTTCTTCCCAGTTTATTGTTTTTATTGTTAAGACTTAAAAAGTTGTCAGAATCTGCAACAACAAATAAGAAAACCTCAAAATACACAATAATTATGTACCGACTCATTCATATAAAAATCAAAACCAATGAATATCCTAACTTCTTGAGATACAATCTGAATTTTGGCTTCTTGAACTTAATTTATTAAAATTCAACTTATAGCACAATATTTTTTTTCAGTGGGTGTGATCTATGCACTACTAATTTTATTATTTACATTTTTCTATTGACTCAAACTATAGAATTCAGTTATTTCAAAAAAAAAATGTCTATTAAATAATACAGTAACATCTGCCAGAAATCTAATAATCTTCTCTCACCTAATAACAAAAAATGAATACAGCTGTTATACAATATATACTACCATAAAAAGATTATAATAATTTAAATAAGTGTTTTTTTTTATCACTAAAAGAATGAACAATTTATTTTTGATCATGTTTAAAATGGAAGATTTAAAACCTTTTTGCAAATGTACATAACATTATCATGAACCTTAAAAATGGAACATATTTAATGCCAGCAAGCATTTGTTTCAAAAATCAGTGTAAAAAGTCTGGTTGCCTTTCATTTTTATGTAACTCTGTACTAGGTAAGTAATAATCATAATGTTTATAGCCTGGAGATGAATGATACATACAATGATGTAGTGTAATCTATAATTTTATGCTGTAAGTTGGTTTTTGACTAAATAACCGGTATGCATAAAATATTTCATGTATAGGTTGCATCAGTAGATGAGTCATTGTTGTAAATTATTTGTAAACACATATCGAGGTTTTAAAACTATGTAATATTTATTATATCTACTTACACTGAAAAGTGATACATGAAATGAAAGAACAACTTTTCTTTTCCTGTAACTGTTCAGTGTGAGCACTTTCTGTCTTAGAGCACATATCTAGTCAATAGGAGAGTCCGTCTCATACCTACCTTGATCAGCATATCTGTGCTAATTGATGCAATAGCTGCTTCAATCCTACAATGCAAGTTGATTAGTTCAGTTGTTAACAGTGCGTCGCTGGTAAACCCCTAAAGAAAAAAATTGTTCAGGGTCAGAGAGGATGAACATGGAGGCCACAAAACCTGACACTTTGTCCCTTGTCCACAGAGACCAGTCCATCAATTGAGGAGAATTTCATTCAACCAGTCCTGCATGTAAGTGAGGGCATACCACCCAAGTAAGTTTTGCAGTTGAGGAAAGAACCTCAGCTGTAGCACAGATTATTCCCTTTACGCTGCATAATTTCATTTACTAAGCTGGAACCCAAAACGTTTACACTTTAGAGCTTGTAACAGCTCTAAACGATATGGGCATTATTGTAAACGTTTTCTTAAAAACCTCCACACATAGTCAATAGAATTACTAATTCATGGCTAGCCTTCACAATGGATATTTTTGGGCT